>VZTE01000268.1:19872-293928 GCA_013397775.1 Eulacestoma nigropectus
TCAGGAACCCAAAAAACATCCCCAAAAAAAAAAAAAAAAAAAAAAAAAAAAAAATCAGAAGAAACACATTTTCTGTGACATATTCATTCAAACTCCAGTATGAAAAATGCAACACATTTTTAGATAGCAAACAAAATTCATACTGAACTCTAATCTTAAGTAATTTCTTAAACACAGCTTTATCTTCATACTGATGAAAGCTGTACTAATGAAGGACCAGCTAGAATTACATGTCTAGCAGAGAGATGAAAGAGAATGACTCTCTTCATTAAAAGCTGAATCACGTTTAAATTTTCCACTTACAGTAGTTGCCAAACTCTGCTTTCCTGCATTTTTCTAGAACAACTCTCACATACATCCCAGTGCAAAGGAGCAAACCATATCACGACAGTGGATATATTAAATGTTCACATACCTACAAAGTAAATAGTTGAGAAACACATCAAAACCTTCTACTTTCAGCATTATTACTAATGTGAACGATAAATTTGTGTGCTCTTTGATGTTATATGTTGGGCATCATTAAGACTGCTCTTTGTTTAGGAGTTATAATACCCTACACTGAATCCTGACAACACAGAAAGAAGAGCACTAGTCATTTTTAGCCAGTGTGCCTTGTTAGAAATCCAACATTATTGGTAGCTGTATCAATAGCATTATCACTGGCAGAACTCATAGCTTTGCCAGTCACTAGGGCTACCTGCCAGTTCTTCTTACAAAGCTCTGAAGAGAAGGGAAAATAAACAACTGGGTTGTTATTTTCTGACAGTCTGGATTTCCCATACACGATCACACCACCCAATTTCAGACACAACCGTTCAGAAATTTCCATGAAAGAAGTTTAAGAGCCCAATGTTCTGCAATTTCAGACAATTCAGGTGATTGTTCCCTGAGAAACTGCAGCATCTCATGCACTGAAAGAGTAACTTGCAATTTGGAAGATTGGTGGGTAAGTTTTTATGTCAGAAATATGCTCCTCATTCTTATGCAAATCCTCCCAAACTCGGCCAAACTATGAAAACAGGAACTACTGCTATGAAGATGCTTATGCACTTACGGGAGGTTTCTCAGAGCTGGATAAAATGCCTGGAACTCTTGTTCTTACTAAGAAAGCTCTGTTCTTTCCCTGTCCCTGTCTATGACTGAACTTACCACGGGACTATCACGTGCCCTGCAGAACTCAGAGTGCTCCACCAGGGAGAGAGAGAGGGATAAATCTCCTTCGTCCCCTTGGGTGGCAGGAGTGCAGGACACTGTAATGGAAGACACCAGCTCTACCTCTTCTTCACCACCCCTCAGCACACTGAAGCTGCTGGACTTAAACATGAGGAAAGAACAAAATTTAACTTTGATGGAGGTTTATTTGAGTCTCATTATAAAACTTACTTGTGCTCTTCATCACAAATTCTTGGAGGGTGTTGCTGCTCTTGTATTGCAAAGAGACTACTGAACATTAGAGATTCAAAGGAGCCCCTCCCAAATGCCAGTTGTGTTGCAGAGCAGAAAGTGAATCCAAGTTTCTGATTTTTTCTACTTTCCTGCTAGCCTGATGAGAGGTTGGGATAGAAGGAGAACAGTGACTGTGGCTTAGAAAAATACTAGGACTAATATCTCTGATAGTCTTTATCTAGTTAATTCCCACCTGTAAAATGAAAATGTGTGTTCTTCATTATCTTTAAGGTCTGTTGTGAAGATAAATCCATTGAAGAATTAGAAGTCACCAGATGAAAACCATATAAATAAGTAAAACCTGTTCTAATAGATGTATTAGTCCTATGTTTCTATTAGTTCTATAGAATATGACCTCAGTGGAGTAGGGCTTATTTATGTGCTAAAAAGAAATATTTTGCTTTCATTTTGCTTTTTTACTGACTGTATAAAAGCAAGTATATGTGCACATGTATACCTGAAGACAGAGGGGGATAACATATATGACAAATTTAATTATAATAAAAATTAAAACTTTGATGTCAAGCTGGTTGTTTCCCTCAGTCTACCATTAAATAATTCTTTCCACTCCCCACAGAGTTAGACTTGCCCTTATAAAGGAGAATTTGAAAGACAGTGGCAAAATAGGTTTGTTTTTTTCCTTCTACTGCTTGTAAAAAAAAACAGTAAAATGCAGTTTCATTATCATAAGCAATACACCACAGCCATTTTCTGCTGAGGCATTCTGGTATTGACCTGGAACAAGCAAGTAGTCAAGCTTATGTCTTAAGTTTGATGTGTACAATAAATTATGGATAACTGTAAAATACACTGATATATACCTCATAAGCAAGTCTTTATTTTCTCTGAGTCCTTTAAAAACTATTATGCTAGTGCTATTGCTAATGGCAGAGCTTATATATAGTAAGCTGTTTTTACATCAGTCTTTGCCAGATGTTCATACCTCACAGCCACTCTATTTTTCAGACCATGTTAAGTTGTTAATCCCGTCCCAGTTTTGGATGGATAATTTTCTATGCACAAGACCTCAAGAAAGCACAAGACATTAACCACCATGACATCAAAACAGAGCATTGGGAGGCTGAAACAGCACACCTTTCAATTCCATCATGTGTGCAGGGGTCCTTCTCAAGCAAGAAAGTTCTTAGAAAAAGCATCTCATATTTCAGTGAGAATAAAAATACTCCTTTTGGACCTCCTAGTCTACCATTTTCTACAATCATTGCAACACTGCAAAGCCTTCCTGAAGAAACCCGAAACAAACTGAGTTTCCATCACCTCCTTCAGCAACAGTCCATTCACTAACAAAACTTGTTTACGCTTCACTGTTACGTAGCATTAAAAAAGAGCGAAATAAAAGTAAAGCTCCTGGGTGTGAGCAATTTCAATAGTTACCATCACAAGACAAACCACAGCAGGTCTTGCTTAAGCTCTGAAATCAAGAAATGCTGAAGGCAGTAATAATTTACACTCGTGTCACCTTTTGTTTGCTATCCCCATCCATATTTTACATATTCATCAACACTGTTTTGCTTCAGTGGCAGCTGCAAGTTCATGAAAGCACTGGGATGAGCTGACCCTCTGGTTCAAAGGCATTCTTTATTCTTTTTTACAGGTACTTTAGTTCCATACGGGTGTTTCTCTCACATTGCTGTGCTCACCTCTTCAGTATTGTGAGGCTTGCAGTCCAAACATTTACTTTCACATGTACTCACCTCAGTCTTTCCCAACCACACTCTTTCCTTGACCATTTTATCAATACGTCATTCAAAAATGCTCAAAAGTTTCTTTCACTTGATGATCTGTGATATTTGAAAGACTACTGCCAGCTTGCTCCATGCTGCTGTAGCTATCACAGAGCAGCCTTCTGGCGCCTAGCTCAGTGCAGAGTGGGAATTAAATCCAGATTATTTAGAAAAAGCATTTGATTTTCATTACTAGTGCCACATCACAAGCATCCTAAATTCAGTTTTGTTGATTAATGCACAAGGAATCATAAAAGTATCACTACCTTGCACCTGGTTTTAGACAAAATATCTGTTTGCCTCTACCTGTCTTTAGCCTTTCCGTACATCATCACTGGTCCCTGCTGTGTAAAGCAGCACTCTTCAGTTCTCTGTATCCCAAGGGCTGTCAAAGACCTCAAGCTGTATTCTTGTCATTCTTTCTTTCTTCTTTCTTCAGCTGAAAGTGAGATATGATCCCTGTATCAGCACACTACCCTTGCAGACAGGCACCCTCCACCACTAAAAGTACTGATTTGTGCTCTGACAACACCTGCCAGAGGCAGCGCCATGTTATTGCAAATTTCCAGTTAACTGCCCGTGGCCGTTCCAGTGCCAGAATTTCCATGCTATCACACCAATTTGGTAACAGCCATAGCAGTCAGCATCTGGTCTGCAGGGTTGTCTACTCCATGCCTTTATGTTATAATATAGCACTACCACTTCCATTTTCCTAGAGAAGGTTGAACCTCCTGACTCCATGCTCTCCTCTAAAAATTCACTCCCTTCTCCCAGGTGAATTTTGATTTTTTGGCAGTTCTCAGGGACATGTCTCACACCTGTTCTCACTTCCTTTTGTTCAGTGGAAAGTAACACCTAGTATTGCTTGTCTTATATACAGTGCCGTGCAAGTGCACACGGCCTATATCACAAGGCAAACAAGTGTAAATCTCAGATTCACATACTCATTGTTTCCTATAGCAAACAGATGCTATCCCCATTCCACAGATGAATTTGGCAACAGCTTTAACCATGGCAGCACAGTAGATGTTGAGATGCCTCCTGCTATTCTGAAATCTAAAGTTTTAAACACAATCTAAAATTAACTACTTTGCTGTTCTCATCCACAGTTTTGTTAAAGACTTTCTTGCATGTGACCATAAATATTAAATGGAGTTCAGTCAGAACATTAATTTCTGATTTCATCTATGGATTGTAATAACCAGATTTTCATACAGAAAGAATAGGGTTCACAGGCACACACTTTATTTAAATTGCTACTTTATTCCTCACACCTGTATGCAGAACAGGAAGAGAAAATTGGAAGCTCGGTTTCCAAGTTTGGCACTGCAGGCCAAGAGGGAACTCAGGTGCAAAGAGAAATGAGAGCAAACTTACAATCTTTCTTTAAGGGCATGATTCTTGCTATTTACAATAACATCTGACAGAGGTATGATCCACTGGTGATTTTCAGTTATAAGCTGCTTTGCTTTTTTTTAAAAAAAATCAAGTAAATATTTAGTTTCAAGTAACTTGACTCAGAAATAAAGAAACATTACAAAACATGCTGCCAACATTTTACAACAGTGCATTAAATAACATAACTAACATCTGACACACGCTTTTCATTAACTTATCATCTTCCCAGTGCAAAGGGGTGCCCAGTGCAGAAACAGGTTTTCTTGCTTTAGATAATAATAATAAAATAGATATAGAGTTCAATATCTATTCATTAGAAAAAGTGGTGCCGAAGACGTGTCTCTATCTGGAGGTGAGAATGATAAGACTATGATCATTCTCACTTCCTAAGAAAGATCAACCAAGAACGGGTTTCTCCCAAATTCTGTTTCATTCAGCTACACTTCACCCATATTGCCAAACAATTTTACTCAACCAGTGACTAAGGAGGCATTGGAAAATGGTCCAGTAAGTAATCAAAAAAACCTTTTGGTTTTAATCAAAGATTTAAAAACATAGAATGTACATTCTCATTCATTACAAGTAAACAAATGGAAACAGGGAAACAAAACCAATGTTAAGCAACTTAAATAAATTTTTTGTTGTTGTTGTTTAGTTGTAAATTTAAATAAATATGGCAACTAATACACTGTCCATCTCTTGTTTTCAAAAATGTTTGTGTGGCTCTTGGATTTGTTCATGATAGGGCAAGTTATCTACTTTGATTTAAAAGGAGTGAGAAATTGCATCACAGTATGTGAAACAATATGTTTGACGCAGGTTCTTGCCCTAGGATGGAGCATCCCAAGTGCCTCCAGGGGATCACTGCAAGAGAAAATCACTGTAATTCTGAATTTGATTTCAAATTCTCAGCAAAGTCAATAGAAAGTACAGACAGTTTTAATTTGCACTTGTCATAGCTTGTACCATCGAAGAATCACATTGAAGCATTGTGTCCCATTTACTGATTTACAAGAGTTCAGATTTTTGTTCTAGTCTGAATTGCAATGCTGAATTAGATATTGAATTGCTACAAACTAATCAAAAGAGGAATCACCTAATCAGATTACTTGCTAGCTATATATGCTTAATGAAAAGAATAAGGGAAAAAACATATTGGTTGGGTTTTTTTTGGTGATACCGCACAAAAGAGAAACTGACTCCTAAAGAGAATTTTCTTAACTAGATTTATTCTGCAGAGTAATTTTTTTAAGATGAAGTGACATAAAAATGGGTAGCAAAAATTAAAATTGAATTTTTAGATATGAATAATTTAGTATTAAGCTTATGGTTGCCCAGCACCTATTTAAACTTCTTCAATTCACAACTCGCCTGATTCAGTATCCTCAACCTTTTATTGATTAAAAGGGTCCAGAAAACTTCTCATTGCTTAGTCATTCTTCTATTGTCTCCTACTGTGATTCTTAGTAGAGATGCTTCCCTGAACCCAGCAGGATGAAAAGTAACCATAAGAAAAGAAAATTTTAAGGAATATTGCTTCCTGACGTTAATAGTGTGGTAGTAGGATTGTTCAGAAATTGAGAAATTCTTATCAGGGCTTGAACTGAAAGGAAAGAAAAGGATGGTAGTGTTTCATCAGCACAGCAGAGGAGCTGCAAATCCTCACTGGGTTCTTCTAGTGGTAGAATTGCCTGTCAGCTGAATGACATGTTACATGTTCATTCAGTTGTGCCCACCACGTTGTTGGTGCTGCACTAGGAAAGAGCTTTCATTGTCCTTTTTCAAGCCCAGGCCCAAGAACACCATGCCAATCAGAGCATATAAATCACTGTCTTGAGTAAAACTGACCCAATTCCACAATTCTTGTTCTCTGAAGTACTCTCATTGACCTCGTTATCGCATTGAGACCTTAACCTTTCCATCATACATAAAAAATGAAAACACTATGAATTTAGCTGAGATGAAAAGGGGAAAACCTGTGAGATAAAGTGACTGGACTTATGACCAGAACAGGAATTTATTAATAAGCAACAAGCTGAATGCATGACTTCTATGTCTTTGAAAGATACATAAACACACACATGCTGATGAAATATAGGAGCCCTACCCTGTAATCTTCATTCAGTTTTCAGCCTATAACAACCTATATTCCTCAATACTTTATTTTTTGTAACATCTACATGTGTAGACTCAAATATGAGAAAATAATACATTTTGAATACTTACATTCAGCAAGAAAGTCAGGAGTGACAATGCTCTCAGCAAGAAGGAGTCACAATCATTACACCGTGAATGCATCTGTCATCCTGCCATCTAGCTATGCTTAATAACTTACATCCTTATGGGACGCTCCAGAAATATCCCTTTTCTTCCAAACTACTGACATTTTCTCAGAGTGAGCCTGTATTATTATTATGTGAGAAATATAACAGAAGGACAGCATGACAAGCATTGCTGTTGTAGGATGTTACTTGTGGAATAGTTTCATTATATCTCATGGTCTGTTAATTCAAGTGCTTCTTCATATATTTAAAAGTAAGAAGAGATGTACTCGGAAGCTATTTCCGAATAGCTGTATTTTGATTTGAACTGGCCAGTAAGCAGAATTTCTGTTCAGCAACAACACACAGTTTTGAGGTAAAAGCCAATCCCACACCATTTTTATTGAAAGAAGAGCTGCAATACCTCGCTTCAGAAACACCGAGGTACTGCCCAAACTTGGAGGCAAAGGTACAAATGGCAATGATCAAGGAAAAAAACATTATTAAAATACTTCCAGGTTTCAAAACTGTCCAATCTGGAATGCATATGAAGTTTCATGAATATAGGCATGACAGGGTAGTCTAAACCATTTTAGCTGATTTTTCCCTAATAGAAAACTGAGACCTGGGGATTTACTTTCTGAATACGAAGTTAAAATACCCTATAAACTTACCCAGAATGTGAGTTTCAAAACTGAGTAAGAAATGTTTGACCTTATGTCTTTGCCAATATCATATTTATAGGCTGTTTTATCTTGCAAGTCTGAGTGTATATCTTACGAGAGGAAAAAAAATTACAGTTTTAGAGCAAAGGCAAATTATTCTATGTTTATTTCTTTTAGTTACATGAGACTAAGCCAGACTTAACTCCTGGACTTTGATGGAATTATTTACACGGATCCTCTTACGAGCAGAATTTGATACTTGATTACTTTTAAGACTATTCCCAGAAGCAGATAGATGAGAATGTTCGTTAAGACAAAATCCATTATCAGAGATATTAGACATAATTTTTCTAAGAGTAGGAGAAAACACTGATATCTCAGGCACTTTAAATTAGATACGTTAACATTTATTCAATTGCTTCAAAAATGTGAACATCAGTAAATACTTAGGAAGTGCTGTAGCCATATAGGCCAAACCATTTGAGCCAGGTGAGCAGTGCTGTTCCCTCAATAGTGCTGATCAGACAAGCCACTGCCTTAGAATCATGACTCTCAAAGGGATTACTGTATTGATGACGACAAAAACCTCTGCAAGTAGCTATGCTCCAATGCCTTCAGAGTGTTATGATCTTTTATACGGATCCGTGTTTGGGATTCTCACACGGCAGTTTTGCAAAGCCCCCAGGCCTTGGAGAACCAGTCCAGCTTCCAGATGAGAGCCATGGTGAGACCTGCACTTGAGCCCTGCCAAATGCTTGAGCTGAAGGAAGGCTCATCCCAGAGCTCAGTCCTCAAGCTCTGCCTCCAATTAATTTATGGGTTAAGAGATTCACCAGGCAATCCCCCCTGGGACACTGTTCTTACATTTGACTAATTTACCATACACTACTGGAAGTCCCCAGGGATCTGGTTTAAACCACCTCTTAAAACACACCCCATATGTTTTTCTCCTTCCTCTTTGCCCACTCTTCGTTAGGTTACAATCAGATTTTAACCCAAATCCTTAAAGGAGACTCTTCATCAGCCCACTCATTTACACCCTCCACTCATCTAGGAACCAGAAAATGTTTGCTTCTGCATGTAAGAAAACCAGAAACTTTTGAGGTTTACACTGCACCTCACAACATCTGTGCAATGAATCCCAGGGGAAAGCTGGGAGCGGTTTGCAAAATCTTCAGCAGAAAAGATCCCACTGCTGGATCTTGCCATGCTCCTGGCATGAGAAGCCCCACAACAGTCTACAAATACCTCCTCTGTGATGAGAATCTCACCATACCTTCTGCCATACAACTTGGGGGAACTCCAGGAGGACACTTCCATCAGCCCATTCCTCTGAATGGGAATAGCTTTAGTAAAAATGGGTGAGAAACCTCATGTTGGACTCTACAAGTATCCATCAACATGAAGCTTTGCAATCAGTGGCACAGTGCATTGGAGAGAAATACTGGTGAGGAGTAGTGGAGAGAAAGCAGGTGACATTTGCTTTATGTTTTCTCTAAAAATAACCATAAACCCTGGAGCTAATAAACTCCACAGAGAGATAAATAGCTTTATGAAGTATGAGTAACAGTTGAGTCTTTAAGACAGGAAGGATGTTAAATGACCTCCTGGGTAATATTTCTGGCATTACATTTGCTCATTCTAGAGGTCCAGTGAATCTCAAGAAAACCTTTATAGCTCCCTGATTTTCTTCAGTCTTACACTGTCCCTTTTACTTTCATAAAGTTATCAGCTACCACCATGCAGAGCTTGAAGGAGGACTCTCAGGAGGCTGTCAACACCATCTCATAACTCTCCAGAAAATCAGCTATATGGGGTGTCACAAGGTGCTTCCGAAGAAACTGGAACTGGACTAGGAGTAAAGTATGCTAAAGACATTATTTTCCAATGATGGTGCAATTATTTGTCTCAAAAATTAAGACTTTGGTTAACAAAAGGTAATTACCATAGATAAAATACAAGAACAGATGTTAAATTATCTGTGATTCATACCAAGATCCTACTATTTTCTGTTTAAAGCTATATTCTCCACTTTTAAGTCGGTCACTGTGGAATTTGCTTTGGCTGATTCAGCAAAAGGAATTTAGTGAAAACAGTAGCAGTTAATAACGGGGAACTGCCAAATGACTGGAAGCAAAGCCTGAAAACCCAAACTTGCTAACTGTTAATCAAAGTCTGCTAGAGCATGCTCTGAAACTGAGCTGCCATCTGCCATGCTAAAGGACAAGAGTCAGAAACAGATGCTATTTTTTTTTTCCCAATATTTTTTACCACATGCACAGGTAGGAGAGAGAGGAAGGAAATGAAACATGATGAAGTGCTGACACAACACAGACAAAGCCCTGGCTCTGTGATGAATGCTTTTATGCCTGCAGGACAAGAGAAAATGACCTTCTGACTTTGTTTCCCATCCAGCCCTTTGAGGAAGCTACAGGGCAGAACACGTGTGTAGAGGGAGTGCAGTATCTGCACAGCACCTCAGAGAATTCCTGATTCCCTGGTCCATAGATCTTCAGGAGTCCAGCACTGTAATATTGATTTCTCATTGCTGTTTTAATTCTGCTACTTGTCTTCTTTCTACTGAACTCTGAGAAACACTAAGCATGTTTAACTGTCACTACTCCAAAGACCTTTGTGAGAAGGTGAAGGTAAATGATAAAGTCATTGAAAAGATCAGACTGGAAAAATATCTTCTGCAAAACTAACTGACAGCTCGAGACAGTGAACATCGTTTAAGAAAAAGATGCATGATCAGACAGAGTGTAATTTAAAAGTCTTTCTGTGACAACTGTCCTAATATTACAAGACTATGAA
Source organism: Eulacestoma nigropectus (assembly GCA_013397775.1). NCBI lineage: Eukaryota > Metazoa > Chordata > Aves > Passeriformes > Eulacestoma > Eulacestoma nigropectus. The sequence goes on from VZTE01000268.1 coordinate 30,205, forward strand.
GAATAATGAAGATGATCCTGCCCAATGACACCTTCAAGAGAAAAGAATGACTAGATACATGGATATAATTGTTATTTCCCTTCTGTATACCTCTTACTTCCTCTTTGCCTTGATCTGGATCATAGATTGACACTGACCACTGAAGAATATCAGAGTATAAAACAGCTTAACTGCCAGGGCCTTTCTGATGAGGCTACATATCCCATCCAAATCAATGCTTGAGCCTAAGTCTGTTTTTTCAATTATATGTGTTTAAGAAAATAGTTACAGGCTTCCTTTTCTTCTGTTTAGGTTTCTGGTTCTGCACATCCAAGATAGAGATAAAATTATACCTTTCCTGCAAACAGGCTATAAAATGTAGGCATGCTTTCATAAATATCAGACTTCTGTAAAATTGCACTGGGGTGCTGTTACATGCACAGGTAACACACTCATGTTATGGGTAAAATCATAACCATGTAGGGGCCATATAGGTGCAAGAGAATATTGAAAAAATGAAGCTATTAGAGGATATGGTTCTGTCAGACAGAAACAGGACTGTCCTCTACCTTTGCTTAAGTGCTAGCCTACTAAAATGATACAAAAAAAAGGATAAAACTAAAGCATAGCACACCTTGCTAAATGCACTCCTTATTGCATACTCATTTCTGTATTTGACATAGATAAAGAACTATGCTGCCAAAAGCCTGTCCATCTTTCTGACTTTGTTAGTGATTTAATGGAAGATACTAACCCTGCTTGGACACCTTGCATTATTCATCTGTGCCACAAGTACACTGCTTACTTGCCTGAAAAAAAACACAAAATGCTTAAGACCCAATGTAACAGCCACTCCACATTTAAATATTTATGTATTTTGAAGAGTTTCAAATATTTTGTTGCCTAGTTTCTGAGTTTACTTCAGACTTGGGGACTAAAATAAGAATAGATAGAGATCATGAGCATATTCATCCACAGAGAAAGGCCACACACACCTGTGGTCAGAGCAGAAAACATCTCTCGTCTTGTCACTGCCCAGGCAGCACAAGGAGAAGAGCACCTGGTGACAAGGAGTATTATGAAGTCCTGTAACAGTTGAGCAGTTCAGAGAGACCAGAAGGACGTGTAGAACTAATGAAGGCAACTTTTACACCTAGCACTCTATTTTGCTATCTTGCTTTGACCTAGTTGTGCTTTGCTGCAAAAATACCTAAGAGACAGTGAGCCTCAGGCTGCTACCCAAATGGGAATCCACTGGAGGGACAGTCCCAGCTAATGAAGTGCTACACCACACACAGCACATGCTGCCTTTTGACTCCTTGACGTGTCAGAAAGGAAATTTGAGTTAATGAGTGTGGAGAAGGGGTACAGAACAGATAGTAACAGTTAAGTGCTTGCTTAACTGCTCCGAATGGATCAGGTTCCAAGGCCCAGGGAAGTGGAGGTGAAGTAGGACCGTGGCAGGACAGCTACTTGAATCAGCAGCCTTTCCTTCTCTCTAGGTATGTATGGAGACACATCTTCCAGCTGCCACTTCTTGTGTGAGCAACAAGCATCAGCATCTTTATTCTGCTTGCATAATCTGTAAGCAACTTTCAATCAAATAAAAATTGCATAAATTACAGGTATTAATGTAACAAAATTTATTTACCAATCTCCAGTGGTAGGAAGTGGTGAGGGATGAAGAAAAGGATATTACACATCATCATTCTCACCCCTTTTATGTGCTTGCATTTCAGCACCTTTAAAATTTATTTAAAATTAAAAATTCCCAGGCATATCGCAAGGGAGTTTCAGCCACACACTGTGTCTGGGAAACTAAAATTAATAAAGACAGCAAGACCCATTCAAGTACATGTCTCAATACAGCAAGGATATTTGAAGATGCTTTTATGACTTATTTGTTTTATTATTTATGAGGCCGTCTGCAGCCAGTCAGTTCACCTAAGCCTGGTCACAGCTGAGAGCCCCTTTTTTGTTGTTGTTTGTGCCATTTCTGACATGGAACCTGCCTCTTAAAAAAACATGATATGAAATGCACTAGTCACTCACAGCTGCACCTTCTTTTCCCCAGTAGCCATATGACTGTTTGATGTTAATGTGACCAAGGCCTGCAGGAGGTTGCTTGTTACCACTTTAATAAAAAGTATCTCATGTACAGACAATTCATATTGATGGGTTGACAACAAAACTAGAGTACTTAACACTGATTTTTTTCAGTTGTTGCAAATTTTCTGGGCCTTTTATCATTTAAATATCTTTCAATAGCAGGAAGTCTTGCTGAATAAAATACCCAAGAAATGTATTTTAGAGACATATTAAAGTATACCAGAGCACATTTTTCTAAATCAAGATCTAAGTCAATCCTCTCCTATTTAGTCTCACATCTTTCACATACACCGAGCCCATAGCCTCTCTGAAGTCTCTCTCTCCCCACACCTCATTAGGTCAGGCCCGAATGTACTGTTTGTGGACAGAAAAGCTGCCATTCCCCAGAGGAGGAAGGATTCGTGAGTATCTTTTTCCATCTGCTTTGTGAGAGGTCACTCCTTGGAAAACATGGAAAGAAGGGTAAGTATTGGACCATGATAGCCACCAAAGGTAAGCCACTTACAATGTTCTGAGGACAATATATCTCAGGTTACTGTAGCTATAATTGCTTATCTCAAAGTTGCATTTACAACCCCCATCTGCAGCTGAGGATCTCATTTCCATCGTGAGCTCCAAAGAAGACAATAATTAGCAGCCAAACACAAGCTGTCTAATCACAAAATAGGAAGATTTAAATGTGGCTTTGAACCTCCAAAATGCAGCAAGGCCGTATTTTCACACTTTCCCCTGTGATCATGAAGACTATCAAGTTTCTTCTACTGGCTTCTCACAAGAACTATAGATTAAAGGAAAAACTACAACTACATGTCTTGCAGTAAAACCTCTCAGAATTAACAGCACCATTTAATCACTAAAATTTTGGGTATGAGGGATGAAAAAGTCACACCATGTGACTGTGGCCATACAAACAGATGACTGTGCAAAAAATTTGTTCAGTGTTCTCAGTGGTACATCCGATATGCAGATATGGTGAATTGAAGAAAAAATAACAGTAACCCTTTATCTATATAAGTGCCCAACACTTCCAAGGCTATGGCTATTTTCTGAAGAACCACAGCATTTTCACAGCGTCTAGAGGGGATCTCCTATCTGCTGGAGGCATTCCTCTGCTAGACACGTCATGTTTTCAGGCTCCATAAAGCCAAATGCAAGCTTAGGGAAGGCTTTTCGTACAGATATTTATTTTACTATTGTTGGTTTTGTTTTTTCTGGCTTCTCGAATACTCTAGCAAGTAGCATCCTGTTATCTTTCCCTAACATCTAAAAGTTGAGATTTCAGGCTGGACATGGACAAATTAACTGTGTTACTATCTAAAACATTAGTTTGTCCTAAGGAAAATTATGCTGGGCAAGAGATCAGAACAAGTGATGACATTTCTCTCCCAGAATCTTCTAGATGCATTTACAAAATTTAAGGCTGAAAAAGTAATGCAAAATGTCAGATCTAATTTAGAAAGTTCAATATCTAAAGTGCTATTTTTACCATTTCTCAGATGTTCTGTAGCTCAAGTGCATTCAGAGAGAATGGTCTTTGCTAATGTTATCTCCTAACTGAAGTTACCATGTCAATACAAATTATCATCATTTTACATTTAAACCATTAATCACAAATAACGAAGCAGGACCTTCCGCTTGATTTACTAGATCAGCAACTTCAGACATGTCCTTGCGATAAAGTATGAGCAGAAGAAGTTTGTCTTTACAAAATTCAGACACCTTGCTCTGTGTCAGCACTGGTAAAATAAGACATAAGAGTAAAGTATTTATGCAACTTATCATCTATTCTGCCCCAATTAAGTATACAGGTTCCTTTTCATGTCTCCTCTGGGATAAATGAACTTCTACCAATTCCATGTTAAATTATTCCACAACATATTGGTTTTTGAAGTTCCTGAGTTTCTTCCTGAGTTCCCTCCACCCACAACCCCAAACAACTATATTTTAAATCTGAAGCCATATTCTTCCAAATTTACACCAAGAGACAGCAGCAGATAAAATTAATGAATGTATTTTATCTCCTCGTATTCCTTTGTTGATTTGTTTCTTACTTCAAAAATTGCCTTCAGGTGAATCAGCAAGCATCTTGTGGGAAACTAAGATCTGCATCTCATAAGTAAAAGAAGAATCTGGTTCCATGCCTGCATCCATGCATCTTTCCCACTTATATAATCCAAATATTAATATAAGACATTATAGGCAGGCAATAAGCATGTGGAGGTGCTAATACACTTGCATCTTTCTTGCTAAGCAAGACCCCTGTACTCCAGAGGAAAGAGGTTTTGGATGTTGTTGGCCAATCATCTTATTCTGAGCTTGACAGAAATTAAAGATTGAGGTTAGTCAATGAATATTCCTGAATAGTACAGTCAGCGTATGTAGTGATTGCTCTTTATCATCTCCATATTATCTTTTTTATTTTTGTCTCATACTTTGCCCTCTGCTAGAGCAACTTGTACCCAAAAAAGTGAACAACTACCTTCCAGGAGCTGAAGACTCAACATACTAAAGGGATGAACTGAGTCAATTGTAATTTCAAGTGTTTCAGTCTGTTATATACCAAAGTATACATGAATATATGGAGCTTATACTTCACCCTACTTTTTTTCCCCAGTGGTCTCGCTGTCCCCTCAATAATATCTATTCTATAGTCAAGCAGGTCTCAGTACTTCCACACTGAATGAATTTCACTAGCCCCCTTCTTCAATTAGCAGCTAGTGCTTTAAAATATACTAGGTTTTTAAAAATGTTTGGTGTTGTTATCTTGCAGATCTCCTTTTTAAAAACACCTCTCCTCTGCAATTTCTATCTGCACCTGCAGGTGATAACTTTTCTTCATTACCAGACAAACAAATTTAGGCATTAATCCCACAGGAAGTACCATAAAATTGGTTTCAGCCTGCCTTTAAATTTTCTTGCTATTTACCTCAGCTAAATCCATGAACCAATCTCCAGCTTTGCAGCTTTGCTTCCTCAACTCATGTATTAATGATATGTCAAAATCTAAAGCTCCCTGAAGAAAAGAGGTTGCCATGGGATACTGAGCGTTTAGGAGCAAAGTGTAGAAAGATGTATCCTGCTTGGAAAGGCTCCAAAGACCTTGCTGTGTCAGGCAGTATTGCCTTTTATCTCTTTAGATGAAACAAAATCACTGCTCTGGGAGGCACTGGGCATCTGTCAACCCTGATTGCACCATCACACTGACCATTTCAACAGGACTATAGGAATCCATTAGTTGAATGGAAAGAACTCCAGTTCCTCAAAAGCCCGTGACTTTGCTGCATGGTATTGGAGCTGCTCTCTGGCAACGCAGACAAAGAATTTTTCCTCACCAGTACTTGTCTGTAATTACTCTCTTCCCTCTTAGCTTTTTAAGCAACTCCAAACCCATACGCAAAGAATTTGTGTGCTACAGAATAGTGATGCTTATGAGGGAGAAAAGAAGAATAAAGTGTGAATGCTTTGGATGGGGCTAGCTAGCCAGGTGAACATCGTTTATTCAGAGGTAAAGATGACTTTTGAAAAAGACAAGAGAAAAGAAGAGGTGAAGACTAGAAGACGTTATTGCTGAAGCATGATTTCCAAGAGAGAGCATAGCTTCTGCAAGAAATGTGTGCTTAGTGAGAAGAATCTGAGTTGTCTGAAGTGCTAACAGGAGAGAAAATATTCGTGACAAGTTCTCTGTGTGCATCAAAGACCTTGGCCACTGATGTACTTAGCACCATAGAATCAAGAGTTGTCAAGAGACCTTTAAGATCAGCAAGTCCAACTTTCACCCAGCACTATCACTGCACCCCCTAAATCACTAAACCACATCACCCAGTGCCGGATCCAAGCACCTCTTAAACACCTCCAGGGATGGTGACTCCACCACCTCCCTGGGAAGCCTATTCCAATGCCTGACCACCCTAATGGTGATTTTTTTTTTTTCTAATGTCTAATCTGAATCTCCCCTGTCTCAGCTTAAGGCCATTTCCTCTGGTCCTCTCACTGGCACGGCAGTCATGGCAGAAGAGATCGGCCCTGCCTCTCTACACCCTCCTCTCAGGGAGTTCTAGACAGCGATAAGGTCCCCCTGAGCCTCCTCTTCTGAGACTGAACAAACTCAGCTTCCTCAGCTGTTCCCTATAAAACATCCTCTACTCCATTCATGAGCCTTGTGGCCCTTCACTGGACATGCTCCAGATCCTCAATGTCCTTTTTATAGTGAGGGGCCCAGAACTGAATGCAGTACTTGAGGTGTGGCCTTACCAGTGCTGAGCACAGGGAAAAGGTCACTTCCCTGGTCCTGCTGGCCACACTATTCCTGATACAGGCCAGGATGCCATTGGCCTTTTGGCCACCTGGGCACACTGCTGGCTCATATTGAGCTGAATGTCAACCAGCATGCCCAGGTCCCTTTCTGCCAAACAGCTCTCAAGCCACTCTTTCCCCAGCCTGTACGAAGCATTTATATATTCCCACGGCAATGTATTCACACTAAAATCTTTAAAATTTCACTTCTGAACACAAATTGCTGCCACAGAGCTATAGTACCTACCCAGAAGGGGCTTCTGACACAATCTTTAGTAACAAACAAGTTGACAGAAATGCGGTTCTGCCTGAAAATTATTCACAGAAGTGAAGAAAGGCTGAATTCAAGTAAAAATTTGCACTCTTTTCTTTTCCATCTCTTGTAGCAAAGTTACTCTTTGTGAGGGTAGCCATAAGGATTTGATTGCAAAAGTTGTGCATGGCATGTTCATTGTTTCAAAAACCTACCTAAGGAGACAATATTCAACCAGTAAAACCAATTGAGCATTTACACGTCTCATGTTTCTAATTAATTTCTTTGAAGGAAAACATAACAAAATTTTACCTCTGGATCATCAATGATGTTCAATTGACACGCAGTTGACATTGGAGATTTCCACTCTCTGCTATCTACAGTCTACAGCTATCTACACGCTCAGCCAACATACAGGCTCAGGTCTTCTACTTTTGCAGTTATTTGTGCAGAGAGAAGTGAGGGAAAATGATGCAAGCTCTCTAAGAACAAGTGCAGTGTATCTGCTTCACCAGTCAGTGACTTCTCAGTAAGAGAAGTTTCCCTACCACAATGGTTCACAGCTGAAGACCATGCTGGGTTCTGTCAGCAGGGTGTATTTTATATCATGAGCATCTAATGCTAACAAAAAAAGAAGCAACAAAATACTCATTTTAGTTGCACACTACAGATAACATTTTACAGTAGAACAAGGAACATGGCATTATTTACCTCCAATACAACAAAATCCCAATGAATATACGACTAAAACATGCTTCAGCTCCCTTGCAGAGTGTAGAAAGCAAAGGGCAATGCAGCAGAGAGCTACCTAGATTACCACTTATTTACCCAAATACAGATATTTTCAACCACTCAGCTCTTTCAGTTGAAGACTGGCCCTTGGAAGTACAAAACCCACCCTTTGAGCCTGCACTGAAAGAGACACTGTCATTTATTTTAATATAACCTCTGTTAAACACAGAAAGTTGGACCAGCAGCAGTTTTAGTTCCTGCTATAGAGTTGCTGTCAGCTTGCTGGTGCACAACATATTCAGGCTTGACTTCACATGGATATGGGGAACCATTTCCATTTTGCATTTAAATAAATAACCCAGGATGGCCATTTAAACTTGTTAAACCCCTAGCTTTAAACTATTACTGAGCCTCATCAAAGTTGTCTTTGTACCTCAGCTCAAGGATGACCTCAAATTGCCTATGAGAAAGCTAAAACTACCTTACTCTTGCCCCCACTGTCATAGTAAAGCAACACCTCCACCATCTAAATTTAATGCAGTATAAAGACATGCCTTTTTTTCAGTGAAGACACGGCCTGAGGCTGCTGCTTCTCCTTTCTCTGTGTGTGGGAGAATGGATGTCTTTTGAACTTCCTGAAGTCAGCAAGATCCCCATGGTATTATCATGTTTATTTTAGAAAAGGCCTATTGTTCTGGAGACTAAGACCATTTCTGAGGCTATTTTGAAACTGCTCTTTGAAGCTGTTAATTGTTCTAACCTTCAATTTTAGGAACATCAGAGGAGAAGTGATTAAAGATCCATTTCCCCAAACAGAGCCACTATTTTTATTCATTTCTTATGCCCTATTTGGCTATTTATTGCCCTTATTGTTTCTTTTGATTGTTGCTAGGGAGAAGGAGATTAAAACTCAATGTGCAGCACAGCTCATTCTAGGGTATAATTTTTTTCTGGTATTTAAAATAATATATGCCAGATAATAGATATAAATTACTGTGTTGAGCTTAAAAGAGGATATTATGGTGCCGTATTTAGTTTTATTTTTTCCTAGTCTTCAAAAAAACGTTTCCTGAGGGATGCACAGGAAGAAGATGGCTATGATAAATGCAAACAGATTTCCTCTGTGAATGCAAGAGGAGAAACATAATCCCCCCCCCAAACAACTGCCTGTTTTCCTCTACAAAATAATTTAGTTCCTCTCTAGACACTTTAATTATATTTTTTGTCACTAAAGTATGTGCTGTCATGCATTATTTGGATCATATGACATGATTCTATGAATAAAAATAATTTCCTAATATAGCTATATTAGTGATTCACCTGTAAAATATGGAAAAATATCCCCTACTTGGCGGTCAACTATGTTAGGCAGGGCAAAACCCAGAGTCTCTCTTGGAAAAAGCAGAAAGTTGGTTAACCACTGTGTTTTGCTTCCAGTTTCTAGTTTTTTTCTGAAGACACTGATTTCTTTGAGAAAGTTGGTTTTTCCAAACATGATCAACAGGGAAGCAACAGATTCTGGGTAGACCACATGAGGCATGAGCTTCTCTGAAAAAGGTCATTTCATGAAACTGAAGCAAGTGGTTGAGAAGGACTTCCATATGAGCACTGCTAATCTGGGGTCAGCATCCCAAGAAGGAGGAACAATTCTGAGACTATCTGGACCAGATTTGTGGAAACTCTGGAGGGAGAACTGTTGTGTGAATATCTGCACAGCTAAAGCCAGGGCTGTAGCAATGGTTGTGCCACCCATAACGCACCACTTGGCTTGTGACATTTTTCAGTTTAAGTGAAAGAAGAGGGAACACGTTTTATCAAGCAGGAAGAAAAAATTCTTTCAAGGTCACTGACAGATTTTTAAAGCTCCTGAAACCTGGGAATGAGTAGAAACTTGTGAGTGAGTTTGGACAAAGCATTTACATTCTCTTAGAAACAATATCTGAAACAAGGTAGTTGATTCCTGTTGCTGACAGCTGTCCAGAAGAATTCAGAGAGGAATTTCTCTGCTGTATTAGAAGAGAAAACATGCCTGTGGTCACAACCTCTTCTTACCTCCTCAGGCTCAGTTTCTACAGCTGGCTGCCTTTGGGCACATGCCTATGTGCTGCTCACATAGTTTTAACAGTGTCCCATGAGAAGGAGAACTTGGAAAGAGCAAGGTTTCATTCCCAGCACTACCAAAGGGTTTCTTGTGAGCCCTGGAGCATCTCATTTCATCTGCGCTGTTCACTTCATCCAAAAATAAATACATAGCACTTACCTATTCTGCTGTAAACTATAAAAATAAAAATATTAATGTATATGTATCACTCATATGTAGCACTAATAAGCATCACACAGAAGCATCTCTAAATATTCACAGTGAACAACAGATAGGCAGATCAAAGCATTTGGCTATCTTACATGAACTTTGGATCTTTCTCTCACAGGCATTACAGTATACCTCAATTGTATGACCAGAATGTGTAGAAGTTGAACATTACCGGTACCACGGATTTAGGGAACGAAAAAAGCCCAACAAAAACAAACTTGAAAGAGCTTTGAAAGACTCCAGTTTGGACTTCATGACTTAGCCTGTGATAGTTCCAGTCTGTGACTGTTGCACTGGACATCTTCTGGTGTACCCAGAACTCTCAACTTATATTCAGAGTGGTCTAATTAGAAAACACTGGAAGCACCGGGAGAGCTCTTTTTATAATAGAACCTTAATTCACCAATTTTTCTCAAGATCAATGACCTTAGAAATTACCGATATATTTTAAAAGAAGTTACAAGACCCAGTGGTAAAGGATGCAAGACAGAGTTATGTAAAATACTAACTCATCTGCTTTCCTCACAGATCCTTTAAAATCTGTGATCCCTGAAATTAAGAATTTCTAGATATTATGAAGTGTTTAATTTACTGGTGCTGTTTGTATTCTCTGTCAAATACAAAATAAAAGATTCCCAGAGTTCATAAACTTGTCAAATGCAAGACTTGGCATAGATATACGTGGATTTTTTCTGACTATCAGGTTTTAGAGAACTTTCATTTCTGAGAACTTTTTTTCCCCCGGCTTTCTATCTGCTCTTGTATATAGGAGCATGCTACTCTGACTACTTTTGTTGATATAAAGCCTAAGTTATAATATAATAGAGCAACAAGAAGTTCAACCTCAGTAATGTATTACAGGGTGGAAGATGCTTCCTTTGAAGTAACTTTAGTTTTATAAACATAAACATTAGGAAGCTGAAAAATATGGGCAACCAAGTGGAAATAATGATCCTGCAGAGGTCAAGTGGTAGAAAGCTGAAAACATGACTGACTGCACAGCTCCAAAAGAAAAGTGACTCAGGACAAAAAAAGAGGAAAAAGCCTGAGAGAAAGTAGCTACTTGCGAGTCAAGATTTCAATTAAAACAAGACGTGTTGTAGGAGGAAGGTGAACTGAGCTGACATTTCAGGGAATTAAACAAAACCTTAAAAATGGAAATAGGGAATAAAAAGGTAAGGCAAAAGTATTGTTTAAAAACAGTTTTGAAAGAAAAAGAAGGAAGCACATAAGGTGAACTTTTAGTAGATATGAAGATCAGCTATCAAGGGAAAAATCAAAATATTAACATTTAAGGAGATGATGAGGGCTACGAAAAATGACTCCCAAATAGTATGGACAATGTTAAAAGTCATTAAAAAAATAAAAAGGACTTTCCTGAAGATGTGAAATGAAAATATCACTATATTACAGTAACCCCTTAAGTAAACAAATGGTTAGGGTCAAGTATAACAACTGCATCAGCTACACCATTTCACCATTTTCAGATGAACCATTTCTGTGTTCAGCTATTACCCCAAGTTGGGACAAAATCAAAGTGTGCAGAACTCTGACTAGTGTACATGTGTGTTACTGCCACTTCCCAGAAGGAAGACTTAGGGAAATATTTGCAACTAAAATCTCCCCAAATCACAGAATATGCTGAATTGGAAGGGATCCACAAGGATCATCAAAATCCAACTCCTGCCCCTGCACAGGACATCCAAAGAGTCACACGATGTGCCTGAGAGCATTGTCCAAATGCCTCTTGAACTCTGTCAGCCTTAGTGCTGTGACCACTTCCCTTGGGGAGCCTGTTCCAGTGCACAGCCACCCTCTGGGTGAAGAACCTTTTTCTAATATCCAACCTAAACCTCCCCAGACACAACTTCAGGCCATTCCCTCAGGTCCTCTCACTGGTCACCACAGAGAAGAGAACAGTACCTGCCCCTCCTCTTCTCTTTGTGAGGAAGTTGTAACTGCAATGAGGTCTCCCCTCAGTTTCCTCCAGGCTGAACAGACCAAGTAACCTCAGCTGCTTCTCATTTGGCTTCCCCTCAAGGCCCTTCACCATCCTTGTGGCTCTCCTTTGGATGCTCTCCAATTGTTTAATGTCTTTTTTATATTGTGGCACCCAAAACTGCCCCCAGCACTCGAGGTGGGGCCGCCCCAGTGCAGAGCAGAGTGGGGCAATCCCCTCCCTTGCCCGGCTGGCGATGCTGTGCCTGATGCCCCCCAAGACACGCTTGGCCCTCCTGGCTGCCAGGGCACTGCTGACTCATGGTCAACTTTCCTTCAACCAGGACCCTCAGGTTCCTTTCCATGGCACTGATTTCCAGCATCTCGTTCCCCAGTCTGTCTGTACATCCAGCATTGCCCCATCTCAGGTGCAGAAACCGGCATGTTCCCTTGTTGAACTTCATAAGGTTGCTGATTGCCTGGCCCTCTAATTTGGCAGGAATTATAAATTTATATATATATATAGTGCATGCCCCTTGGATAACCACAGTAGTTTCATTCACAGAAACAGCATAGGTATCTTTTTGCAGTCTAAGATGTTAGATAACCTCTTTCATGTCAGGTATGTTCAGTTAACATCTGCAGTTTCTATGAAATATATAAAATACCAGTGTGATATCGGTGTGGAGGCACATCTTCTGTTCTGCTTTACATTTTGACAAATGTATTCCAACTTCAAGGAGATTAACATCAATTCTACTGAAGCATTCAGTTTTAATTTAGAAAAAAAGCCATATAAAAATATTAACCTTTAATAGGTTTAAACACCAACTTCCTTTGAAGGAGAAACTAATTTAGAAAACTCCTGCACTGGATATTTACCACAAATTTGTTCAATTTTGATTTAAATGTTGCAATCAATACGGCTTCAGAGCATGTCCCTAGTGAGATCATCAGCTATTCAGCACTTCAAGCTCATCTACCATCCTAAACCAAATCACATGATATCTAAATGGAACTAGTCCTGTTTTTTTATCAGATAAACACATTGAAATTTTCAAGGGAGAAGAATCAAGTCACAGCAAGAATAATTCAGAAACATATCAAAATGAACTCCTAATTTTAAAATCAGCATGACTCTCAGAATGAGCAAATTTGATCCTAACTATAACCCCAGACTGTATTGAGACAATGCTTTTATTTTTTAAATTTCCCTTTGTTACATTAAATTCAGATACCACGATGAGAAAGTACTCACAATTTCTCAGGTTCATCTTAATTTTACAACCAAAAGAGCTCAAGACTCTTTTAGAGAATCTTATTACTCTAATCAGGTAATGATGGCACCAACTACAACATAGACATAGGGCCAGTACTGAAACTGCTTTAATTACTATTTGAAGCCCCATGAAAGATGTGATAAAGCACTCACCATCAACAATTTCCACATCTGTAAGTGATGATCTGCAAAGCCTTAAAAATTTTGTATGTAGCTACTCCAGCATAAAACCCAGAAAGATAAGACCAAGAACTTACACAGCATTGTTTTTGATTTAAATCAATTAAAAAAAAACCCTCACAAGTTTATGATTATAGTCACAAGTTATTTTGCTTAAATAGGTAAAAAAAATCCCCTAAATATGTAAATTTAGAAAATAATAGGTGAAGAAGGTTAATAATCTTTATTCAAAAAGTTTTTTTTTTATTTTTCAATTATATTCTGCATGAGAAAGTATTGCTGGGAATGCCAAATAAGCCAGAAAGACATTAATTAGCTAAATAAGACTACATAGCAAGATAAACAAAAATGAAAATTAAATGCTTCTAAACTTAATTTAGGCATAGGGCATAATAATTTTGAAGGGGGTAATAAAAGGTAAACAGAGTTTTAAGACTCACTTTTCAGTTCAACTGACATGTAATATGCTCCATTTACATGCAAAACCTATCTTGGCTAAATAAGCTACCCACAGCTGGAAGAGGTTCAAATTTCCAGTTATAGCTAATAGACTTCTTACTGTAAGTTGAGAGAAGAATCACATGCAAAATAAAAGCTTGTGATGACCAGGTAAGTTGAGAAGGAGCAGGTAATCAATAACAAGCAAGATCTGGAATAGAAGGAGCAGCTGCTTTTTCAAATGAGGGAAAATCATTGCAGCGACAACTGCAGGTTCAGATCCTGGGAGCTGCTGGTGCATATCAGGTGTGCAGGGCGGGTATGCAAGAGAAAGAAGGAAATAAGATACATTTACCGCTCAGCTACAGCTAGGAAGGGGATGTTTTGCTGTTGCCCTTCTCTGCTGTATCATGTAGAGGCAGTGAAGCCAGAGACACCATACCAGGGTGAATGAACAGACAGAATCATATTCTGTTTTTTCAGATTTTAAATGTATATTCTTGGAGAAGGCAGCAGTCAAAAGCACCTGAGAAGCATAAGATTAAATGAGTCTTTCTGGAGGATTGCTTTTCAAACTGTATGAAGACAGAAAATCATGATAATACTGAAAAATATCTTTATGTATGTCATACCCTTTAACCTTCACTAACAAGACAGGTGTTATTTCAGCTCTTCTACATCATTACAGGGATTCTTCAACGAGTTTTGCTTGTCAAGGGTCCTGACTGGGTAGTCAGGAGGAGTCAGGCCACCTCATCTGGGTGGTGTTGCAGAGGTGTTTCTATCTCTGGTTCTGGCCACAGGCTCACATTGCCCTCCAGGCCCCGGAAACCCTTCCTTGCACTTCCTAGCCATCCTTATATCCCTGTGTCAAGCTGAAGCCTCAGAGATATGTTGTGCCCAGAAAATGCAGGAACAAACAGAGGTATGGAGCAGTCCAGAAGGTATTTCATGCTATACTGGGGCTGTAGCACGAACAGTCAACTGCTACCAGACAAGCAATATGCAGAGACCTCCAGAAAAACAAAAGCCTACTGCACACACATTTACAGTGTGTTGCAGGAAGGCCAGGCAGGATTTCCACTGTTCTGTGATAGGATTTCATAACAGGAGAGAAATGCAGTGCATTATCTTGGATAACGTTTTTTCACATTTTCTAAAATGACCTAAATTATCAGCAGTGTTAATTGTATTCTGCACTATGCCACAAGGAAAATCCCTCCCAGCAATATCTTAAAAACAATTAATGGGAGAAAAAAACATTGTTTCCTGCTGCTGTTGCAGGTGCAAGTGCAGAATCTATGTAGAACAGGAAAGAAGGGGAAGGAAGAAAGGGGTTTGCAAATAGAAGAAGCCATTCACAACTGGGTTTATTTTATGTAATAAATAATTTTATTTTCTTGTTGGTTTTCTTTTTTTTTTGGGTTTGAAGTCTGAAAAATAAAAGTGAGATGTGAAAAAGATTGTGAAAAAGTTATTTAATTATCCCGTACATTTCATACTTTCAGCCAGTGTCATGATAAAAAAATGGGGGAAGAAGCAGCAACAGAGGTAAGAAAGAACTGAAAAAAAATGAAGGAAAGAAAAGGCAAGTAGAAAGAATTTAGGGCTAGATATAGCACAGTATCTTATTACAGTACTATCTTTTGATGTAAAGGTTTCCATTATCAACAAAAGACTGTCTTATACAGCCGAAGAAAAGGTTAAGCCAGAAGGCAAGGGCAAAAATGGAATGTTAATACAGGCGAAATATATTCTTTCGTGAAAGGCATGAAAAACTTTCCTTCATTGTTTTATTCTAAATGAACTTTGTAAAAAGCACATTTTCATGTGAATTCATGATTTCTTCTGCAGCCTGTCAGGTGTTTTTCCCAACATTTAACATCAAAGTGAGTGTGTAGTTAGATTACAAGGTCACCCAGCCTATTAGTTCACAGGATTTATGACTGTTGGTAGCTAAATAACTTTTTTATGGTGTGATACACCTTGTATTGGAAACCTGAGGTTTCCAGTATTCAGTCTTCACTTCATCTCTGATCTGAAGGGTAAGTAAACCTTCAGGCTGACATCGTGGACAGAATAGAGAGGCGATGTGGCCAAGATTAAAGGAAACAAGATTTCGATGTGTAATCTGAAAAGCTCACAAAGAATCCCTTTTTGCAGATACTGACACACTGGCAGGAGGCACTTGACCTATTTTGCACTGCTGTTCACTCTGCACACATGGACAGGACCCTATACTTGGGATTCTCCCAGGCTCTTGTAAGGTCCTACATCACACATGGGTGTACACATTAATATCATTGCTGACTTAGCTTTGGCACCTGAAACATTGATTGACTGAAGGTGTCTTCCTTTCCCTTTCCTGGACAGTGTGCTATGAGATCTTGCAGTTCTTTGCCAGGGCACTCAGAGGAACTGAAAAAAGACTGGTCCATTGGCAGAGATACCTCTGGGAACAGCTTCCTCCCAGTGGCCAAAGAATACCATAAATTAAAATACAAAGACTAAGAAAATTGTTATGAAAATCTTGCCAAAACTTGACATATTGGATTTGCAGAGTTTCTTGCAATTACTATATTTGTTGGAAAGGTATTTATAAACACACATACAGTGAATGTATACATGTGTGCATATGTATTGCACATATTACTACGTGTGTGTATCTAATCACATCTGTTATACACATATTTATAGAAAATAAAATGAGGCTTTATTATTGCTGAGCTATATTGCCAGAACTTTAGGGTGCAATTTAGAGCAGAAATGGCAGGAAATCATGCGATACCAGCACATTTGCAGCATATAGCTCGACAAGGTCTCTTTCAACTACTGTTGCAAATAAAAAATGAGACTGACAAAATACAAATCCATTACCAAGCACCTTTCAGCCTATGCTGACTTTCATCTTGTTCTTCCATTTTAAATATTCCTACTTAAAGGCATGCTCCAGCTTATGCTGTTCCTATATGGGGTGTAAACTAACACGCATGCTTTATTTAAGAAAATTACATTAAGGGGAAGAGTGTGCAGCTCTCTGGAATGCCATCCCATTCTCACTACAGTAAATAAACACATCATAAAGTCCTCTTCAATTTTACTAATGCTCCATCTCCAAACTGTTGGTTATATACAGCATTTCAAAACTACTGCTACTTGCTAGAGGCTGACACATGAGAACACATAGGAAAAATGAGTTTGAAAAGCCAGTTTCAGGCTGCGATTATAACTAAATTTGAGCTGGCGCCATGCTTAGCTTAATTACACAAATTGAAATGAAGCCTAGGGAGAAAACCAGAAAAGCTATAGCAGTGGCTTGTGGAACACAAAGGCAGTGCCCCCGCAGGTCAGGAAGTGGAGGGGAGGAAGTGGGCACATAGGAAATGAGGAGAACACTGGAGACAGCCAGGGGTGGGTGACTGATCCCAAGTGCCACTGAGAGCTGGCCTGAAACACAGCTTAAGGTTCTGGGTAATATAAATCAGTGCATTTATCTCACTCAAATAAAGCTCTATTACCTTACACCTGTTGAAAATCCAGTCCAGTATATTTCAGTTGATAGCAACGGTAAGTTGAGAAACAGATTTAAATTCACCACTTGCACTAGGTGAATCAGTAATAATGAAAATGCAACTACCTGGGAAAAATATCCCTTCAAATGAGAGCTTTACAATGCCAACATTACGTTGCACATGTTATTAAAGAAATACTCTAACAAGTTGATTAGCCCTTTCTAATGGTGCCCATCCATTATTAATAAAGCAATCATATTTTTAAGGCCTGATTCTCAATTATTTCATTAACTGAATGAAAAATTAAACGAAGGTGAAGAAAGAAGCATTTTAGCTTCCTTAGCAGCCCTGGAGAGGAGAACCTTTTCTCCCCCAGTGTATGTACTGAATTGTTTGACAAATGGAATAACCAGCCATTACCGCTAAGGATTTCAGCTGGTAAGCATATGCCAATGAGCCTACCAGATTTGTTCATTAAGTCTGACTCGTGGAAAGGATAAAAGAGTACATCATCTCAGCGGTAGGAAAATGCCAAAAAATTAGATGCTTTGTTTGACCTTTGTTTGTGAATTGGCTTCATCTAGAAATGAGGATGAAAGCCTTCTGTAAAAATGCTTCATCTTCTGAGAAAAGGCAAAAAGAAGCCACCCTCTAATACAAGCTTAATAATACTTATGCACAAATCCATTTTTTTCTAATTTATGTGAAACTCACAATACTTTTTTTCCCATTTAGAAAACCATTCAGAAACAAAAGACAGCTGTTAAGGCCAACTGTCTGAAATGAAATTCTTAATCAAAGCAACGGAACATCAAAGAACAAGTCAATGTTTAAAACTCAAGGTGCTTCCCATTCTTCTGCTCATCTTCCCTGTGCTTATACAGATTTAACACAGTCAATACATTTCTGTTTTCTGACAGATCAGGACCTACTACCCTATGTGAGAGGCAGAGATTCAGTTAATATCCTACCATACGGCAAGAGATGCATACTGATTTTTGTAGATCAGATTAATTCAGCCTATCAAATTATTTTTACATACACAGGCAGGAAGGGACACTAGCCTATAGGCTGGTACTCAAGCTTTGGCTTACAATAAAATATGTGCCTGAACAATAGCCAAAAGGGGATGAAATCATGTTTATCTGAACCCCTTAAATGTTTTCTACTTATTCCTTCATTGTTTCTGAAAGACTCTATATCCACTGCAGACCTACTAACAGCTACTCTGAAACCAAAACTGCCTGCAGAACATTGCCTTAAAAAGACTTCTTTCAAAGGACCCAGGGACATGACTGAAGGGGAGGCATGCAAGAGCTAAAGCAGGGAGAAAGGGATGAGAACATTTCCCTAGAGACTCCCCAAGCTGCTCCTGCTGCATCCTTGCAGCTAATGCACTGTATCTGTACTTCAGAGAATGGGCTTATGGGACATTTCCTTCCCACATTCCTTGGGGTGTCTCCCAGGCTAGGAACATAGGTGATCAGCCAGTCATGCCTTCGTGTCAGAAATGAAGTCACCTCACCCACTCTCACTGCTTAAACCACTTCACTGTCACCCCAAGAAGAACACTTGAAAAAACAGAAAAGTGAATATGTTTTTCATATGCAGAGAAAGCAGAGCATGGCATTCAAGAAATATGGCTGTAGAAATGTTCAAATAAATACTCACTTGTCTTGGTATTCGAAATGTCTTCTTCTTTTCTTTTTTTTTTCCCCTCTCTTTTTCTTTCTTTGATTTAAATGCAACTCTACAGTATTAAAGTACTTTTTATATTCAAGGCTGATGCAAAGAGGGAATAGTTGCAAAGCAAAATGAAAGCAAAGACGTAGTGAATAGAATCTAAAAGTTTGCCCTAACAAAAGAAAGCAACAGAAAACAAGAGATGTTTCTGGGAAAAGATGATGAAGGACATGGTGAGATTCACCTCTGTGGGAAAACAGACAACAGGAATATTGTTATTATTACTATTATTATTATTTTTAAATAATAAACATAGAATTCTTCCAAAAGAATTTTGTATCATCAGACTAAGCTTAGCATAATGTTTTCCTTCTGCTGTTGTCTGAGAATAACCTATTTAAGAGCTATACTATTTCTTCATAATATGGGTTTGTATTACATCCTCAAGCCTTTGCTGTAGCCCAGACATGCCCTGTGTCTCTCCACAAGTTGATCCACAGACCCAGAGCTGCTCAGACCCAGGGCAGAGAAGTACACCAAAACCCTTGCCTTCATCCAGGCTCTAAGCTGCCCTCCAGTCCAACCACACTAGCAGTAGGGAGTGCTGAACACCCCAAAGCTTATCCATCATCGTGGCTCTCCCTGAGAACTGTGTGTATGCTGGATCCATGTTTCCGTGCATCGCTGAGAATGGAAAAGGCATGGTTCGCGGTACACTGCATACACATGTGCTTTCCTGCACCCTCACATCAACTGGAAGATCTGCCAGAAGCACAGCCTGAACAGCAGCCACTTGAGCAGGCAGGCCCAGCGAGCAGGCCTCAGGCTCTGGGACAACGGCAGGTTTTTTCCATTCATTGTGTATGGTGCCTACTTCCATGGCGTCCTTTGATTACTGTTCCTGTAACTATTACTTACTACTAAAATTTTCTGGACTGCATGAGCCATGACGGCCACATCTTCCCTGCAAGCTTTTTAAGCCCAAATTTTATATATAACAAGCAACACTTCTTGCATCCCCATTGTATAACACTGTAATGACTCAGGCTGACTAAATGACTATGGAGTGACCAGGATGTAAAAGGCATAGGAAGGGAGGAAAGGTTTGCTTCTATTAGCATTTTGTTAATGTGCTTCATATTGCTGATCCTTGACCTCAATCGGTGAACACAACATTTTCAGATTTGGAGTGCTGGGATCATTTTTGAGGTCGTCCATTCTGGTGCTGGAAATTCAATTTGGGCTTACAGTAAGTGACAGAATTAAAAACTGATGAGACGATAGTACAGCATATTATAGTATTAGGATATCTGATTTTTGATTTGCTTTTTACAATGCTGTAGAAACACACTAATGTGCAGAGGTCAGAGGTCTGAAAATACTGGAAGGCAATATCCATATCCAGTAAATAAGATACTTAGTGCAACTAATACCCACTGGTTCCCTGTTATTAAAAAAATCAACTAAAATACATCCATAGTAACACACAATGTGGCAAGAAAGGAAGTGCTATACAACAAACATTGATAACCCTGTGAAAGTCAAAGAGATGCCGTGTGTTTTTGAGCCATCCAGCTGTGATTCTTTGTAGCCATACTTTGAATTAAGTGATATATTTGTCATTTCAGTATCTCAGAAAAGGCTGAATTAACTCACTCTCTGCTATTATGAAAGAGCTGTAATCATAACTCCTGCATCATTACATTATCAGACAACTAGATTATGAATCCTAATCTTTCCACTACAGATGACAAGAGCAGTTTTGTCATGAGATTTTTTGCAAAACAGAATCAGCCTGAATATTCCAAATCAGTATTTCGGCTTGATAAAATGGTCTTTGTGTAAATGTTGACAAGCAGAAAGTGTTACTGCTCCTGCATGTTTAAGCAGAAAGTGGATGAATAATTATTAGAGAACATATTTACTCAGGAAAATTTGAAAATTATGCACAATTTTGTTTTCTCCATTAAAATTGCTTCTGATATGTAATTAATGTATTTCAGAATATCTCCTATCTAAGCAGTAATCACTAAAAAAATAAAATTAAAATATGTGCAGATAAAATCACAGGGGCCTTCAACAAACATTTGACTTAGAGCAGCAGTCCCTGTTTCAGCAACTCTGCAAAAATTGGCTGTTCTTCTTTTCTCATCTCTATCAATACCTTGCTGGGGAAGTTAGGGAAACTACATGTTTTCCCCATCTATCCAATGGATTTCTTGGGACCTTTGATTAGCCAACATTTCTAAGTCATTCGGGTAATGTTTACAAAGAATTTTAGTACCTTACCAGTGTAAAAGAAACAATATGAGAGGGTGTTTTTTATAATTTGTTTTGGTTAAGGTCTTTTTTTCATTCGTTCTCCTACAGCTGAGAAGAACTTTTGTTTAAAATTTCTTAATCACATTGAGCTTTTTCGGAATCAGATGATGGCTGAAATTTTTGAAGTAGAAAACACTCTGACACAATGGAAAGAATTCTGCATCAACTAAAACCTTTCTGAACTCCCTTGCAAAGATCAGGCTTCAAATCAATTATTCAAACTCCTTTCATTAGATCAATGTTTGCACACACAAACTTAACAGGTAAAGTAACTTTTTTTCACATGAGAGGATTGTTTCATTGGTTTCTTGTTTTCAGCTGCTGTTTAGCATGAGGGAGGGATTCTAGACTAGTTTCGCTAGATTCCAGTGTTGACACCATTGGGAAGTCAAAACCTGAGGCTTCCTCTAAATAGGTGTTTTCAAGTCTAATAACTAATTAAAAATTTAAGCTTCTCCTGCCTTTTAAATAATGCATTAAGAATTCTTTTTAGCTGCATCTGGGTTTTGAGTTCCTGTAATTGCTTTAAAAATTGCTTTTTGTAACCACCAGGGCTATAGACCAAGATCACATAAGTTAGTATATGCCCATGAGAATGTGGGAAACAGAGCTGTAGGCTGGTAAAAAACACCAGCAAAGAAAATCTTACCCAGTATATACGTATGGGAAGTTGATTTTTTCTTTTAAGGCATCATCTCTTCCCTGACAGAAGGATCCTGACAAAATTTTATGCTCCTTTCTTCTTCCTTCTCCTTTCCTTTTCCTTTTTTTCCTCATTCCTTTTTTCTCCTTTCTTTTTCTCTTTTTTCTCTTTCCTTTTTTCTTTTTTCTTTTCTCTACAGAAATTTTGGCTAAAGAATAGAAAAAAATTTATCTATGCGTATGACAGTCCAAGCCATTGTTAAGAAGCAACTGACTGTCAATGGCACAAGACATGGTAGGGTTGTAGACAGCCACCTTCTTTAGAGCACCAGGAACAGAATGAAGCATATGAATAAAAAAATCCTTCCCCCACGTTCTTTTAACAACAACAAAAAAATTTTTCCCTTTCAGAATAGAACTCTCTTTCTCTCTCGTTCTCCCACACTGCAGTGCTCAATTCCCCTAATTTCCATTATTAAACTTTGCTTAGACATAAAAATGCCAATGAAACAGCACAGAGAAGAAACATTATAAAAAGAACTCCTTCTGGGATCTACAGACCTCCTAAGATATAGATATGAGTAAATGGAATTTTGAATCTGTGAAAAAGAAAAGGCTTATTAATGTGCTTGTTAAAAAGCACATTAATAACTGAGGAAAATCAAGACAAAACTACAACCAGCAGTGCTGTAACCCCAAAAAACACCTTGTGTGATGAACTTGAAGTAATAAAAGTTATATTCTTCCTAAGTGGACTTGTTTGTATGCTACAGGTTCTAGGTGTTCTGAAGACACAGCTTTGATTTCACAAAAAAAACCCAAAAAACCCACCTCTAATCCCCTGCATGGTGACTCATAAGGGACTCTATTCTTTATAACACAGCAGTCACAGTTGTCACCGTGGCTGGTTTAGTGTAAGGATTTTTTCAGTGAGTTACTGGTATTAGAATTTTCTCAGCCACCCATAAAAAAGTGCTATAATTTCTCAACTCAGTGTCAACACGTCATTTTTTCTAAGACATTTGACAACTCCCTCACTCCCAGATCCAAATCCTCATATTTTATATTTGCTTTTTATATTTCTGCACAATTTTTCTCAGAAGCTGTTACTGCTTTTCCTGATTTACTCACTTTTAAATGAATCCATTTGGTCCTCCTCTCTTGGCAAGAGTAAGGTATCCTCAATCATAATAATAGCTAAAACTTATTTGGAAAAATAATGAATTTGTTTTTCTAGTTGCACCACTTAAAAATTCATTCTGCTTAAAAATGCCCTTTAAAACCCAAAAATGTTGGTTGTTTCACAGATCCAAAATTATCTAAATACTTTTCAGTACATTACAATTATATAGAAGATAAAAATTTGAATGTTATGTTTTGATCTAGTTCTACTACAATGAAATTTAGATAAATTTTTTTTCAAGGAGCACTAAAAATCAGAACCATACCTAGTACATTATAAATGAAACAGCACTTTACATCATTACACAAAACTTTATTAAGAGATTTAAACTGGAGAGCTTTCATTCTGCTTCCCACAGGAAAAAGTCTTGCTACCAGCAGCTACTTTTAAAATCAGTCATCAGTCTGATTATCACTAGTTCAACATCGTGTTACGTGGAGTTTTTCTTCCAGTTTTATAAAGTAGGAGGGAAATTAACAAACTTGTGGTGAAGTGTATAAATAATGAAGGATGTACTCTGCGAAATGCTGATAATCCTTGCTGAGACACAGCAGAGCCTGTGTAATGACCAAAATGTCAACAAAAGCAGTCTCTGTCAGGTCTCTTGTCTAAGTGATTTTCCAATTTCCTGTTGAGTCTACATTTCGCATTTGTAACATCCTCCATCGAGGAGTTGTATGTTCTGCCATTCTGGTCAAGCAGTCATTAATGCGCCTCAAGTCATATATTCTTCCTGTCCACACCTGGAATTTCAATCCATTAATTCTAATGTTATAAATTGCAGTAGTGAGTCGACTACTGTAATTTGAATCTTATCTTCTTTTACTTATATTAGTATTAGTATTACACCTTATACAAATATTTGGCATTAGTGTCTATTTGATTGTCTTCCTTCCAGTAAGATGTCGACATACACTATTACATTCATGTCTTCATTTAGTTATGAATTCCAAATCCATCTTAATTCTTAGACTGACACAATCTCTTTAGAAGTATACATACCACTGCCCTGTTTCTTTCTTGACAATCTTTTTAAAAGACTCTCCACTTGTTTTTAATTTCCTATACATTTGGTAAAGAAGATAACCAAATATTCACTTAAGGATGTGGATGTTTTCTATCTTGCCTTAGAAGCAGTACCCCAAACTTCTATTGTTGTACATAGTAGAAATGTCAGCATCTCAGTTTGTGATAATCCTCTGGACATCCCAAGTCAGGGGGAAGTCTCTGGCTACTTCTGTTTTGCTTTGCTAAAAATTGAGCAAGGTATTTCAATGAATTTCTTCAGCCTGGCATACTGTTTTCTCCAAATGCTATAGTTGGAGTTATGCACTGCTGTGTACATCTGAATAGCATATACTTATGACCTGAAAAAGGTTCAGTTCTTCTATGCTTGGTATTATTAGCAATTTTGGAAATAATCTTACAAAAGTCAAACAAAGCTTGCTACCGCTGTCAGCAGTAGCTGTCAAGAAAATTGTGAGTAAAGGCCAAACATACTTGTCCCAGATGCCAGTAACTCAAGGACTTCCCAAGCCAAAGATGTTATCTTCCATTTGGCAAACCTTGCTGCTCTCCTTCCATTGATTTCTCCAATCTGAATCCATGTAAAGAAACCCCTAGCAAAATTGTAAATGCAAAAGTTTTCATTCTTGGCCTGCTCTGACTGCTCTGTCAGATTTTTATCACGAGCAGTAACTACATCTTGTGCTGGAGTGTCTGTGGATATCAGTTATATATAAAAGACAAGTAGAGTTGTGTTTTATCCTTCTGAATTGACTAAATATAGAATGAGACTGAGCCGCATCCCTGCTGAAATGAAACTTTATGGCTTTAATGCTTATGACTACTCTATACAGTTAAAATTTGGGAAGAGGAAAACAAAATTCTTTCTGAAGTGTGATGTCACATCTTCCTCAGTAGGACACACTCCACAGAAGGTCAGTGGAGCGACAGCTCACAGTGTCCCTCTCCAGTTTCTGCCTCCACCCTCAATGCACTGTCAGGTACAACATGCACCTGAAAATTAAAGACAAAACAAACTTCATTAAGCTGAGAGGCTGCATAATGCAGCTTAAGCTATAAAATCCATACCTTTAGGAGACACTTAAAAAAAAAAAAAATCCATCATCTGTTTCTATATGAAAGAGGTAGAACACCAGACTGTACATTCTACTCTTTTTCAACAAGGCTACTTCAAAAGTATATGGGATGTGAGAAATGCTCCTTGCCCAAGCACATGGTCCTTGCTTAGCTCTCCTGATCTTTTGAAAGACTTCTGACCTAGCAAAGTTCAAAGCCTTTGAACACTGTGTTGGGCATGCTCTGCAGCTATTTTCATAACCAGGAGGTGTACCCTGAAATAGAAACATGGTGCATTCATGAGCAGCTGTGAAGTGTTCTGCTTTCAAAAAGTGTAAGAAGCACCAGATACATTTGCCCAACTGCTTCCTCCTAATGTATAGCTTATCCTTTGCTCTAGTTCAAAGCTCTAAAACACTGAATCTGAAAATGTAGATGTTATAAGCAGTTAAACCCAAGCTAATGCTTCAGAACCTTGTGAGAGCCTAAACTAGAGCCTAAAGCCTTTGTATCAGCTGGGCTAAAGA
Organism: Eulacestoma nigropectus; assembly: GCA_013397775.1. NCBI lineage: Eukaryota > Metazoa > Chordata > Aves > Passeriformes > Eulacestoma > Eulacestoma nigropectus. Next base: position 55,668 of record VZTE01000268.1, read on the forward strand.
AAGAGTAGTAGTCTTTCCTTGGAGGAAGTAGAGAGAGCAAGAGAGGAAATGGAGAGGTAATCACCCTGAGGATTTCTGCAACCACAGAAACCAAATTTGTATATGGATATTCAAATAAGTATTAACACGCAGACATGCAGACATCTATGTATAGAAACTGTTACTTATCCTGAAATTATATCAAGTAGTTTCTTTTCTTGTCTGAGACAAAAGTTGCTTTCTAAATGAGCTGGCTGGCATACAATGAGCATTGTGCCAAAACGATACCTAAAAGCAGTTAATCTCCAGAACTAGGGACTTCTCTAGGTCCATAGGAGGTAGAACTTCCATCAAACTAAATAGTCTATGATTCTGCTAGAACGATGTTTATTGATGTGAGAAGCAGAAAAATGTTCAGGGTTCAATACAACATGGAGGGACGAAAAATGGCTTGCTTATCTATCATTTTAACATACAAGCTGCATTAATAAAGCTCTGAGAAATGACACTAACTAGAAGAAAAGTCATATCATAAGAATTTATTGGATGTCTTCTGCTTGATAAGGTCTTTCTTAGACTTTGTCCACTGTATTTAGGTTCCTGAAGCTTTTATATTGGAGACTTACAAAGAAAATTACACTGAGATGTTTAGGTTCCTTTAGCACCAACTTTACTAACAATGTCTGCTTCTCTGTGTCTGAAAGCTGGACTGCCATGACAAGATTTACTTTATAAATTAAGTCATTTTTTCCCCTTCCTGCCTTGGAATTCCGTGGAGGCATTTCAGTTCACATAAAAACAGGGAAATCTAATAGGGAAAAAAACTTCACAGGAAGTGTCCTTGAAACCAGATATCCTCAAGGGAAAAACTATCTATTCTGATTTTTCTATGATGCAGAATCCACACTGGTTTTACAACAGCAAGCCTGGAGACAGAGCCCTTACTGTAGGTATAAGTAAATGATGTCTCTGACAGCAGAATGCTGAGGTGGTTGTGGCTGGAGAAGGGTTCCAGCAATGTCAGCACCACATGCAGCTTCTCTCCCCTGAACAGCCCTTCAGTCCTGCTGCTACCACAGAGAGGGAGGCTGAGTTGGTGAACATGGTTACTGTGAGAAAGGAAAGGTCCCACTTGGCAACTGCAGCTGGCATCTTGCCCGTGACAGCATCAGGAGTAGCAAGCTCTGTCTACACTTCCACAAAGACTTGAGCTGGCTCAGAGAGGAGCTGATGTATTCCTCACTGTTTTAAGATGATTATCTCTTCTTTCCATCCCTGTACTTACTTTGTAATCAAACTTTCAGCAGATGAAATGAAACATCATTCTGATTACAAGTGCATCTTCAAAACATCACTCCTGAGTATAATTTTCCAGTGACTAGACAAAGAAAACCTCTGATTTTCCATCTGCTTTAATAGCTTTCTGAGTGAAGATTATGAGCAAACAGGCCATCTTCATGTCTCCTCAGTTAGTCTATTTAGATTCCCTGAGTCTGTCCACACATGACTGAAGGCACTACACACAGAAGCCATGATATCAGAGTTTGGTGGGTGACTTCTCTTCCAAGTGTACTGCACTACAGATACATTAATATCTCCAGCAAATACCTATGATGTATGGCATTTTTGTATCCTGCTAGGACTTAATCATAACTGCATAAGGATTTTGAAAACTATTATTTCGAAGTTGAAGATTATTTTCTTTATATTAAGATCCATTAAAAAGGAAACACTTAAAATCACTCTCTTTCAAACTTTTCACATCGCTTTCCGCAAGAGCAAGGTTATTAAACAGATGCTTATTTTGACCCTTTGAAATGACCGCAATTTAGTAATGAAATTAAAGTTCTTCACCTGTTACCATATAGCAATTTGTTAGAAGCTTTGAAATGAATTTCTGTGTAAATGAAAATGATTGTCACCATTGTACCAGCCATAAAACATGAGTTCAAGGTTTCTTAATAGGATGCAAATGCTATGAGTTTTTTCTGATAAAATTATTCACTGCTGAAAAGTAAAGAGTTTAAAAAGGTGAATATGAAGATGCAGTCAGCAAGACAGTAAATGTTAGAGAAGGACAAAGCTGTAAGTGTGGGCACAGTAGGATGCCAAGACTACAGAGAAATATCAAAAATTTGCATGAGTATGGAATCTTTTTAAATCAGTATCAAGCTTCTCTGAAACAAACAGCCTTCCAAAGTTGCACTGCACTTTCTGTCAAGGTAGGATAGGAGTCAGTTAATTGCCTTTTTGCAAACTTACAAATTTATTGTGTAACTCATAGTTTCTCATTTTGGCCTTCAACACATTAATAGCCAGCAAGAAAAGGGTGGTCCCACCACTGACCCTTGGTCTGTTTTATCACACTCTTTGCATTTCAAACCTGATCACATCTAAAAATCCCCAGCCCAGTGACATCTCAAGTAGTCAGATCCCTGTGAGGACTGGTGCATTAGTGTGCTATTCCAATGCATCACTGATATACGTTACTGTGTCTGGTCCCTTTCTGTCTCGAAAGAACTGAACAACAAGCAAGGAAGACTAATCTGACCCAAACTTTGTCTCCTTCTGCCTAAATTGCCTTTAGGAAGCAGCCAGAAAATATAGGGCCTAGATCATCCAGCACATATAGTTGCAAGGTCTAACACACCCTCTTGTGTTTTTTCAGGTGTGCATTATAAAGCCCAGTTTAGCTGTCTACATTTTTAATTTATCTTAAACATGGCAATAATAGAATATGGAAAGGGGAACTCAATTTGCCACAAAATGGCTCACAGGAGATTCTAAGACTGTCTGCAAAAGTCTTCTATTTTACAGGCTCATAGGGCCAGTCAAGTTGTGAAGGGACCTCAGGAGGTCTCTGGACCGATCCCCTGCTCAAAGCAGGGTCAGCCATAAGGTCAGAATGAGTTGCTCAGGGCTTCTTCTACGCAAGCCTTGAAATCATCCTACAGCGATGACTTCCCAGAAATGCTGCTCCCATGATTACCTGTTTTCAAGGTGAAAGAGTTTTTTGCTCTATCTAGCAGTCTGAATCTTCCCTTTTCAGCTCGCAGCTCTTGCCTTTCGTTCTCCTACCATACATCTCAGTGAAGAGTCTGGCTGTGTTTCCTCGCTAACCTCCTCAATAGGTCTTGACAGGTCACTGTCAGCTTTCCACTCTTCCCCAGGGTGAATGAGCTCCATTCCCTCAGCCTGTCCTCACAGGGCAAATGCACCAGTTTCCCAGCCATCCTGGTGATTCTTCCCTGAATGTGCTCCAGTTTGTAATTTCCCTTTTATTAGCAGCCCAAGAAACAAAGAGGAACTTTGTTTGAGAGAAATCAACTCCTTTGATCTAACTGCAGTCCCATTAATGTGTACCCACATATTGACTTCATTGCTGCCAGGGCATGCTGATGACTCATAAACAGCTTCCTCTCTCCCAAAAGTTTGATCAGTCACATACTGCTTAGTCCTCCTCTATCCCTTTCAATGCTAATAGTTTCTTCCAAGAACACAGTCTGAAAGTTTGGTGCTCCTGAAAGCTGTGCCAAGAATGGTATCAACTGTGGCAAAATAGGTGATTTCCTAAAGAGGATCACAAATAGCTTAAATACACTATGCCACATATCTCTAATACAGCCATTCAAACCCTATACTTAAACAACGGAAGCATAGCTTGGTCCCAGGCAGGTTAAAAAAAGACATAAATGATAGATTAATTTGATTCCTATTTGCAATGGAAGAGATGTGTAAGAAGTGCAAGAAGTAAAATAACATCTACATCCAAGTGTAAGAAAAACTAACTACACTAACTACTAAGATAAATAGTTCCTTTTACCTCAGGCAATTTTTAATTCTTAGTATTGACGTTCTTTTTCTACTGACAATTACTCTTAAGACCTGACAGCAAACAATAGTTGAATATTTCAACTGTTTTAACAGGACAAGGAGAAAAAAACCTTCATTCACTCAGCATGCCACAGGGTTATTATGCTAAAACTAGGATCTATTGGCCTTTTTTTTTCTTTTGAGAGTGCTAAATATACACAAAAGGCATTGAGGAGGGAACATAATAAAACTGCTTAACTTAACATCACTGATTCAGAGGTCCAGACATCTCAGATTCCCTGGCCCTGGTCGTCTTTAATCAAAATGCAATTTTAAGAATCTTCAGGTTGATCACAAGCAATGCTACATAGGACTTTTTCCTTACATAAGAAAATTTTGTTGCTTGGACAATCACGATATATCTGTCCGCTAGTAGTAAAGAACACTTTGTAGGACTTGAGGGTTCAGCATCGGTTTTATCATATTGTAAGGCACAGACTCTTACTTAGATCTTTTAGGACTTCTAAAACCTTGTGATCTTCACAAAGACAGTACTGAATATTCCATTTTTGCTAGGTTAAGGCTGAGCTAAACCCAAAGCGGGTCGATGGTATCAAAGTGGGCTTTCATCTGGAAGGTCCTTGTTTAAGGTCGTAGCAACTAGGCAATTTCTTATGTGTTTTTTCTTACTCATACTGAACTCAAAATACCTATTTGATTGCAGGCCTTTCTTCAGACACTTCCACATTCTCCTCAGGTCTCTGCTCCCTTAAAAGCCTGTCCATTCATTGGTTACCTCTAGCCTTCAAACTACATTAACTTCTGCAAGAAGGTCACCATTATTCTGATCTCATCCTTTTAGTGAAGAGAAATTAATTCCAAATATTTTCATCTTCAGCACACGTGGCATATATTAAGTGAGTGCATCTGCACCTTACTGTACTGTGTCAGACTTCTCTCACTTTGGAGATCTTCCTGAGTTTTCTATTCTCCTCCTGTTTGTCTTTTCATAGCCTCCTGGAGAATCAGTTGCTAATGGCTTCTGTATATAGGGACACAAATTTGTCTTTTTTCTATTTAATGTTTCTAATAAAGTTTGTTGTGAATCATCATCATGTCAGGCCAAATTGCTCTTGAGTGAAGAAGGAAATGAGCAGGATAAAATCTCCTGTCTCCTTGTGTGATTAGATGTACGCAAGCTGAAGCAGGAGGAATATGACTCAGTTATGACAAACATAATGAAGATTCTTTTTTCAGGACATCGGAGACTGTCAAACCCCCTGCTTCTTCCTCAGTCTTTTTAAACAAACTGTCCTCTCTGCTGCTACCATCCCAAGAACTCTTTATGCTCATGCATGCTGTACAAAGCTCCAGAACAGAACTTTGTCAACAGTTAGTATAGCATTTTTTTCTTAATTAATTGCCCTGTTCCCAATAAATACCTCTAAATCTTCAGCATCAGTGAAAACTGTCTGTTTTCATTAATAATCACTTACCCCTCAATTATTTTCAAAAGCTCACGTAATAGCTCCTATCACTTCTTTAGAAGATGCAAAGCTCTTCTGACATTCATTTTACTGTCAATACCAGCTCTGTAAATACCTACCATTTTGAATGTCACTATTCTTTTCAAATTGTTAACATTTTAAAACTGTCCTGTTTATATGTGCTCAACTCAAAACTAATAAAAAGAATTTTGTTTTGCCTTCATAATGTAGCTTTGCTTTGAAAATATGGATGTATCACTTATTGCTCATAGAGTTCTAGTAAAATCTATAAAAAATCCCCAAAGCAAACACTACCTCTAATCACTACTTTTCTTCAGACTTTGCGCCATACAGATATGAAATTCTAGCTTGAATTGCATTACAATTATTGCTGTTTATTTGAGTAAAGTGCCAGGGTTAGTGGAGTCAGATTTCAGTTGTACGATATGTGGAGAGCATCTCTAAGGAAATCTAGAGTTATTCCACTCAAATATGTGCAGTGGAATCAGAGTCTGCTTGCACTGCATCTGGAAATCCTGATTTTTATGGTTTTCCAAAAGTCCCTACTATAAGATAACCAAGCTGGCTTAAACTTACTGGCTGGCTGGAATCCGTACAAAGGTAGATTAACAACAGCAACTTTCCAAATGCTATCAAGAACCATTACATCATCCACAACAGCATTCAATGCAGCTTGGCTAAAAATGTCATTAAATAGATTTTCTAAGTACTTCAACCTTCAAGTAATACTAGAGGTGGACTGACATAATCATACATTATTCATGTGCAGTCAATGGAATTGTAAAAAAATCAGATTCCTTGTCTGAGAGACTGACTATTCTTTTGAGAATAACAGTTGAACAGCTACTGCATTTTAAGACAAAAGCCTTTCAATGAACAATACAAAAAATTACAAAATCCTTGTAAAGATATCTATATCTATGTAATATAAGTCTATGTCTACAGGCACAAACCATCAATTTGGTATAATGAAAAGAGTATAAAGTTCATAGTCTTGAGAAAGAAGAGAATTAATTATATGGATGCCTTAAAGTATCAGGGTGTAATAAGTCCTAGAACTCTCACAATTGACTGTACAAGACCCACACAACCAGAGGCATTGATATATCTATGACGAAGAAATTTAAAAAATATTAAAAACCAACCCAAACACCTTATACTATGTAATTATATATCAGTATAAAAACAGGTTATTAACTACAACAAAGTGAATCTAACAGATTCTTAAGGTTAATGTTAAAGAGGAATAAGCACTCAGCAGACTATGAAAGTTTATATGCAGAAGTTAGTGCAGTCAACTGATATGTCTAAGCAACATCATGTCCACAAGATTCACACTTTATTACAGCCAAGAGTCCTAGCAATTCTGCTCTGCAGCATAACACAACAGCACTTGTGGTCAAAGCAAGAAAAGCAGACTATTTATTGTTCTTCATGTTCAGGTACAACTTTAATAAATACATGCCATGGCACTTCATGGTGTAAAGAGAAAAATTAATGAAATGTTAAAGATGTGTTACTATGCTGAAGCCAAATCTGCCACCATGTAATATGTAACATGGTACAAGGTTCCTCAACTGTAACTTTCTCCCTGTATTTACTCAAAACAAGAATGGGTAGCAGTAGATAATTACCTGGGGTGTTAATGTCCAGCAATGTTTGCCTAACCAAAGGCCTGACAGACTTGTTCAACATGGTGAAGTCCTTCATGATTGACTTGGGCATCTCTGCACCCACAGATCTAAGGCAGAGGGTGTAGTAACCTCAGCCATCCAATTGGATTTGTGAGCATAGAATTTACTATCCCCTGTAACTTGCTCTGCAGAGAGAAAATTTTTGTACAGTAGTTCCTAGGTAGTCCACTTAGGAGAAAAAGCAATATCTGGTACCACAAGATAAAAGTCTTTCTTATGTTACTTTGCTTTTATAAATCTCTTTACCAGTTGGAGAAAAAAAAGTTTTCTTTTATTTTTCCCTATTGCTTTCTATCAAGTAATGAAAGATCTATTTTCCCTCTCACACAATTTTATTTTTCCATGCATTGAGAAGCAACTCCCTTTTAAAATCTCACAGATTGCTCCCAACTTCCCCAGCTCTCCAATCTGACACTGAAAAAGATGTTGCCATTAAATGTTTCTAGGTCAAACACAAATTGTAGTTTCCTATTTGACAGCTGAGAACAACTTATCCTTCACTGTCACTAGGTAAACACAATATTGCTTTTCAGAGAAAATCATAGCAGGAGAGGAAGCAAAGTTGATAGTAAAGGAAAAAAATTATCTATCAAAACAGTGGCAATGTTTTCCAAAATTAAACCAAAATCCTCCAACTCTTCTACAGTACTCATTCGTGATTTTTCAGAGAGACATAGTTGCAAAGGAAGCTCACTATCTTAGTGAGGCTTGACTCATTGACATTAGGAACTCAACAATAATTTGGGTACAGGGCTTATTAAGAAGCACTGTGTTAGCAGTCTGAAAGTGAGGCCAGTGTGCTACCATAAAAACCAAATAGGGACCATAGGATCATTAGCACTTGGCTAGCACACATTTAATTTTTTTTTATCCTGCTGATGAAAGTGTTCATGTTTCTCTGGACAAACTGAGAGGTGCCTAGGACAAGTGACAGTGATGACACCATGCACAAAGGCACAGAAACTTATCCTTCATCTCAGCAGAGTCACTCTTTGTTTTCACATTTAAGCTGTGACCACAAACAAGGTGTACAATAACTCTATTGTGACCTTGGAAAGAACCCACTGCAGATGTTTCAAATATTGAATGGGAATCTCTAAAATGGCTGGAAGAATTAACTACTATTGAAATGAAAGCAATCTGCCCGCAGATAATTTTGCATATAACAGGCTAAAAACTAGAGAATAGACAGTAACTCATCTGTTAAACAAAGTAGTGAGGAATATTGCATTTGCTTTTCCCAAATAATCACCTGAACATTTCCTGTGTCACATGAAGTGAAATACTGGGCAAGACAGAGCAAGGCATCCCATTCAGAATGGTGTCTCTGGCTGGTGTTAGTGTTTTAGCAGAAGTGTGGTGTCATGTAACAGAGATAGGAAAAAGAGAGAGCAGTCTCAGCAGAATAAAAATATGAAAAAATACACCCCTGCAATGAGAGATGCATTCTGAGAAGCCTCACAAGAGGAAAGAGGAGTAATACGCAGCTAACCCAGGAAATGGTTTTGCTAAGAAATTTTCTAGAACTGTGAGTAACAACAGTAACCCAGTTAGATGAGGGATCAGGTTGAGGAACAGAGAGACATTTTATGTCTGTAAACTTGTACTTCTAAAATATCTTTTGGAAATTCATCCTAAGGAAGATAGTGGGAAAGGGAGCTCTATATCAAAAAGCCCACTGCAGCATCCTGGTACCATGGTCACAACTCCATAAATTGAGAATACAGCAGACACAACTTGCAGTCCTGCTTCATCAGCCCTTCCCTCTCTATAGACCAAAGATTTGACCCTGCATCCTGCTGGGGAAGCCAGGCTCATCTGTTATTCCAGGTCCACTCCCCAGAGTCTGAGGAATTCTTGCTCCCCAGAAATCCTTCCACATACTCAGCTCATCTAGTTGAGCATCCTCACCCACCACTGGTTTCTTTCAAAGAAAAGAGATTTCCCCAGCTGCCCTCATATCAACATGGCAGCTTCCTGGCTATCCTGAAGTGTGACAGCTCGACTGCTCCCTAAATAGGAAGATATTAGAAGTGACATGAGAGTACAACAAGATAATGACAGAACTAGGAGAAAACCTTATAAAATTTAAACCAGAAAATTAGATTACCAAATATTTTTGATAGATTCTAGTTTGAATCTTGAAACAAAAAATGATTTTCAGGTGACTATGTTACAACTCCATATCCTGGAAAGGAATAGTTTAGAACAGAGTATAAAATCATCTAAGATAAGTAGGTTTCAACTTATTTAAACATGCATTGGTGCTATTCTTAAGGGAAAAAGGAATATCTCCATTCATAGCTCAAAACCTTGCTGCTTTTAAAATAATTCCCACTGAGCAATTATTTAAAACACAGTTAACAGGGAGTGCCACAATTAGGGAACCTATGAGGTGGCATATGTAGGAAAAGTTCCTGTAAAGAAATACCTGCACAAGCCTGATGTATGCATTCTATCAGACAGCTGCCCCAAAGGCTCAGAGGATGCACACTACTTGACAAGATGGAAGCTTGAATTAGAGAGCAAATATCAAGCTGTTATCCTGTGCCAATGAAGGCAGCAGATCTGTTGAGAGGATAAGCCCATTGCCTTTGTGTTGCTCAACATTCCCTCAACAGTCTGATTTTTCCGCTGGTATTTGCATCAGCTTTGCAGGGCTCTGTTCACCTGCTCTTGGAGTTCTAAGTGCAAGTGCTGAGTGTGACAGTGCTTGCTCCTGCATGCAGAAAAGGAGGAAATGGTCCTGAGAGACAGGACTAGGATAAGATTGTTTCAGGCACAACAAATCGAGGGAACTGTTTTGTACTTGATGAAGGCTAACTCCTCTTATGAAAATACATTTAGAGGAAAAGTTATTGTCTAATGTTGCTTGAAACTATGAGTTGAAATCAGTGTCACTGAGATCACTTTATGGCTTGTGAATCCATATTGTGTTTGGTCATGTGGACTGTTTGCTTCACCAGACTAGGGCATGAGTTTCTTTAAAAACCACCAATGATTTTTTGAAGACCTTGAAATTTCTGGTTCTGCAAGAGGGATTCAGCCAAAGCTGTGTAAAATAATAACCTCCCCCTTTCACACACACTGGTTGCCCTGAGTGAGGACACAATCCCAGAGAAGCAATGCCTTTGAACTTGAGAGATATAACACATACAGCCAAACCCTTTCATTTCTATCTGGGAGCAGTGCTAATGGAAGCCACAGCCAGAAATCTTGTAAAGCAACTCTACCACTCATTAATGCAGGAATACTAACTTCATTATAAACATCGTCTTTTTCAGCCAGAAACTTCAGAAAGAGTTAAAAAAAAAATCCTCAACATAATCTTCCATTGTTAAATAATTACAAGTTAGAGATACATGCTAGAAGTACTTTGTTTACTGCAGCAGAGGTTTCCATGCCCTTTGATATCTTTCACATATGCTTTTCAATGAAACAAACCATGTAACATAATTCCAACTGCTCCACGCTTGGACAGATATCAGACCTTCCTCAGTAAACTTGGTGCTTTTCTTCTGTCTTGTAAAATTTCACCTCACTTACAAGTTTTTCTTTTTGGATACATTTAGATAATGATTTAAGCCCCCACAAAGCAACTGACCAATTGCTGTGCTTACTTAGAGGGGAGAATTATGAAGCAAGGTGGGAGAACCAAATTCCATGTCTAAACCACATCAAATTCTGCTCAAGTTTATACCTCTTATGCAATCTTCTGTACTACATTTACTTTAGTTCAAGTTTCTAGAAGGTGACAAAGTCATGAAACATTTCAGGAACACACAAATCCCTGGGGTTTTGCATTTGCTTGTAAAATGCAACCAATATCCATGCATGCATGAACCTGCTTGCTTTCCTTGGAAAACATCTGCCTTGAATCAGTTGTAAACCAGGGATGAAACAAAGCTGAAAATATAAAGGTTTTTGAAACCATTTGCAGTGTTACAACCTTCTAATTTTTTTTCTGCAAATAGGAACATTAGTATTTTGCTTTACTTACTTTACTGTAAAAACAAAAATATAGTCTTTGTGTATGCACACACAAAAAGGTTTCTTAAAATTATACAAAGAGAAAGTAGCTCAAACTGTTTCACCCACCAATCACCCAAAGAGTTTGAATGTCTATCAAGCCTCATTTTTCTTTCCACAGAAACACAACTACCTGACTCAATACACATCACTGATTAACAAGTTTTTTTTTTTTTAAAAAAAAAAAAGGCATATTTGAACTCTTGTTCTTCCAGAACTCTTTTCTGCCTATACTTGGCATACTAGCCTGGCACAAATGAGTTCTTACTGTTTTTAGAAATCTTGATCCTGAGAATACTACTTCTGGGCTGTATCACCACTTTTAATAAGCTATTTCTGAGGTAAAGAAATGATGTCATCTTATAATCAGCTGGAATTTAAAACCAGAGTTGTTCTTTTAGAAAAAACACTGGAGGACATTACCGGATATTAGCACTACTGCCACAGGACTGCTGCCAAAAACAAGCCACTCGGGTCTGTCTCCACTCTGTGCCCTAAGCTGTGCTTGCAGACCGTACAGTCAGCAGGTACCAAACAAATGATGCATCCAGCTTCCATCTTAGATCCAGAGGATGTGCATGTGATTATTCCCCATCCATTATTTCTAAACACATTTCTATATATCTGTGCATCTGCAGAGGATTTTCCAGTTGGCCTGACTGCCAGCCTCTATCTCATTTCAAGCACCCCTCTTTTATATTGCAAGTGCAACCTGGAACCCATTCCCTTGCCCTAGCCAGGAAAGTTAAGAGCAGAACCCAACCCTGTCCGATTCTCTTCGTCCTGATAGACACACAACAGTTAACAGACAGCCACTCATTGAACTGCTTGCATAGTTCTCACCTGCTTCAGTCCATGGCTGGACACGCAGCTGCAGTTCTCAAGGCTGGTGTCAGCATGCCAGCATCGGAGATCATCCACCCATGCATGAGCAGCATGAGCAGTTTGGACAGGTACATGGCAAGGAGAGCACTAACTGTGCTCAGCAACAAGCCAGGAGAAAACAGAAACAGACTATTGGTGGGATTCAGTCCAGAGCTGGAAATCTAATAGGCAAGAATGCAGCTTGGTGTGCTACCACACACAAACCTCCCATTTGACATCAAGGGAGATTCCTTTACCAAAGATCTTGGGGACACTTCTTCAGTTCCAGAGAGTCCTTTTTCAGAACAGTAAGCCCAGTGCAATGTTAAAAATACAAATAATAAATAGCAACAATCTATTCCAAAACATGTGCTATTCCTGACAGGCTGCAACAGAGGAATTTTCAGCTAACTGTTTTAATGGAGCTCACACATATTCTTAGAGATTGTTAATAACAATTCAACTTCAGCACCAACACAGTACGGAGATAATTCTACCAGAACTGCAATACATGTTGAAACACAACAATTATTTCAGCTAAAAAATCCTGTAAGGCTTACAAGAGTTCTCTGCTGTTCAGTACAGTCTTTACTGAGAAAAACTTTTCAACAGTTTGAATGAAAGAAGGTGTAATAAATATTGCCATCCATGCAACTGTTTAGGCAGTACTTTGCTTTGGCATCTGAATGAAGAGGTTAGGGCAGTCTGTCCAAATTTAAGTTTTGGTGGTGTTTTTTTTCTATTTGTCCCACCACCAATGCCTTTCACGGTAAATATTTCTATGCTATTAGCCCCATTATTTTCTTGCCAAGAACACATTAGTTCAGTCATTGTAACATCTGTCAAACCACTGCTCTTCACATGGAACCAAACTTAAATATGTATGGGGAAAATAGGCATTTTCTATACAAAGCTGTTGGGCCCAGTAGAGGGTTACCCAGTGGGCTCATGGAAAGCTCATTAGCTTCCCTTCAGCCTGGAAACAAGAAAATTAATTTTAGAGTGAAAACACGGGAGAAACAGGATGAGTTCTCCTGTTTTCCAAGCATATTTTGGTTAGGAGACATATATATATATATATATATCTCTATCTATGAATATATATGTAAAATTATGTACAAAACACACTCAACACTGACGTAAAACTGGCAGTTTGTCTGCAACAAGAAGAAAACGTCCAACGCAGCTAATAATAAAACAAAATAATCATGGCACTCACTACCAATAAGAATGGATTTCTCAAGGTGAATGTACATTACCTAGTGTTCAATGCAGGCTGATCTTTTTTGGTTGTTTTTTGCTCAGTGAGGGCGCAAACATAGCCTGGCTTCCTCTTCTTGTGACAGTCACTGTTACTCAAGAGTTTTAGAAATCCACCTCTCTTAAGTTTGCCTGAAGCTGGTTTAAAAAGAAGACAACTCTCAGACACATCTGGAGAATGGTCATGAGAGTCTTGTTTCCTTAGGAATTAGGTTTAAGGAGGGGAAAAGATAAAAAAAAAAAGAGGAAAAGGAAAAAAAAAAAAAAGATGAGAGATATAGTTAGAATGAAACACTACAGAGAATTTCTAAGTTTCTGACTCTGAATCCTGACTGTATATTTGTAGACTGTTCAGACACAACTGTACACAATAACCAGACTGTCAGAAAGTGGCTACATTGCTGTAAAACAGAAGCAAGTGAAATATATATCCACACTAATTGTGTTTCAGAGGCCTCAAGTCTTTCATTTTGGAAGGGATTCAAATTTGCCCAAAGTTTGAGCTTTCCCTTGAGCTTACTAATTCTGCATAGTATTGCTCACTGCCTCTATTTTCAGCTGTCATTTCACCATCTAATTGGAAGTATTACAATTTCTCCTAGGGGAATATTAGAATAAATAAAACTTATGTAACAGGAGAAAAAAAGGTTATTTTTGCTTATGTTCCATTTCTTTCAATGTCTATCATTTAAAGAGAGATGAAACATATTTTAATCTCAGATTTATTTTTTTGTTTCCTGCTGCTTATGAAGTGAGAAAACAAATCCTTGATTTTTAAGAGGTCAGTAAGAAAAAATATATGTTCTAGGTTAGTTTTTTAATATTCATAAAATGTTTTCAGTAGCATTGTTTTTTATTACACCACATTCAACTGTGATATGATACTAAATTCAGTGTAGGGGTAAATAGATCATGGAATTCTTTGAAAAAGCCTTGAAAATACCATTGCACAGGATTGTTGAGGGCTCACAGGCCAGTGTCCAAAGAGTCAACAGATCTATTAAGGTATTTTTTAAGAAGTAACTTATTGCATTGGTTTCAGGGAAGATACTTGTCAAAATATTACCACTGAAGATATCATTGTATTAGCTGTACCATAATTATTGTGTCATAAGAGCCTTCAGAAAATATCAAACCTTTTATTTCCAATATAAGTAATAGGTGATTCTAAAATACGTTTTTGTATATCTAGGCAAATAAGTAAAGCCAGTAGTGTATGTCTGTGGAAAGGAGGGTAATCTGGCCAAACTGATTAATACATATACTCAATATTTTAACGATTCAGACTAAAACTATGCCTTCAGAAACAAAGCTCAGAAAAACTGTATGCATTTAAACTTTAATTTTACTCACTTTATAAACTATTGAACATTCAAATTGCTAATTATGCTTATCTCCTGCTTTTTTTTTTTGTTTCAGAGCAGAAACCATTTTATACTTTGAAAGCAGAATATTTGGCCTGCATTTTCACACCTAAGGAAAGCAGCATATTGTTTGTTCAGGCAAAAAAAGAGTTTTCTGAGAGTATGAACTACTAATATTGATAATAGTTTCCTGTCTTAGAAGTCATTAAAAAGCCATTTTGCAAATGCCACAGAAGGAAAAATTGGAAAGAAAGCCCACCCTGGTGCCATTAAAAATTACTTTAACAAACGTTATTATGAGAAATTAAGACTCTATGTTTAATAAACAGGATTACCAAAGAACGGAAGTAGACTTATGTGAACATCCCACAGTCATAATGCCACGGTCCTAAGAGCTGGATCTGTGCACTCTTGGTTTAATCAGCAGTAGGAGCATGTTCCAAATCAGGCAGCACTGAGGCTGCAGCACCGACTGCCCCGAGATTCACCAAGGCACACTGTGCACTGTAGATGTGTTTATGCTGGCTGCAGAAGAACAGATGATACACAATGAGGCATGAAGCCTGCTGGAACAAAGCTCCTGTCAATGTTTTGTGAGCTGATCTAACTGAGTTTAGAAAACATGTCGTGGTTGCAGTGGGCTTGATCTGGCAGAAGACTGAAAGAGGTTCTCTGTACCAGTTTCATTGAGCATTTCTGGCACAACTTTCTTTGGGTTTAATTCTAACTAAAAATTTGTCACAATTACTAGGAAGAATTATTTACTTTGCCTGCTTTCCTTTGCACAGAAGCTCAAGTTTCCTGTAGTTCTGATCTGCCATAATAGCAAAGCCAAAGGGCCTACTTCTGATGTTACTTATGTAACAAAAATCTATGGGATGACTCCTTCCATACATCACCTTAGTTTACCTTATGACCAATCTTGAAACTACCTCATGGCAAGTATTTAGGACCTTTCCAGTTAATCTGTTAAATGTCTAAGATGGACCTACAATAGTGTCTTGATCTGAAAGAGTAGTGCACTTCTGAAGCAAATCTTCCAGATGTCCTCACTTTGCACTCTTGTTCACATGACAAAAGGATCTCAGAGCTAATGAGCAGGATTCTTGGTCTTTGCATCCAAAGAAGGACAACAAAGCTGGTGGAGGGTCTAGATAATAGGGTCTAGCTTGGAGAAGTGGAGGCTGAGGGAGTTGCTCTCTACAACTACCTGAAAGGAGGGTGTAGTGAGGTGGGGTCAGTCTCTTTTCCCAAGTAAGAAGTGATAGGATGAGAAGAAATAACCTAAAGTTGCACGAGGAGAGGTTTAGATTGTATACTAAGAAAGACTTTTTCACCAAAGAGATTGTCAAGCACGGGCACAGGCTGCCCAGGGAAGTTGTTCAGGCAACATCCTTGGAGGTGTTTGAAGAACATGTAGATGTGGCAGTTATGGACATGGTCCAGAAAGATGGACTTGGTGGTTTTAAGGTAATGGTTGAGAGTTAAGGGTCTTTTCCAACCTAAACGATTCTGATTCTATAAACCGCAATTTGTGCTCCAGGACTGTCTAGTGCATCCCCCTGCTAAGGAAGGCTCAGTCCAAGGGATGACACTGGAAGAAGACCTTAATAAACCTACAGATAGCTGCTGTGACTGACATTCAGTATGTTCTGATTGTCCGACCTGTCACCTTCCTGTTGAGTCTTCTGAAATGGGACAGCTTTATGCTTTTACTACAGTTAACAATTGAACTATTGTCTAAATAAAGCCACAATGCATTAAAGACCGTAGAAGAAGCTTCAAGCTCAAATTTAGTGGAGTGGTAAATTGTGAGGTAAGAAATGGATGCCAAATACAGTAATTTTCACCAAATCTATATTTTGAGTGCATACAATACAAATTTAAATTACATAATGCAGAAGGAGAAGCAAGGTCAACCAGGATAAGGAAAAGTGTATAATCTGCAAAATTCTATGTAAGTGATAAACCTGTATTTCCAATGCGTGCACAATAAGCTCAGAAAGTTAAAAGCCATAAGAAAAAGGGCCTAAAACAGTCCTGGAATATGTTTAATTTGGGTTTTTTTTGCTTGCTTAGTTAGTTTATTTTATTTGTTTGTTTCTTTGCTTTTCGGGTTTTTTTGTTTTGTTTTGTTTTGTTTTCCCCATGTATGACTCTTCTTCTGAGAGAAAGAACATAAACATTATTTTTCTGAGCATTAACATTATTTTTCTGAGCATTAACATTATTTCAAAATAGGATACTAAACTCTGTTTTTGACTGCACTATAGTACAATAATATTGCAGATGTTGTTATTTGGAACTTGGTCAAATGGTCTAGGCACTGTTCTAGGCAAATATTTCCTTATTATTTTGTCACTTGACAAAACTTTAGCTCCAAAACATATTGAGAAAGCTTGGTGTCCAGGAAAACCTAGACAAGATGATCAAGGACTGACTCAGCTGAATTACACCATTGCTGGGTTTAGTAGATGATGACTAAATTCTAAGAATATCCAGATGATAGATAAGAAATCCACCACAATAAATGTTGAGGAAGATGGAAGTAATAGACATTTTGTAGATGCCCCCAAGTAACACGATGTAAGTCTGAAATTAATTCCAACTTTGGAGTTACCCTTGTTTTGTGCAGGTGCTGAGGGGGACAAGTGGCTTGGACCAGATGGCATTCAGAGGTTCCTTCTATCTTAAATAATTCTATGACTCCATGATTTTTAATATTTGCTACCATAAATGTGCAATTACTTAATAAGGAACACACAACACCCCTGAGGCCTTGGTTTGTTTTAGGGCTCAGTGTTTCTTCAAACAGCCTTTCACATCCTGAAGGAAAGAATTCCTGTGGCCAAAAGATTACAGTGCTTCACTGGAATGAAAACACCTGAGTTTTTACACAAATAAAATTCTCAGAGCCTGAACCTTTAATTTAAATAAGTTTACACCATAGGTGAGCCCAAGTTGTTTAACACTCTCAGAACCTTGCAATTACATGGAATAAATGAGGACTCCGGAAGAAACAAATTCTGTTCCTAGACTCCTTCTACACTGTGTCATCTTAAGCAAACTACTTTAAAAAAAATCAAATCAAATCATTGATATTTCAATAGACATGAAATTTTTTTCACTCCAAATAAATCAGTGAGCAGTTAAGAGCAAATAAAATTTTGAGTTACATATATACCTAAAGGTCTGAAAAAGCAGTTGATTCTCCTTGAAGTTCTCCTTAGTTCTCCTGTTGATGGTAGAAGCCATTTAAGTAGATAAGAGATAATGTTGCTTACTATTTGATGTATTGGCAACTACAGATAGAAATAGCATAATCAGGTCTCTAGTTTCATTATTAATTCTTTGAATGCACACACACATATATATAAATATATAAATATATATGTAAAATATATAAACATTTGATTAAAAAAAATTGACATTTTTGAAGCACTAACATTTTATTTATAAACATGTGCATTAGCTAATTCTCCTCAAACTGGTAAAGTAGGGAGATGAATATCAATATTCCTTCTTTAGTTGAAGGAAAATCAAGAGATCATGATGAGCAGTAAGTGATTTTTTCCAAGATCATGTATCAAATTAACACAAGAACTTTGCTGCTGGTTCGGTGCTCATTCCCTCACTTCATGGTGCCTCTAACTTGATTAGTTTCTTATGACTAACCATTAATAATTCTACATCATGCAATCATCCCTACGTAAAAGAGAAGTTTATTCTTAATAAATGTCAGGGAGTCTAAACAATTTTAGAGTACCACGAAATGTACAATAATCAGATTAATTCAAGTGGGCTCTGATCACGGCTATAACCTGATATACCCAGCCAGTCAGTCTCTCATAGCCTCTAATTGCCAGGCAAAATTACATTTCAAATGTATCAGGGAAAAAGAATACTTTCCCGCATTTAGAGTAATTATTTTTCTTCACTGCCAAAATCCCAAATAACCCCTTCTTACTTCTTAGTAAGCTAAGTAAATAATAATAATAACAATAATAATAATCCGCAAAAATCTGTGTAATAAACAGAAGCCTTGGTAAAAAAGAGTAATAATTTTCAGTGAACAGCAAAAAACCCTGTAATTTGACAGTGAAGTAGAAGGAATTCAACTTATATAGATCTGATCACCCCACACAGCTTTTAGTCAATTAGTCTCAATTAGCACAGTACATGAATGCATGCTTAGTATTAAGTTGATACTGCCTTCATGGTCAGTAGGTCACGAGGACATACCTGAGCAGCCTACTGAAACTGGGTCTCTGGTGTTAAATTGTGGTTCAAACCAACCAGTGAAGCAAATAAAACACGCGGGAAGGTACAGGGGCTCTACCTGCCTTCCTGTAAATGGGCAATTTCTTACTGGTTAACCCCACAGAACCATATATATGGCAAGCAGCTTGAGAGTAGATGTCAAATACAAGACTATCCACATTCTCATGAAAGCCGATATGAGCATAGAGGGCAGCTACAAACACAAGTTTCAAAGATGACAGAATTCCAGATTCAGTTATTTCAAGCACGACCGTCACTTCTGTTTCTTTGCTGGTAAGACAAATAGGTTTGCCTGTCCACTCTTGAGTTGCACTCATTTTGCTCTTTCAAAATCCTTAAGGAGCATTGGAGGGGAAAGCATGGAAACCTCGAAAATCTTTACAAACATCACATCATGCTGGGTAGCTTAAGAAGTTTCATGTTTAAGCTTAAATGGTTTTGGAAATCACACAATAAAACACCAGCTGCTGTGTTAGCACCGCAAACTCCATCAGCTCTTATACATCTCTTTCTGGCTCCATGGACAAAGCTCCCATCCCCTGGGCAATTTGTGGATGGAAAAACCCTGCAGCACCAACTCTGCAGCACCAGGCCACGCTCCTGCCTCTTGACCCCTCCTGATGCCACATGCTTCCTTGCCCAGCATTCTCTGAAGTGGAAGAGGAAGCAGGAACAACCAGATATGGAAGTGATCAGACCTGAAATTCCAGAGGCACTAGGAAAAACTTTATAGCTTCTGTAGGATTGCCTTCTTAGGAAAGAGAGACGACTAGTCTCACACTTGCACTCCTCCTCCTGGCCCCAGGATAAATAATTCTCTCTGCCTTGAATGATCTGGCCTGTCACTGATACAGATGGCAGCACTGATGGACTGCTCACACTGCCTGTAAATTAATTTCCAATTAACTGTACTATCCCCTTGATAGACAGCGCTAGCCCCCTCCTTTTTTACTCCTGCTCCTAGTGCCCGTGCCAACAGAGACTCGAGGCACCAGCTGCAGACAGAACATCAAATTAGCCCTTCAGCCTTTTCTTAATTTGCTTTCTCCTGAGCTTGGTCTCAGCCTCAGAAGCTGCTCCAGCATCAGCACTTCACCTTTGACCAGTAGGGCCAAAACTTTAGCAATCCATTGGAGACCCCTCCACTCCACACTCCTGCGACCCCACCTGGAGCATTTCCTCCAGCTCTGGGAATCTCAGCATAGGAGGGACATGGAATCACAGAATATTCTGAGTTGTAAGGGACCTGCAAGGATCATTGAGTCCAGCTCTTAAGTGAATTGCCCATATGGGGATCAAACCCATGACCTTGGTGTTATTAGTACCATGCTCTAACCAACCATCTGCATAACCTGACTTGCACCTGTCAGAGCGAGTCCAGAGCAGGGCCATGAAAAGGCTGAGGGAATGGAACACCTCTTCTATGAGGAGAGGCTGAGAGGGTTTTCACCTTGGAGAAGAGCAGGCTCTGGGGAGACATTATAGCACCTTCCAGTACCTAAAGGGGGCCTACAAGTGAGCTGGAGACAGATTTTTTACAAAGGTATGAAGTGATAGGACAAAGGGGAATGATCCTGAAGGAGGGTAGGTTTAGATTAGATATTATGAAGAAACTCTTTACTATAAGTGTAGTGAGACACTGGAATAAGTTGCCTAGAGAAATTGTGGTTGCTTCATCCCTGGACATATTCAAGGACAGGTTGGATGGTGGGTCTGAGCAACCTGATCTAGTTAAGTATGTCCATGTCCATAGCAGTAGGGTTGGACTACATGACCTTTAAAGGTCTCTTCCTACCCAAACTATTACAGGATTCTGTGTTTGCACTGTGGATCAATAGGTTGAGTTTTTCAGTCTAAAGACACTTCTAGCATTGTACCTCCACTGAAATGCAAGGAAAAAGTTTCTTCTGAAAGCACCCAGAAGCCAATACACACCTTTTCTGTTAGGCACGTTGTCAGTAGCACATTTCTAGCACTTCAGCTGTACTTACAAATTCTCGAAATGCTATGACACAAAATACAAAGGAAAACCACAGACAAGAAGTTTTACCACAATTAACTAACTCCCTGATTTCAGCTGGTTATTATGTGAATAATCTGTGATCCTAATTTGTTATTTACTCTGTCTTCTTCTGCCACACAGATTAGCCCCTTACTCCAAAGGCTTCTGTCCAGAGTTCCTGCATAGTTACAGCCTTCAAACAGATGCATTTTTGGGTAAGCATAGAGAAAGAATTCCCATTATTTTATAGAAATCTGATTTCCCAGATAACAGCAGCAAATCAAAATGAGCTTGGATCACAAAAGGAGAAATCATGTAAGACACAAGGGTATTTGAAAAGAAAAATGAAATGCCTTTGTGAGAAAAGAATTCCCATGTGTTTTCCATCAAGTCACTGAAAACCTGAAACTTTTCCCCAGAAATATCATCCCAGTAAATCGATATTCTTGTGGTGACAGTGACTCAGGAGTACGAAAAGCTTTCAGCTGTTCCTTCTTCCACCTAATACCAGTACCCATCTTAATCTACACAATATAGTATAATTCTGTATTATAAATATTAGATTGGATATCCCAAAAACTTGGTATAATCTGTGAATAAATAAGAATGTTCTTCAAAGACAATTACCATGACTGGAATGAATACATCAGACACAGTCCTCCTCCTTCCGCATTTAACTGACTCAGATGTCTAAGCATTAACAGGAGCAGAAAAAGCTTTTCCTGGAAAATGTTCCATGTAGACAAGATAGCATACACTGTAGGTAACACAGTTCAAGAATAATGAGGTCATATTCCTGGAATAGACACAGGTTGCTACAGGTTGAGATAATGGAAACAACTTAAGGCACAATTTAAACTAAATCTAAATTATATCTGTGTGAGAAAGCTATAAATTCAGACAGGAAGAGAAAGGAGTAGTTACATGACAGTGGGTTTTCATTGAAGGCTTTTGGATAATTGTTGAACCTGCGTTTTTTATCTATAATTGAAGTGATTATTTAATTTGAATTTTATTAGGAACCATGCACTGCAGCAACATCCTCTTTCAGTTTATAGATATCAGCTGGGTAAGATAGGCATGAAGACCTACAATGAAACAATACACCTCACTGAAAATTCAGCATGTCTAATTAGTCACCTAAAGGACTGATTAATTAAGTTTGGTGGGAGGGTTGCTTCCATCATACTAAATCCTTCCTGAAAATGTACCGGTATTCAAATAAGTGCAATCAGAAGGAAACCAAATTATAGAAGATTACTAGTACAGTTTCTAAGCTTGCAGAAATTCTTTTCTGGATGCTACATACCACAGTGGAAAACTGGAATTAGAAGTAAAAGACATTCAATCTCCAGGTTCAAATCAGAGGAATTTCATTAAATCATATTGTATGTCCTTATAGATAAGACTTTAACGGAGAGAAAAAAATAGCTTTCAGAACTTGTATTTTTGCTAACGCCTCATGTTTCTAAAAAATGTCTTTGATTTTAATTATCGTTGAGTATTTGCAGTAAATACAGATCATACTATCTAGTGACTATTAAAACCTTCTAAGATTTTTAACAGTCTTATACAACACTTAGGTTACTAACGGGTTATGAAATTCAGACACAGCCTGATAGGTTGAGAAACAGAACTATAATATAAATTACATTTCCATATACTTATTTATTCTCTACTTAAAACAACAGGCAAAATCTCAAATGTAGCCTTTATTAGAATCATAGCAACTGCCTATTTTTCTGTTTTTGTTGTTGCTTCCTTTCTAAGTCTGGTACACTCAACAGACTCTCAGACAGCCCTGCTTTTAAAAAGTAAGACTGTCAGGTTGCATCTGTGTAATTTTCAACCTACTTTGATTTTCTGAGCATCAGCCCCAAAGTCTTCCTGTAATGGCATATTATGTTTTCTCTGTGAGTATTCTGCAGGACAGGAACAGAGTTCTGATGCTCTTCTTTGTTCCTTACTTGGGCAACACCATTCTGACTGACTTTCCAAGGAGCCTGCCTCAGCAGGGAGAGCTGACCTCCTCCATTTAACACAAGAAAGGGCAGAACTGGGAAAATATTAGCTGCACACTCGCCTCTTATTTAATATCTCTAATGTGCATTGCAGTATAACCGGAAGCCAGACAGTGCTGTGCTTTCATCTCTTCATACCACACCACGACAGAAAGAGGGAATTTATAACCTGCAAGGAGGTTTATAACCTTAT
This sequence comes from Eulacestoma nigropectus, assembly GCA_013397775.1. NCBI lineage: Eukaryota > Metazoa > Chordata > Aves > Passeriformes > Eulacestoma > Eulacestoma nigropectus. The sequence continues at coordinate 78,676 of VZTE01000268.1, forward strand.
AGGAGTCCTTATAAGCACAACTAAGGGAAAACATCTTGGACTGAAAAATATACTCAGGATCAGGTGTCCATGTTTATCCTGTGTTGCATAAATTTATAGAACACTACATGAGTAATTAATGTCACCACATAAGCTGTAGCATTACCAGGCATACAGATATGACTCTATCTGAAATATGACAGCTAAAAAATATGTGAGCATTGGCAAAACTGCTTAGGATGCATTTCTTTCCTGTAAAAGTTGGAAGTTGATATTTTTCAAAATGTTGCAAGCCTTTAATTTTTTGGTACTAAAGTTGTATGAAGACAACACATACAGTGTCCTTCAGGACTTCTGCTTTAGCTTTCAGACTTAAATGTACCAAATTAGATCAATTTTATTAGTTATAAGGAAGAATTTTTTTACAAGGAGGATGGTGAGACACTGGGACAGGTGACCCAAAGAGGTGCAATTTCCCCGGAAACCATCAAGATTAGACTGGAAGGTGCTCTGAGAACCTTCTGATTTAGTTGAAGATGATCCTGGTCATTGCAGAGGGATTGGACTAGATGACGTTTAAAGGTCCTTTCAACCCAAACTATTATGTGATTATAAATTGAAAGCCTCAAATGTCTAGACAGAGAGGCACAATTTTGAACTACTGTCCTCACACATCAGTTATCAAACTTGGCTGGGAAGGTTTTCCTTCAAAATATGTTTCAGCTTCCTATCAAAATTGTTTTCCAAAGGAAAGGAAAAACATTAACAAACAACCTTTCTCTCTGTCCTTCGGCACCTTCCAGGGGGAAATATCCAAACATTTTTTCTCTGAGAAGAAGTTTTTTTGAAACAGTACCTTCCAGGCTGCTTTGTTGTGATCAATATTCTACTTGCTTTTCTGTCTTCCACTGCAGCTATTCCACTTGGCATAAGCCACTAAATAATCTTCCAGCCATAAGCTGACTTCTTAGAGAAGAATAATCACTACCATAAATTCTGTGTTTCTTTCCTTTTCCTCTCACAGCCAAAAAAATATTTAGGGTTTTTACCAGTACAATGGAACAAAACTGCTGGAGCCACCTCCAGCTTCCAACTCAAATACCATCCAAAAATTTCCTAAGTAGGTAAACACTCACAGGACAACAAGTCATATATGGATAGCTAGAGAAAAACTTTTCCTTCTGCTGCACTGTGCAGAACACGACTCCAAGCAGAGTAAATCTGATTGGATGAAATAAAAGATATAACCAACCCACCATCCTGCACGTGAAAATGATCAGTAAAAGGAAGAAAGTTAATTTCTGAATAGCATATGTACCTGACAGGAATGCAAGCAAGCAAATCCCAGTCACCAAGAGAGTAGTTGGGGCAGGTCTTCAGCAAATTCACTAGACATCAGCACCCACAGCAGAGCTCCATGATCTACTGCCTCTCAGCTGCAGCATCATCTTTCACTCACAGCTCTCAATCCACACCTATGCTCTGGTGTAGGGGACCCACACCACACTAACTTTTAATGTATTTACTGCTCCCATTTCCAGGCAGGCCATTCACTGGAAACATCCCTGATTAGTAGTGAATTATTTCAAAGCAAAGAGTCAGTGATGCCGTATGTGACTTGCTGGCACCGTACCCCACCAAGTCCAAGGTGGGTGTGGATGCACACAAGAACAGAGAGCCCCTTTGCTACTTCTTGTCTACCATAACATACTTTGTCGCTTATTGGCAAAGAACAGTTGAAGACAGAAGGTGCCCAAATTCAATTTTTCCAACCATTTTGAGATTAACAACTTTTAAAAATTCCACAATGGAAGCATTGTAAGTTCAAACTCATTGACGATAAACATGCTCTTTTCATTTAGGCTTTAGTAGTAGCTTATGGATCTCTGTGCAAACTATATAATGAAACACAATCCCAGTGTATTAGAAGTACTTTTGCTTTCAAGACCTGTCACATGCATTCTGTTTTTTATTAATACTAAGCGTACTGTAGTTATACTACTAATGAAATAAAATATAATGATATGATACATACAATTTCTTTATCCAAGAGCTCCCCAAACAGAATAAAACTTCAGTTACCTCACTTTGAAGCTATGAAACCATAGTCCTGATTATTTGCTTTGTAGAACTAGAATTAAAAAAAAAAAAAATCCTATTCTCTGATACTGAAAGGTCTCTTTAAAACCCACTGTTTTCTTACAAGGTTGTCTCAGACACAGTATTTCTTCAGTTAAAAATAAACAAGGAAGATAAGCCAGTAAGCAAGTTCCAAACATGCACTGCTTTTACCTTGAACACGATCATTTTGCACTGCCTTTTTTTAATTTTAAGAAAGGAAAAGGCATTCTCCAGAGATTGCTCTGCACCCAAGTAAGGGATGCAATTAAAAATCAGTCTTGTAAAATGTTATTGTTTCTCTCAGACAGGATAGCAATCGCAGTCGTGTGCAACCTGAATGTGAATGAGCTCCTACTGTATCCCATGCAATTTGACCCTGTTCGTCAGAACTGCTGGTCCCTGTGTGCTCAAAAGGTAAAACAAGGATAGTGAAGCTGATAATAAAGAAAATCAACACCTAGACTGGCAGACTAATAACAGATATTCCCTAGCCAATAACATATAACTTCTCTCTGGACATACACTTTCAGTGTATTTCTGATTTTAAGAATTTTTCATGAAATGTACACAGATACTATATTTTAAACAAAACCAGTTCCTTTCATCTACTAAATCAAGTACATAAGCACTGTAAACAACCCTTAAAACATACTTTTATTTTAAAAGACTTATATGTGCATGGTGTATGGCATTGGTAGGAACAAAGTCAGTCAGATGCCATGTCTATTTTGCACTACTCTGCCTCTGCCTACCACTGTAAGCAACTGATGCCTAAGGAAACAGTAAATAAGTGAGGAAATGGCAGCAATATTTCCTCCACAGCCAAGGGACTTCCCAAGTCAAAGTTTGTGTCTATACCTTTGCTCTGATAGTGCTTCAGGGGGCTTTTGCAAAGAATTCATTAAATAATTTCAAAGCCTGCTTGTGTAAAAGAATTTCCAACAGTTTTAAAATTTTTTGAAAGCTTTCCAGTTGAAAAATTGTGACTGATACCCTGATTCCTTGCACCATAAGAAACAGAATAAATAGTCTGCATTCTTTTCCACGCTGTTCAAGGTTATATAAAACTCTGGGCTGTTGTTCAGATATGTTTCTCGTAATGCGAAATCTGTCAGTGAACTTTGTCTCCTCATATATGGAAGTTGTCTTGTACTCCTAATTGCTGGCCTTTTTTTTCTTTTGTAATTTCCCTCTTTCTCTTCTGAGGAGAAAATCCAGACCAGCATGCAGACTTCAAGACGTGAGCACACCGTGGATTTATGCAAATATACATGCGACACCATAAGACATTTTCTGTTCATTTTTTTTTCTTACTGGTGCTCAATTTTGACTGTTACTAAGTTTGAAGAGAAGTTTTCAAGGAGTGATATACAGCATTGCTCCCAGACCTGCTGTCTAAACACTAATAGCTCATTTCAAGACCGTTAATGCAATACATGTACTCTAGGTCAGTTCCAAATATGAATTATTTTTATTATTTGAATCTGAAATTTCATCTGCTATTTTTCAGAACGATCACTCTATAGCATTAAGTTTTCCTAGACCTTTTTGCCACAAGAGTTAGTTCTCATTGCCCTTAATCATTTGGTCCCATCAGCCAAGCTGGCCAGTTCTGTGCAATTCACATTTAAAGTACTCATTTTAATACTTTGACGAATGTAACAAAAAAAGAATTAAGGCTTGAAGACAACAAAGAACTACAGAACTAAACATTCTGATAACACATATATATGAGAATAATTTGTCTTTGACATGCCAGCATCTGATTTCTGCCACTCAAACTGTAGAGTAAGAAAACTACAGTTTTTTAGGATTACAGTGCTTTTATAATTAAGCAAAAAAGGAAAAACTGAGAAAAACATTTTCCAGTGATTTGTTTAGATTTAAAGTCAAAGAGTACTTAATCCTCCATAAGTAAATATGCAGAAAGTAAATTAAAACATTTGTAATGCTCATGGATCAATTAAATCAGCAGAATAGTGTACCTTCCTTTTGCTGTAGGATCATATATACATACATATTAAAAAAACCCATGAGTTTACAATCTATGTGCATTATGTGCTAAGAAGGTTATTAAAGAATTGGCTCTATGCTGCTCTTTTCCTACAAGATACTCTGAAATGTAGCATTTATCTTGTTTCTGCCATGATGGGATTGCACACCTGAGAGAATGTGGTTGTTGATTTTAGTACTAAAGACATATCTCTTTCTGTGCAGAAGTGCTAAATAACTGCATGTGACGGTTTTGCGAAGGTGAACCAACTATGCTCAACAAAAAAAAAGGCGACAAAATCTAATCATAATTCAGAAGTTAAATTTAGAAGCTACATCCCTCTCCACACATTTTTTCCAGCTCGTGTTTCCAAATGAAGTCCTAGATGGCGAAAAGCAACTGAGAAGTTAAACATACACTCCACTTGAGTCGCATGAGTTACAACACACAGTGAAATCAGCTGTAAGCGTGAGGAGACCGTGTGGTCTCAGTCTGAATGCAGCTCTAGGATGACTATGCAACAAAGCAGGAAAAGTTATTGATGCACACAGTGAAAGATCATCAGCTTGCAGAAGGGACTTCATTGATTTTGCCATTTGATCTTCCAAGAATAATTCTAGAGAAGGACCCAAATTAACCCGCCAAACAGGCATCTGGGAAGGATCAAACTAAAACTCTAGCTGGTGTTCCTGGTAAATACAGGAATGGCACTACTGCTCAGATCACAGTGTGCAACTGCACTGGAAAATATGAATATTCTTAATAATAATGTTTTACTACAGTTAAGTTTAAAAGCCAGAAACAGCACATTTTGGCCAGAGAAAGACGTGGTTGCAGTCCAGATCTGCAAACAGAGCTAAGCACTTCACTGCTATTTTACTCACAACATGAGATTGGCTCATGAATGCTTTTGTTGGAAACAGTCTCAGTGCTTCCAGCTTCCAACACCTTCTGCTGGCCCACATTTCCTACACAGCTGGGAAATTTCATTCTACTTAGCAAAAAGACTACAGCTAATTAAAAGCAATGTATTTTTTGGAAGGCAAAGAAAGGAGGGTATTCAACCTCTCCTTCACTTCAAACAAAAATGCTCACATTCAGTTCTGGTAACAATTTTGGAGTAAACAAAACAACACTGACTGTGAAATGTAGGCTTTAATAACGTTTCAAATGTATTGAAATAATTGAAATACTTAAATATTGCCTTTTTTTTTTCTTCTTTCTTAGAACAGCTCTACAGATATTTCAAAACCTTCAAAGGAAAAGAAACATGCCACAAACTGCAGTATCTCCAGCCTTTGAAGTATATGTGGGAGACAACTCCAGCTAAGAGAAATGCTCCTGGTAAAGACAGCGTACATTTAACTACAGTTAAGATACAATACAACCCTTCTTCAGATAGGCAACTGTTGTTTTCCCTACACTGATCATTCCCAGCTGTGGGGTTTTTGCAAGTGATCCCCTGCAGGTACTCAGGTCAGAGCAAAAGACATGGATGTTCATACTGATGGCTTTCAGTCCTAGAAATGAGAAACCTGGATTAATTGAATTAATTTCATTAAGAGAGAAGGAGGGAGGGAGGAATTTGGAAGGAAGGAAGGAAGGAATTTGGAATTCGGAAGGAAGGAAGGAAGGGTTATGTTCTTCTTCCCCTATTGTATTAGTCTTAGGTGAGTGCTACAAGCAATTAGGCCTGACTTATGCTTCCAGCACCGTCCTTGTCCAAGGAAGTCAGGGGCTTTATTAAGGAAATCAAATAACTGCTGTCAACCACTCCATTTTATCAAGCTTTACTCCAAATTTTTTTCTCCTGCAAATCAAATTTATCGGTGCACTCAGCCTCCTTCAAATCCCTACACTGCTGCATTGTCAGTCACTGAAAAAAGAAAGTTCTTCAAGACTGCTGCTCTGGTCCCACCCGAGTCAATGAGTGACACTATAGGGGAGTTAAAAAACTTAGCTCTTATTCAAATGCTCAGGCATCTGGAGAAGAATATATGGGAATATATGGGATAGTTGTCAACATGTAGACATTTTATGAGGAAAATACTGAACATATTTCTAATTGCTGACTAATAGATTTGCAGTATGATATCAGTGGAGAAAACTACTACATTGCAAGTTCAAGATAAATTGATAAATTATAAACTCCTGATAACAAGGAAACAGTTACACTGTTTTTGTGCCTTATAAAAATTTTATTTTATTTTACTTTTACAAAAGCTAATCACAACAATAAAAAAAGTTAGTGAGTTCTTGATTTATAAGTAAAGGAAATATTCAAAAAGAAGAAGCTCATTAACATACTGATGACAATCTTGAATATTTAAAAATTCAAAAGAAATATTGGAGTAATTTAAACAATTTTCCACCTTGGAATTTCTGCCTCTTATTTTTATACAAAAGAAAACCAAGAAAAAGGCTTCTAGAGTGTTTGATACTCCACTCATGAAATGGGAAGTGCCACAGCTAGATTCAGAAAAAATAAAACTGAAAGAATATATTTTGTAAATCACAAAATGCTCAAAGTTGTTTCTTTTTTTGTAAATTTTAGCACATTATATAGTGCTAAACTAAAATGATGTCTTCAATTATGTGAGAATTGGAAGGGGAAAAAATATCCACCTTGAATGAGGCCTGACTGTGACTTTGCATTCATGTTTATTCTCTATGGAAAGAAAGAAATGCATACTTTTTTATTTTTATGAGAAAGTACATTTTTAGGGGGATGAAACATCACAGAAGAGTAGCAAACGTTTAACCAGGAAATCTCTCAAAAGCTTTTTCAGTTTCACACTGCTCCAGTACCCTTTTTATCTGAACATCTTGTCTGTGCGTTTTACAAATTTCCAAGCTGTTATAATGCTCCCAGACTGACAGCGCCCAGCAGAGCCAGGTAGCAGTGGGGCCTCATTGTGCCAGCCACAGTACGAAACACAATGGCACACATTTTATCTGCCCCAAATTGCTTCTAATCCAGCAGCTGTGACACGTGGCTGACTGGTGATAGCGCAGTCACAGCCATCAGACAGGCCCTTCTGCAGTGACGTTGTCACGATTGCACACATGAGTTTAAAGTAATATTTATCAATCCCACGCATAAAGGTTTTATTCTGAAGACAATTATGTATTTGAACTCTCTCCAGCCACTGACTTTTCAGGAAACCCTACGTTACCCAGGCTCTTCTCTCGCCAGCACAACACACACAGAGCCAGCGTGCTCCGCAGCCCTCTGGAAGCTGTCTAGGCAGAGCCCTTTTAGACACAGTTATTTCATTTCGAAAAAGCGGCTGAGGCTTTTTATTCCCTGTGTGGTATTTCTGCTTCCAAATTGCAAGTGATCATAATTTCATGAGAAGCAGTTTGGGAAGTGAACAAAATAAAAGCCCAAGCAAAATCAAAATCCCAGTTGCCTACTTTTTCTATGTAGAAAATAGTAAACTTACTACAGAAGTCGCTTGCTAAATATCTGAATTTCCTGCCACACTACATAAGCGTCCTGGTTTTGCCTCCGCTTTCCATTTTAAAAATGGTATCAGAATTTTTGCGTGCTTGTTCATTGGCAACGTTGGGCTCACCTGATAATCCTCATTTTGAATGATCAGTGAACAACAGTCTCTAATACACCACTGCTTGACCATAGGCTTGTGGCTAAATACCTCTTATCCTGTAGGCATAACTAAAAACAGATTTTAAATGACACTGGTAAAGAAGCAGTGCTGTTTCCACCTACACCTTTTACACATAGAAGGTTTTTGTCCCTTCAGAGTTCATTCAGCATTCAGACAAATAATGTAAATGGTACTGCCTAGCAAGGAGGAAGCTGCTCCTAAAACTGATTTGCTAAGGAGGAAACTTTTACTCTGATGATGGTTGGTCCCTTTCAGAAAATTTTTCTCCAATTACTCAACTCTGTGCTTTCGCAGCTGGAGATGGTGATCAGTCAAGTCTCTCTTTAAGCAGTAATAACTTTTTAGAAATTTTTTTATCATACAAAACCCAGATATATGAATAATAGGCTGCTGCTTAGCACCTGCTTAATTATTACATTCAGGCTATATCTCTTCTACAGGCATTTTTAATTTATCTGTAAGAGGATTTATGGGATGGAGATGCTATTTAAAAAACTGATGATGAGGTCAGTGCAGCCCAAGGTATTTCATTTCAGCTTTTACAATTAACATGCACACGGGAAGCGCTGGAAAGATCTCAGAAGAGCAGTGGGTTTGTCAAGTGCTCTGCCTGTCTCCCACATGCATTTTCAAGGGGAGGTAAGGGAAGACCAACAGCAAGTATACCAATGTCATGGAAATCAGAAAGCCATAGGCAAATCTAGGAGAGAGTGCTGCAGAAAAAAACATGCCACAAAGAAGCACCAGATACAGAATTTATTTATTTATTACAGTAAGTTTCACCAGTGAAAAAGATCAGCTTTGCTAAATGGACCTTGTTGAGAATGAAGTGAGCTTCTCTCTCTTCTTAGTTAACTTTCAACCGCCACAGTTTGGTGGCAGAATTCACTGAACTTGTGCCTGTTTTTAAAAGAGAAGTGCCTTCAAGCATTACCCTTTGACCAGTATTATTTCTATCTGCCTCAGCAAACACAAAAAGAGCAGTTTAGATGCTGTCTTATTAGTGATGGGGCTGTGTAGGTCAAAGAAGAAAAATACTAGGACATCCTATTAAACCGAAACCCATGCACCGACCTGGAACCAGGGCATTGCTGTGAGACCTGGCACTCTCTGGGAAATCCACTGCTTATTTGAACTCAAGCTTGGTAAAAGTCTCTAAAGTGAACTGAAAGCATAAGGATTTGAACAGCTCTACTAATACACATATAAGCTATACTATACAGGATGCATCCTGATGGAGAGATGGCATTATGTAACTATTGTAAAGGAAAAAAGCAGCACTGAAGGGGGAAGGCAGAGAAGAAGGAAGGGAAGGAAGAAAAAGAAATCTGAAAAGTAGAGACCTAGGGGATGAATGAGTAGAGAAGAGTCAGTGGTTTCATTTTCGTTTGTCTCCCCAGGCCTTGGTAATGCCTATAGCTCAGCCAGCTATACTTAGAAATTGATGTCTTCCTGCAGGTTTATTCAGTGATTTGAACTGGAAAAAATTGTCTTGTTGGGGGAAGAGAAAGGGAGAGGGCAAAATATCCTCCTGTGCTGCAAAGACTGGAATTATATTTCAGATTCAACTACGTCTGCAGTAGAATAAGACACCCGATTTTGAATCAGAACTTGGAGTTAAATACACTTACATAATTTCAGCATTAGTGGTTGGATATGAAAAAGCAGTCATTTATTTCTCCATTTGTTAGCAGCTCCAGTCTCTGAAAGATAGCTTGTTTTCCCAGACACAGTTGGCAGGAAAGTCAGATATTTCAGTTTATGAGATACCATTATTTCCCTTTCCACCAGCCCTGCCACATATTTACATCAGAAACAAACCAGCAACTCTTTGAAAATTACCAGAAACTCAAACAAATTTTTAATTCCAGAGGGAAAAACAATAGAGTTTCTGACATAAAATACCATTTTTTCCATTATTTGGCTGGGCCATCTTTATGCCAGCTGAACGAGAGAAAATTGGGATCAAATTAAGAGGTGCTCTCAGTTACTTGATACCAATTCAAAGGTAAAGCATGCCTGGAACAGATCACTGCCTATTAAGCCTATGGAAAGGATTATCAGGCAATCCCAACCTATGGAAAGGATATCTGTATTCTGAGGGGGAGAGGAGGGGTTACTAACAGTCAATCTGAGTGGTCTGCTGGAAACTTTCACAGGGAGAGCTCTGAGCAGCAAATGCTGTCCAAAATGGATACAAATATGTTGTCAAGTGTCTGTGACAGATCCATTATGGGTGAGCAGCTTAGCAAAATGAACTTGATATCAACTGTCTCACGATATAAATGCCACAATCTCAGAAGGACCTGAGCTTCCAGTTCCCCCATCCCTTACTCTAAAGGTTTGCAAAAGCGAGTTGACATTCAAGAGAAGCAGCAGGTCAAGGAAAGCCTTATTCACAAGAACAACCACTCTGGAGAAGACCCTCCTGTTACATGCCAAATCTCCCGCACTGTGAAAACTACACATTTTCAAACACATATGCTCCCACAGTTGCTCTCTTCTTCTCCAGCAGCAGAAAGCAAATTTCAATGCAGTTACAGAAAACAAGTCATATATCTGTTTGCATATTCTGATTTCTCAAATTGCACCAAAATGTCATAGCACGTGACATTTTTTTCCTACCATGAACTAATGAAAGAGCACAAGAAGGATAATGATCAAATGGTGGTAGCAACTTGTAAAATGGCATTCCCTCAAGGTATTAGCAGTAATACTTTCAATCTATGATGTATACATGGGACATATATGGGTAAGTGAATGCTAGAGCTGCTAAAACATATTCAATTTTCAAAACCAGAATATTTAATACAACGTTAAGTTTTATGATAACAGTTAAGGCCACATTACAATCTTTGCTCATGCTTATATGATTGTTCATCAAAAGGCATCTCAGCACATATTTAAGTCTCATTAAAGTCTCAAGAATGAGAACCTTCTGGTTCGCTGAGCCATGGCATGAGCAACCCGCCAGACTCAAAGGATCTTCAGAATAACCACAGTAGCAAGGCAGCAGAGTGGGGACTGAGAAAAGGTGAAGTACACTATCTCCACTGTTCAGGAAGATTTCTCTTGCAGTGTGATGAATTTAGCAGAAAATGAAATAAGCTACAAGATTTACTACTATTTCTTCCCTTTAAAATTACTGCTAGAGCAGACACCAAAGTTTCATAGAGGATCTCTTGCTAATTCAGTATAGTACAAATGTTGCTACATGTGTAGATCTGAGTGCAGGGACATGTGGAAGAGTGTATCAGAGAAAAGGCACAGTCAAATATGTCCTCCTAGCCAACACAACAAGAGACAAAAGTACTGTAGGTGCCCTCATTGTAGAAAATACAGACAACTCCACTTATTTATTAAAATCTAACCCTGGTCTTGCTCCAAAATCCACGTTTGATGCCACAAAATAGGAAGAATAGCAAGGACTCCCTCCTAGCTGATGATCAGCTAGCTTAGTATGTTGCTCCACAGAACGAGATACTGGTGAGAAAACACACAAAAGTTTCATGCAAGAACCCAGTCAGGCAAGAATCACTTTATATTTTTTCTCTTTCTTTCTGTTCTCCACTCCTCTTCTTTTCCAATGCTACAGCACAATAGCAATCCACCTACTGGTGAGGTCTTACTGTTCTTTCAGTTCCACTCAGTAAATGGACTGACAGCCGACACCACGGCTCCTAACCTTAGCCAAGGTGCGACGGTGAGTCTCCTGCCATTGCAACCCAGCCAGCACCATGTGGCTCATTCATGGGGCAAGGATTCCTCAGTTACATCCAAGAGCTGGCAAACAGTTGTCGTACAAATCATATACTTTCTCACATAGTCGCTTAAAGTCACCTGAGTAATTCAGCAACCATTTCCACTCCCATTCCACCCACACATTTTGTAAAGCACGTAGTCCAGTGTTTACTACAATACTTTTACTGCAAAAGCTTTTTAAGACCTAGGTACTGGTGCCAATTCTAGCTTTGGAGGTTTTTTGAGATGGAGAAGGGCTTTTGCTTTCCTCTAAGTGGCCAAGTCCTAACTGGCCATGATTTTTTTTGTTTTGTCTGCTTTTGTGTTTTATTTTTTTTTTAAACAAAAACTTATATTGTTGTCATGAACTCTGATTAGATATCCAATTTAATAGACTTAGAATTTTGCACTTTAGTCTCAAAGGACTGCGTAATATTATTAGTACAATGTGTTGAAAGTAAGTGATCTTCAGTTTTTCAGGTGTCCATATTAAATGAAAAAAGGTGTTAAGTTATGGAAACATCTGAGCTAAGTTACCATTTTCAAATGATGACCTTATGAGACTGGATAAAGAAACAGCCATTAACATAAACCGGTAGACTGCCTATTTACTGCACATATAATGTCAGGTTGTTATTTTTACTGACATCTTTCTAAGCCTCTGCACATTGCAGTGCCCTCTAATAGAAACAACACTGTCAGAACAGAAATAGCTTCATTTGCAGCTCTGTCTCCACTGAAACTTTATTTTTGTTTTTTTTTTTCGCCTCCAAATTCATCTCTGGGGGGAACAGTACCCAATGTATGACTGCTGAACCATAAATAACGATATCACTGTCATAAATAATTCTAATAATTAATTTAAAAGCAAAACAATATAATGACTAATTTTTAAAGGTGAGTTTGCTTGAGCTCTTACATGTACAGTGCATGTTCACTGCATAGTTTACCTCTTCTGTAATTTTGAACTACATGTGGATGGTGCTCCCTTGTTTTCTCCACACACCAGTTACTGGCATTATTCCCTAACAGAGAAGCAACTTTTCCCAAATACCTTCAGCAGATTTTATTCTCTTCTGCCATCCTTAGAGGACCTGTCTGAACCTGGCCATTATGACTCCAATTTCATCCCCTTTGTCCTTTTGCTGTGTTCAAGCCATGCAACTGATAATCAAAGCAGAATGATGCAAGGTGGGGAGTTGCCATCACAACACGTAATTAGGCACTAGCAATGAGAGAAACTCAATGCATGGAACCAGGGATAATGAAGGATGTTTTTAACTGTATTTTTCACTTTCCCATCCCCATCAGCTTCTCAGTGTAGCACCTCCACTCTAACCTCTGCCACTGAGCTCTCACTTTTGGGCTCTTCATTTCCCCTTCAGCTCCATATTTCCACCTTGCTGGAATTTCATTTCCTGAAACAGCCGCCTGTGTGCCTGCCTCTCTTTTTCAGCAAAGTGCTGTTCCTCTTGCAATAATAAAAGTCTGTCTATCCTTCTCCCCACATAATGAGCTATATACACATCAAATCCACTGGCTGACATCTATTTTCCTGGTGGATTTTAGGACATTAATTATGTTACTATGAAAAATTTTCAGTGTGTTCATGGCTTGACAACATTTTGTGTGTTACAAACTGTTATTCCGTCACTATTTCTGGTTTAAACCTGTGGTACAATCTATATCCCATTTCCTCACTATCAGACTTTCCAGAACATTGGACACTTGCTCGTGTCACAGCGAGGGGAAAAAATGGTCTTCTTAGGTCTTAGATTTTTCCTCTTTTAAGGAAAGATCTATCTATGAAATGCCTTGATCTTTTATGCTACGTAACAGATCCTCATACACGCACACAATCACAAAGAAGAAAACCTCTACTGAAAAGGCGAGCTCATGGAGTTCTCTGATATGTATCCTTCCCTTTCTGCAAGGAAGGACAGATCCACATATTTCTGCAGCACCATTTTTCCCTTTTCTTCTTCCCACAAGCAAGAATGGATTTATCCAATCCATAATAAAAGGCAACATAGCAATGGAAAAATTTATCCATTTGATCCAGTGTTCCCAATCACATTTCCATAACACAGGTGTGTAACAGTGGTTTCTCTCAAGCACTCCTGCAGTTTGAGTGCACCTCTCATCTGAGGCATTCATGCTCAGACCCCATTAAGTGTCTGCCTGTATTATAAATTGTAAGGTATTACATGCACACAAACTAAGCCTCCTCTTATCTAGGAAAGGACAAATTTCTGAGCTGTAAATCACAATGTACTGACATTTTAGAAGCTGCTCAATCCATGTGATATATAGGTCTGGTTGGCAAACTGTTCTGGTATTAAAAATATTATATGTTTTACCTTCCCTATCATTAAATTTACTGTCACTTCATCATCCCAGTGTTAGTCTGGTGCTACCAGTTTGCCTTTGATGGTCTATATCAATATGAATGAAAAATGCAAGTTAAAAACCCCAAACATATATGATACCTTGAATGAAGTGATCAAAGTAAAACAGGCTGAAAGGATTGAAACTCTCTCCTACACAACTTCATAAAAAGAGATCTATGAAGTATGAACATTGAAGTTCCAGGAATTTATCATTATGTTCAGACTAATAGAGAACACATGGACATTTTTTTTCCCTACCTTCATTTTTAAATCCTAACCATAAAAAAGTTAATGTAAACAACAACATGTATTGCAAATAGGATTCAAAATCCTACCAGGAATGTATATATATATCTTGTCTAGATTACTTCAGAAAAAGTTACCTTGCAACTTGAAAAATGACATCATTAAGCACTCTTCTAAACTGGTTTTCAGAGATGGCAAACCAATAGCTATTTGTCATTTCCTTTTTCTTTTTTAAACATAGAAGTTTCTACTGCAACTTAAGCTGCAGTTCCAAATTTTTCAGCTCAACTCTCTACAATTAAATACACTTTTCCACAACGCATCTATTTAATTGACACAAACAGTTCAGGACACCATTTGCCTAACTGCTTCTGATTGCCAAAACCCTTCCAGGAATCGTTTCCATGGTGGATGTCCCCGTGACAAAGTGTTTCTGGAGACTTACACAATCTTAACTCAAATCCTTTCACATTTTCTTCACTGTTTCTCTAGAATTGGGGTAGCCTCACATATTTCAGGGTAAGCAAAACTCCTGCTTGGTCACACCGCTGTTTCATAAGACCAAACAGATCTGTAGATGCATGCCCTAAGTATTAAACAATTTCCGTGAATAATCAAATTCAGCAGAGAGAACAATATAAAACGCTATCCTTACATTAGTTTCACTTTTATATACTAGTGACATGCTTGGACACCTTTTTTAAAACACTGCACATTGACTAAATAGCCTAAGAGAAAAGAGTTACATTAAGTAAATTAGTGTTGTTGTCCATTACTACACCCAAACAATGATCTACTGATGTATGAGCACATAGGCTATATATCAGTTACGCCATATTTTATGAACTGTCTTCTCGTAAGCCCAAATATCCTTTTTCAGGATAGAATATCTTGGCACTTTATTTCAAGAAATAAGGTTTATTGAAGTTACTTTTTTTTTTGTTGAATATCTCCTGATGTATATTGTTTCTAAATAAAATGGTAATTTATAATAATTTAAACCTTGTTTTTGAAGTGTTATTTGGGAGAGATGGAAAGCGAGGCAAATTTTCATTTCACCACTACTGGTGAAAATGCAAAATAAGAAAGATAATAAATTGCACTTAGACTAGCATAATCACGATCAATATTTGTCATGTGCTGATAATGTAATAAGAGATGCCAAATTCAACTTACCTATCACATCAGATGTCCATGAGCCACAGTTCTGCCTCAATCCAAAGAAAACTTGACCTGTTGAATATGAAGCAACACATTTTCACTCATGATGAAGTCTTGCCCTCTTTAGAACAGGCTAACAAACCATGGATTTTTGTGGGGAAGAACCAAAAGCAGTTTAACACCACAGACAACTTACGATGCCAAAATTTTCTTTTCACTTTCTGTTACAATTCAAAGATGAATAGATAACTTTGATTTCCCAATCAGTGATCTATCTAATTTTAATATTTATACAGTGCCCACTGGGGTCCAGCATTTGGCTCTGAGAAGCATCTCAGAAAGATGTACAAAAACCCGTAGAAGTTACTGATTGTTAAAAATTTGTATGCACAAATTCCTATGATGCCCTTTGAACAAATCTGCAAGGACCAGAAAACAAAATATGTTTTTCTTCCTTTACTTCCACTTGTCATCTTTGCTCCATTCTCATATTTTTTCTCTCAGAGTAAAGTCAAAAGAAGGGAATGGAAAAGGGAAATGGAAAGAAATGATAAGGACTGTCAGGGAGATGAAGGGGCTTTTTTTCTGCCAACAGTACCATTGTGTCAATCGCATTTTTATGAAATCAGCTCTCTGAAAATCATAGCTGTCAAGTATTTAGTCTTTGTATATTCACACAACCTGAGATCTTGAACAGTTTTGCTGAAATTTCTTGAGCTATAAAACACGACGAACAAGACTTCCTAGCAGCCTGCCTTTACTAGAAACCAAGCAGAATTTAGAGGTGTCCAACACTCATAAACGTATGTAGAACATATTTGTAATGCTGATATTCTTGAAAAGAAAACAGCTTTAACTCTCTACTAGCATGACAGTAATATAACATGAATGTGAGTTTGAGATGATACAACACACAATCCACATCTCTTGGTATACAGAACTATAAGTGTGCTTTATTACCTGCCTCCCAAGTGAAGCACAAAACATGAATCCACCATTGCTGACTTATATTGTTTCACTGACTGCACTTAAGCAGCACAAGAAATCTTGTTTCAGAGTAAGCAATGAGAAGATATACAAGTCAGGATCATTTAACCTATGACATCTGATATTGACTTTTTTACGCAAAATCTATTAATGTTGCCCTTCCTGTTTTTGTTTTGGTCATACGGATGCAGGAAACTCGACTGCATCAGAATGGGATCGGTAAGCAAAGGCTCAATCCCATTTCTTATCAATTGAGTGGCAGAACTTCCATTGATAGGGAGTTATAGCAGTGCCTGAATGGCAAAAGATATCCTGCAAGTCCCTTTTTCTTGCCTTGGGCTAGAATGATATCCATCAATATTTTAGGATATAAGAAGGAAAAGAAAAAAATAGTTGTTTGGGAGAGCTGAGAGAGGGCATTATTTCCATGGTTTGGTTGTTTTGTGGCAAGCCATGTTTACACATAGCTAAGTGCAAACAAGAAAGTAAAAACTAACACCATTCCATGCTGCAAGGTTCCATTGCAACCAACAATCTGGCTTTATAACGCATCAGGAAATTTGCTCAGGAATAATACTGTCACAACACACTTGCATGGTATGAAGAGGAAAGAGATACAAACCATCATCTTTCTGATATTGCCTGTAAGCAAATTGCTTTGTCACGCACTTACCCCTTTGTGTGAGAGAAGAGTTACACATTCCTTTGTGCTGATTTGCATCACTTGTTTGCTATTACAACAGTTTTCCTGGGGAACATTTCAATAATTAAAAGAGACAAGCTTTAAGATAGCTGGACAATGCTCTGCAGCTGAGATTAAATGTATCCACTGCTTTCAAACGAACAACTCGAAGCTATTTCTCCACCCCCATCCCTGTGAATTATACTTTACTTTGCTTTACACTTCCGGTGGCTTGAATATCTTTGAAGTAATATTTGCATTAGATCCTTGGAAGCAATCAAACCTCTGTCTTTGAAGCTATTAGGAATAGGAAGTGAAACCACCTTTGGTTTCCTGCTGTTCTCAGAAGGGTCTCTCTCTACATTTCCCTGAAGGTACACAAGTCCTGTGGGCTTTAGTGGGTGGTCCAGGCATTTGAGCAGGCTCTGCCATAGGAAGAGCCATGACTGAGAAGAGCTTTCACAGCCTCTTTCTATGAGGATCTGAAAACATTTTAAAGGTGAGTGGCAGGATAAACACTGGCATATATATCTCATCTTTATAATACATTTGCTAAAGTTTGAAGGAAAAAAAAAATTTTTATGCTTTAAGATCCATAATGTCTTTAAGTATATTACTCTTTATGTTTTAAATCTGCAATGTCTTTCTCTTTATTTGCATTTTTGTTTAGAGGAAGGTTTATGAATCAAAATTGGTGTAATGGAAATATATTAGCAACGTATTCAATCATTGATACATATTTTTATCTAGATTTAAAAAATGAGCTTGAAAAGTCACCAGGTTTAATACACAACATTTTTCTTCTTTTAATTTCAAATGTATTTCCTCATAAACAGAACTGAAAGTATTTCCTTTTTACATCAAGATGGAGTTCATGAATCAATCTTCTCTTTGCTTCCTTCTTTCAAAAGACCACCACCTTTCAGTGCACAACACACAGTTATGCAATACTAATGATGGAAAAGATCCGTGAGTGAATCCTATTATTTGTGCTCTGTGCTGTTTGTCTGCAATATGGCTGTTTACAACAGGGAATACTTTATCTTTGGACTAACTCGTCAGAGCAGGAAATGTACTATATGAAACCTGATACAAATAGAATTGGAAAAACGAGCGAGTCACACAAACCAACATCCAATTTCTTAAGAGTTAAAGCTTAAAAAAAGTGTAATTTTCTCAGTGAGCAAACTATTTGGCATGGAGTGTTATTCCATTTTCCTCTTAAGGTTATTTTACATTTACAGGATATATGTTGTTTTGTATTGTTAAATTCTCCCTCAAGTAACAATTTAAAGACCCTCAGCTCCAAGTTATTACTCCCTAATATCTGAGGAAAGACACTAATTTATTGTTTCAAGTACGGGAAACAACAACAGTTCAGGTATCACAGCGCCTCAAAAGACAAAAGCTTGTTTAGCCATTGCTCTGTCCCTGAGCAGAGCTTCCCAATACGCCAGTCATGATGGGATAAACAGAGCATGTCTTGGAGAATAAGCTGCTCACCTTCATGGGAAGGACACACAGACAGCAAAAGTCATGCAAGGCCAAGACAGTGTGGGATCCCTGTGGTGTAGCTCACCCTGTCTGTGGCTCCCAAGGAACCAGGCACCTTGGGGAGATGTTGCTGACACAAATTTTAAGAGAAATCCCATGATGCTGCTTCGCTTTTCTGCCACTCCGTAGGGTGAGAGAACACTGATGCAGCAATTCCAGTTTCATAGCTGTGGTACATCAGGAAAGAGTAACTCAAAGCCAAAACCAAACCCCAAAACACATGTGGGAAGATGACCTCTTGATTTGGGGTCTAAATTCAATATTTCATAAATCATACAAGCCTGCACACTATACTATAGTGATTAACCAAGATAAATTTTCACATTACACTGTTTTCTAGCCATGAAATGCTGTAAAGCACTAGATAAGGATTGCTTCTTTCATCCAGAGCACCAGGAGACCACTGGCAATTTATCTGAAAGGAGAGGACTTGAGATAGAAACAAAAAAGACAGTGTTGATTAACATAACTCAGTATTTTCTTTTAAAAAGAGTTTAATGTAACTGAGAAATTGAAAGTTTGGGCATCTGAGTTATGCACTGCTTGTGCACTCAGAAGATACAGAATTAACATAAGCAGTGCAAGCTTTTCAAAGACTGTTTCCAGCTGAGGTTCATTATTTACGGACTTCTGAAAAAAACCGGAAAACCAAAACCAAAACCCACAAACCAAGCCAACTACCCAAACCTAAGAGATTCTACCTAGTTAGATTGAGTAGATTTGCATAAAGGAGAGGGAAAAAAAGCAAAAACCTTTCTACCAAACCATTATCATAATGTTGTAAGACCATTTTACAATGGAGCCAGTGAAGACCACTATATGCTTCTTACGTTCCTAAGAAAATACTTTTTTTTAAAATAAAAAGCAAACAAAATTAGTATTACCAAGAAACATTGAATTTCGTGGCTGGCATTTTGGAATGCTGTATCTCTAAACTCTAAAAATGGTGCTACAAGAAGCTGGACCTTGTTAATTCACTAATGTGACCCTGAGAAATATTGCAAGTTAACACATTTAGATAAATGAGCAAACAAGTCAGAAGTGGGGGAAGGAAAACATCTCTGAAACACAGCTCTGCATCACAGTTACCAAAGGCTAAAACTAAGATAGAATTGCTAAAGACATCAACAGCACAATGCTTTACATGCGTTCAGAACATCTATCTACAATAATTGATCCTAGATTAATTAAAATTTTCTGGTATCAGAAGTGAATGAAGTAAACGACAATTATTGTGCAGCTATTGATGCAAAACTAAAAGGCTGACAGCCACAAACTGGTGAGGTCAGGTAACACATTCTGGAAACAGTGATGCAGCACCTGCATCATGGCAGGGCATTTGTGCAATCAGAGGCATGACAAAACTCACAGGAGCCTTGCATCTATCAAGCTCCCATGGATCACTTAGCGAAGGAACAGAAATGAAACACACTGCAGGTCAGGGACAGCATTAAAATGAAGCATTTAAAAATTCGTGTGTGAGATGATAACAAATGCAAAAGTGTTTTGAGCACATGTGGGCCAGATACTTGTAGTTACAAGCTGTGCTCTCGCAGAGCTGTACTCAGAGAGGAGGTCTGCAGGCTCTCCCTTCAAAAATGTGTTTTAGTTTTTTGTATTGTTCTTTAACAACTGTTTAAAAATCAGATAAAGTTCTAGATAGTAAAAAAAAACTGACAAAAATATTTAAACACCTAAATTTCACTTTATATATATAAATATTTAAATACAACTTCATGTTCCAAACTTCTGCCAACTAATAAAAGTTTGAGTCAGACTGGACCACTATGTGTGTTGTAGATCTCCTCACGGTAGGAAGTTCTTCGTTCTGTGGCTTTTCTTCTTTATTCATAAAATTCTTATCCCTTAATTTTTTAAAATAAAGACTTATTTTATATCAGGTAATAAAACAACATTTCTTGGGATAGCAGCAACAAAATCTTTTAGCTTCTTAATTTTCTTCCCCGTAAACTCGTTCATCATTTCAGAATAATTAAATATTAAAGGGCTAATGTAAGACCAAAATATGGATGACTTTAAGAGATCTTTGTTACCTTTCTAAACACTTCACTATCTGTAGTGTCCCTGCTTGTCAGAGTTCAAAATCTAAGATCACAGCTGTATGTATGTGTAGGCTCTTTAGCCTTCCAACCCAGACATACAAATAAAGTCTCAGAAATAATGCCTCAAATAAAGGCAAAGGGCTCGGGATTGTCATATCTGCTGAAAAACCTCATTCACAATCACTGACTAAATCCATTATAGACATTGACAGCTTTAGATCTATGCATTACATTTTGGGGAATAAATGCCACTGCATAGTTAGTCTTTATAGAGCAAAGCTTTTGTTTTGTATATAAATCTGCGTTTAATGAGCCTTGAAAGAGATGATTGCTAAATAACAGCCTGCTGCATTCAAGCTCAACTGCCTCCAATTATATTGTTTATAATTATATAATTGTACAATATAATGTGTGTCCAACAATCCCTGAGTTTTATTACTGCACAGCTCTATGACACCAGCGTAAATCACCTTTTCACTTCCACAGTCAGCCTCTTTCACTTTGCTTAGTCAGCCAACACAAATGCACAGAGAACTGCACGTTTGACTGCTGAATGCATCAAACCAGCTTACCAGCCTCAGCAGAAATAAGAAAGTAATGGAAGTGGTCAACTCACAAAGATGAAAGGGGGAAGAAAGGTACTGTCTATACAAGGAAACAAGGGAGAAACAAAAAGAAAAAAAATTAATTAGTTCAAAACCCTATCTCATGTTTGTGAATTTTGCTTCTTAGGGTGTTTCTTGTTGGCAGATGCTTCCAGATATTGTGCCTACCTAAAATACCCATGAGAACAAGTGCAAAGCAGTTGTTAACCTTAGCAGGTAATGCTCTTTTTATTATTCTTACTCCTATATAGATGTTGCTGCATTTGCCATGATACCACTAAAATTAGCAAAAATCTTAGCAAACACATCATTATGCTGTTAAACACCTACACAAACCTCTCATCTTTCTCTGTCTTCAAAGAACAAAATTTTTGCTCTCTTCCATCATTTGAAAACTAACCCAACTTCCAATCAGTAATTAATACACTAGTATTCAGCATGTCATTATAACTCCTGCCACAGAAATTTAAGCCCCAAAGTCATCCATAAAACTCCTTTTTGACTTAATAGGGACACCACTTCTTTGTTTTGAGAAGCTTTGTTACACACACCTTCCAAAGTAATAAAATTCTCAGTTTTAAATGTGGATTAAAGCCCTCTGCCTCTGTCTTCTCTTCAAGCACACTCTCCACACAGGAATTTCTTCTTTAGTCTAGAAGTCCTTACACCCACACCACCTGGCCTTTTAATCAGTGAAGCTCCAGTACTGCAACTACCTGCTACACTCACCCTCTCTTCTCTTTGGTTTTCACTGCCTGTAACTTCGAATTGGCCTGTGAGGACTTTTAAAGTTGCAGCTAAATTTTACTCCAAATCAATACACTGAATTTTGCCAATCTGAAACTTTGATCTTTTTAATGTTTTTGGAGTAGTTCTGTGGCTAGTAGTTGAGCCCTTAAAAGGGGGCTTCAGGTGTAGGGCTTCACATCTTATAAACTACCATAGTCTGTCCTCCTCCCTCATCAGCATTTTCACACCTTTAAAATTACTGCACTTGGAGGCACCTGTACAGCAAAGTGTCTCTTCCTGTGCTTGATGACTCAAATCACTGTCTTCTGAAATCCACTGCTTTGTTATTCTAACAGCTCGGACAATTTACTAAATTGAGGGAAGTTGGTTTAAAACTAAGATTAATTTTTTCAGCATTACCAATAAAATTACTGCAAACCCCTTTTCAGGTCCATTAACTTCAGTATTGCTCATAAGTTCCTAAAGAGTCCCTTAACTAGAGTCGATGACTATGGAAAAGCAAGAGACCTGAACTCGTCAGTTTAGAGGCTGTTTGGGAACTGTAGACTAAATTAAAAATCAACATGGAATTATAATTATGTACTTATTTTAAAATAATAACTGCATCACTTTCTTTGATCTTGAAATGTTTCACAATTTTTTATCAAACAACCCACTTTTATATGCCGTTTCTTATAAAGATTCCTCAAACTGATCTTAATACAAATGTTTGTATTGTGTTGAATAGAAAAATACCAGGTAGTGGACAACATGATCACTGTCTCATAGTTTTGTAAAACTGGTGGTTACAGCAAGATATCCCACATAAATTACAAACACACCAATATTAACTTGCGTTTTGATTTAGCATATCATTTCCTATAGCCAAGGAAACTTGTTAAACAGAATCCAAGGAGAAGCCAATTAAAGGAAACATCCAGGGGCAGAAGGGAAAAGGTGCAGTGAAGAGCTAGCCCACACAGTGTCCCCCATGCACCGGTCCTCTTGGCCACTACACCTGGGGCTGACTGTGAGGCCACAGGCAAACGCAATGTGCTGTCAGCAGAGGAAATAGCACCACTTTTGTTCCCAGCACAGAGAAGTCCACAGCTTCCAGATCCCCAAAACTACTCAAATGTATTGACCCAATTTCCAGCTGCTGTGCTGCCCTAACTAAAGTAACTGGCAGAGTTTCGCACTGTGACCTCCCCAGGTGCTCAGCATCTACACCTTGCCTTGAACCCTGGTGCTCGTTACAGCAACAGGAATGATAATGCTGACGGAAGAGACACCTTCTGCTAAAACCCGAGAACATAAATACACCTTAAATTGCTAAAGCTGTTAAATAAAATAGGATATTTCTAAAATTCAGAGTACTTTCATTTGCCATCTGGTTTCCAAGTCTCTGGGATTTACTCTTCTACATCTACAAGCTTTCCTCTGCAAAAATAATGGCTGCATGTTTTGGGTTTTTTTTGACAAGTAGCAAGGTTTCAAGTGTTATCCTCATCCTTTTTTGATTTGCTGCAGGGGAAGGAAGGGCGAGCCTTGTGCGAGCCGCAGTAAGGAGAAATGACCATTCTGAGTGTGGAACCTTGAGGACGTTACCCGGGAGCAGCTCCAGAAGACCCCACTGTTCACAAACAGCGCCCGGTACATGAAATTATGACTCCCTTTGTGTTTCAGCATTTTGAATAAACAGGCATCTGAACTCTTCTCACCTGGCTTATTTTGAAGCAGAAAATTAGGTCCTAGCAAAAGGGAGAGGAAGCACTTGGTAGGAAGTAGAAAGGTAGGGCAGGGGCAAATTTTAAACTGGCAGGGGAAGGAAAACAAAACAGGTAAAAATTTGTTATCAACTGAGGAAAAAGTAGATATGAGAAAAAAATCCCGAACCAAAGCAGGTCGTATCTTAAATTTTGGATCAGTTTTTTTTCACAAATATAAACATTACCTTTAAGAGGCTTTTTTGGTAGATCTATCTGGACTTCTGCAAATTCAGAACTGTCATAATAATTTGGGTTTTGTCCATGTTCTTTAAAGTTTGTTTTCCTGACTGCTAGACATGGACTCCTTGGACTCCAGAAATTACTGACTTGATGTTGTTTTGCATTTTCAGAATATTCATATAATACAAGCAATTGTCTGCTGTAGAACTGCTTCGGAAGATAATTTTTTTTTTTTTTTTTATGTTAATGTTTTTTACTACCCCTCTCTGGAGAAGTGGCATTGTTAACTGAATTAGTCATGGCTTTAAAAGAAATAAAAAGTGTTTGTAAGCAAGAATGTTTAAATAAGAGTGTACACTTCAATTCAAATGTAAAAATAAATACAGAAGGTAAAAACAAAAACAAGTTTGTCAAGTTTAAGAGAAAGGAATGTGTCTTCTTGTCCTAACCATTGATAAAGGTGACTTTCCGCTCAGAGGTATAAATTGACAGTAGATAAGAAAGCAGCTGAAAAGAATATTCGTTAGATATTAGAATTTTTGCTGAGAAATAGAAATCCTGCTACTCTGTATATGATAGATGTAGCAAACATATGATAGATGTAGTGAACACTTCAAACGGATCTCATCTTACTACGCATACATCTGTAACCTGGTGTTTCCACAGGCACTGCTACCAGATGCAGCAATATTCTGGTTGGCTTTTCCAGCTACCTCAGAAAAAAATCTTCCTTTTCAATCTGCAAAAGTCCAGGAAAATGTATGTTTAGCATGCCAAATAGTATGCCCTTTAAGCCCTGAATTTGCAAAAGCTTAAAAGAAGTCTGAGCAATAAAAGCCTGCTATAATTTATTATTTTTCCTAGAATATGGAGGATAAAATGCACAATTGAAAGACTCCACACAGTTATATGCAGTTGCACACCCAGCAACACTATTGCTGACAAAGAGCTCTGGGTTACTTTGACTTCCTTCTCAAACAATCTTTGAAAAAGTGCTCAACTATTACCAAATTTTTTATACATTACCTTCCTGCACAAAGTTAAAGTATTACAAGAGGGTAAAATATTCTTACTTCAACAGCTTCATCACAAAATCTGTCTCCATTTAAGAAAAAAAAAATTGATGTTAGTGCATGTGAATGTAAGTTTCTTACTTCTCCTTTCCTTGGACAGTCTTGTACCAAAAATTTGCACAATAGATTGTTTTAATTTAATCAGTTTTACACAAAAAGATTTCAAACATGTTTTTCCACCTCTATCTTTTAGGTAACCCAGAACAGCTGAAGGGAAAATGTGTTCTGTTTTCTTCCCCTGTTTGGTGGATATACCTTGATTGAAACAGAAGTGAAAGTAGAAGTCTTTATTTATGGGTTCATCAAACACGGTATGCTTTAATCTGATTCAGAAAAGAGCCTGTAGATGCCACAATGTATTTGAATGCATAATGGCATAGGTAAAAAAAACAAACAAACAAAAAAAACAAAGTAAAATCAATGGTTTTTACCTTTTAACAGAACACACTAAAACATTTCCTAAAAGAAATTGAAATGAATAAAGAAAAGTCAAAGTTTAGAGTTTTCCATCAATATTAGATTTTGTTCTGTACTGAGGTTCACGTCCTTGCTGGCAGCTGGCTGGTAAATACATTAGTGCATGTAACTAATATACATTCCTTGATCAAACACTACAAGTCCACATCAGGAATTTAAATGTTCACATCTTCTTTAAAAATAATTTTACACCTGCTGAAAATACCCTTCCCTCCATGCTTTCTTCCCACAATCCTTTTTTTTTCCTTGAAAAAATAGTTTCATTAACCAGTGAAAATTTTATTAGCATAATTTTTAAGGCTGTAGGGTGTCAGGCAGTCATTCATGATATCACAGATAAAATAATACATAGTTCATCCATTGGTCACAGACATTTTGACTGTGCATGTCAGGCAGGGATAGGTTCAAATATAGAACTTGAAAGCAAACAGCTTTTCCATCTCACATGTAAAATACCTGGCTTATTCCAAAGCCTGAGTTCCTGGATGTTGTACTGATATCAGGATCAGTTGGCTTTCCACAAGGGATTTGCTTGCAAGAAGTCTCAAATCTTGTCACCACTGGCATTCTAGGATCTCCATTTTCCACAGTGGCATATTTTACTTCTGTTTCCTAGTAGAACAAAAGGACTCTCTCCTGCCTCTGAAGCACTGAGAAGTGCTGTTCTTTGGCCATGCTTTCTGAGCCCTCTGCTTGTGCCATGAGCGAGGAGGATTACATCAAAGGGCAGTGACTGCTCTTAGGAGGTTTTAAGACTAATTTCAAGCTTCATCTATGCAATCAGATCTTGCATCATCTGGCAGATATTCAAGAGCCCAAAATGCCCACGGCCATCTGGAGCCTGTGCTGAAAACGATCTTCAGCTTTTTGGAGGAAGTGCTTGTTCTTGAGGGAACTGAGATCCACGACTGAATGCTTCTCTCTCCCCTCACATTAGTTATTCACCTCCCAAAGCAATTTATTGGCTCAGTGTGAGAGCAGGTCACTCCCTATCTTGCAGAAAGGAGAAAGTACAACCTAGTTCCCTTCTGTGAATTCACATAGCCTCTTTAAACTCCTCACAAAGCCCCACTGGGAAGCTGCTCTGAAGCATTTTCAGGGATCTGGAGTGTTGCTCTCCTTTATGAAAATGCTGACATTATTGCTGTGTCTTTTTTCAAAGATTTTTGTTACAGTTTAGACAGGTAGGGTTTCCCTTCTGGGCCTATCAGTATTTCTCTAGGCTGTCAACGAGGGAAGTTTCCAGCTCTAAAAGCACAAGATAATCTACTAAAAAAAGAGGCATTTGCCTTAACTGCCTCTTACTTTCCAGAAGTTCTTAAATTCTCATACTTATTCTTCACCAGCCTGCTAAAACCATTCATCTGATGCTTTTTGTTCCCTTCTTTTTCTCATTTTAATAGTACTGATTCATTTTTTAGCTCTGCCCCCTCATACAAATGTTTCCCTGCCTGAAGTCTTATGAATTCTGCTTGGACTTCTTAGCAGGCCTCCCTTGTATGAAATAAGACACTTAATTTTTCTTTTTTTAACTGTGCTGCATCTACTGAGCTAACAGCTAAGGGATGCAGCCTGGTTTTGCATAGGAACTGAGATGTCCCATGTACCCACAGTATAACTCATTCCATGAATCAAAAAAATTATCAAGGACTAGCAAAGCTAGGAAACATGATGCCTATGCATTGAAGTAGCTCTTGAGGAACAAGACTGGGTCCAGTCAGGCAGCTGGGATGAGCAAGGGCTGCTCAGAACCATTGCTGTCTCCATACAAAGCCACTTCAGCCTATATCGACTTCTGAAAGCAAGTACAGCACAGACACCCTTGCCATGGATGTTTATGGAAACAGCCTGGGTCCCAGGGAGATTTATTTCCTCAGACTTCAGACTGCAAGACCCACGCTAGAGTTCTTCTACCCCAGAGCTGGCCCTGGAAGCAATCTGTCCACCTCCACATATATTTGAACGTATCTGTCACAGGAACTGGCTTTCTGCTGCCTGCTGTGGGTAATGGTGCCAGCGGGTAGCACTGCCTCCTGCCCTGCACCAAAGCATTGCCACCCTGGGGGAACACAATCCCATGCCATTAACAGGTTAGCAAGAATGGGAATGTGCACTTATCCTCAGCCTTAGTGGTGGGAGAACATCATCAAAACAACTGGAACTGAAACTACACCCACAATGATGCTTCAGATCCAAGTCCCGTATTTTCAGGAAGAAAGCAGGATGAGGGGGAGTTTCTTCCTTTGTATCTCGTATTTTCTCTGTGAACATTCAGAGAAAGAAAATATGAAATGCAGTGGTCTGATGAGGCCTTAGTACACATTAATTTATTACAAAATAGGACCAGATATGCTGTATTTTGAGGCAAACTGCTGCATGGAAAAAGGTGATTCAGGATAATGTAGCATGGTTATGGTACACTTAGAAATTCTAAATACAAGTACGTTTAGGGTTTTTTTTAATGTCTTGGCTTAAGAGGAGTCTGAATCCCCTAAAAACATCTATGCTTCTTTTCTATACTTTAGGTACCAGCCTAATTAATTCTATTTTAAAACACATAAATGGATTACATTTATTTTAACATACAGATTCTAATACAAACAAGGTTTCATGTGTCTCAAATGCTTATGTATCAGGATGTTTCTTGATGGAATATTCTTGCTGGTCCCACACCTCCTTCATCAAGAAGATGATTATTAAGATAATATTTAGCAAGAAAAAATTTGGAAACAAGACCTATACAAAGTCAGGAATTTCTTACTATCCTTTCCAAAAGAAATTCATTGTAGGATGTACAAAACAAAGATGAAGAAAATCTGGCATCATTAATGTAAAACCTTGTACCCTGGACTAAAGATGAAGGTGCTTTAACCTGTATGCTGACCTGCCACATGAGTGTTATTCAAAAAGCAAGGTCAGGTCTTTAACATCAGAACAGAGTTTTTTGTTTGTTTTTTAAACATGAGAGACAGTATAAACCAATTCATGCGATCAATATTGAAACCGTTAGAATAAGAGGTATCTCTTTTCCCTATCCACATAGCAATTTAGTTGCTCTACATCCCATCATCAAAAATGATGGTTTTGACCTCTGTTTTTTCTGAGATTGGCCCAAAAGGGAACAAAAGCTGAGAAACCATGAGCAGCAAATGCAGTGCAAAGATTTAAAAAGATTTTCTAATATGTTATAGATGTGATATCCTTTTTATGTGAAAGAGAACTTTAGATATAATCCAAGGATGTTTCTGTCCTCAGTTTACAAAATCAAATTCTTCAAATCCACAGGGCTCTTTTCCACTATTTTCCTAATCTGATTTATGAGGTCACTAGTAATGATGATTACTATTAGTATTTATAGTGCCATAAAAATATCATCAACTTTATTTAAAATTAGTTCAGTCTCTTCCTCTGTCCTATCTATCCTCTAGCTTACATTTGCATTTGTTAGCATAGAAAATGAAAAGAATATCAAGAATCTTTCCAAGCCTAAGGTCTACAAGTCTATAAATTCTCTCTCAGAAGAGTTACATAGATGCCCTAGCAAGTTATAAAGCCAATAAAATACCTTGTAGAACAGAAAGTTTCACAATAATTTCAGGCATCACAGACATGTTTGTGATTATTAGGTGGATTTTCATCTTATGCATTTTGAAAATTGTAGGTGAAAACCTCAGTTGTAATAGCCTTGGTGACAAAAATGCTAGTCTTTTGGTGGAATTTTAGGCAGCTCAAGATGGCCATTGAAAAGACTTTCCATAGTTAAAAAAAAGTTTGATTTTAATTAGTGTTTTCCAGACTCCTTTTTTCCCAAAAAACATTTGCAAATTTTTGCTTGTGAATAAATCCCACGTCAGTTACTAGTAAGGTCATTACCCAGCACTTCTGCAGAGCATGGAGAGCACCATGGTAAGGCCGAAGTTTGGAACACCAAGCCATTTCACTGCTTTCTGGCAGTATCCTGGGGGGATTTCAACATTCTGTTTAACCTCACAGTGCTCACATGCTTTGGGATACGGACCTGTAGATTTTTGCTGTCAAATCACTTTCCATAAACTTTAAGACGAGCTCTCTCAGCCCAAACATGATGATGTAACTATAAGTAAAGCATGGAGATGGGAGATGCTGAAAAAATGTAGTTTACCTTGTCAACCATTTCTGGCAGGTTTCCTTTAAAACTTTAAAGACATGCATAGCTGAAGGTAAATCAAATAACATGTGTGATGCTACTGGGAAAGATCTGAGTTTGCAAGGATCACTTAACAAACCACAGCTTATGTTCTGTGTTGCTAAAGAGAACTCCAGAGTAATAGATTATTCATTAAACAAAAAACAAACAAAAATAAAACCCCAAAAAACAAAGAAACAAACAGAAAAAGATGTTAATTGGAATATGAGTCTTCAGAATGAACACTGTGTGAACATACGTAGTAAAATTTGTAACAGGTAAATCTGTTGTGGGCATTCTGGTTCAGGTGCTTAAAAATCACCACTGGGCATCTATATATTCAAGCCAATAAACATTTGTTGTCCTTTGATTATGTAGCTTTACTGTTTCTGTTGAAAAAATGTTATTGTTTTTCCATGTTTTTCAGTTCATCTGAAATCTGCTCATTTTTCCCAATTTCTTGTTTTAAATATTTTGTACTTCAGAAAAAAAAAAAAGAACACAAAAGCTTCCCTAATCTCATGTAAATTCAAATTACTGTTCAGAGAAGTTTATGACTAGTTTGTCTTTTCTTGTGATTCCTATTAAATGAGAAAAAAATCCACCATATCTACTTAAAAAAATTCTTCAAAACATGGCAAACAAAACATGGTACTATTCCGAATGACTTCAGCCCCAAACCTTTTAAACCATTTGAACACTTCAATATGAAGTCAGGTTGTCCCACTGATTATTCTGTGTGATAGAACCAAAAGTTAAAATTAAATGTAGCAACAAAGTGAAAATTTATGCATTCTGGTGGAAGAGCTTGCCGCTGCACTGCAGTCACTGTCATCACCAACACTAGGTTTGACTGGGCAATGTTCTTTTCCCTAGTCCAAGAAAAGTAGAATATTTCCAAAGAAATCACCCTGCCACAATAAATTTTGCACTTGTACTTGTCTGTCAGCCTTGTTCTGTAGCCTCAACTACATGAAGGGAGCTATTATGGCTTAACTCCAGACAGCAACCCAGCCCCTTGCAGTTGCTCATTCAGTTCCCCTGGGTGGGATGGGGGAGAGAATTGGAAGAGTAAAAGTGAGACAACTGATGGGTTGAAATAAAGACAGTTTAACAGGGAAAGCAAAACAAGGAATTAATTCACCACTTCCCATGGGAAGGCAGGTGTTCCTTCCACAGGAGAGCTGGACTCCATCACACCCAACTGTAACTTGGGAAGAAAAATGCTATCACTCTGAACATCGCCTCCTTCCAGATTCTCCCCCTAGCTCTCTAGGCTGAGCATGATGCCATATGTATGGAATGTCTCTTTGGTCAGTTGGGGTCAGCTGTGTCCCCTCCCAAATCCTTGCGTACCCCCAGCCTCCCCTCTGGTGGAGTGGGGTGAGAAGGAAAAAGGGCCTCAATGCTGCAAGCACTGCTCATCAGGAACACAACTATATTATTCTGAAAGGAAAAGAAACCTTTATATACTTTATACTACACTACTCTCCAGTCACAAATATTTTTGCTCTCGGTGTAGAAAAAAAATAGCCCAGGCAAACAAAATTAAGGAGGTGATTATTTTGTTGTTTCAAGTTTCATGACTGCATCTCTACTGTAGAAGCCAAAATGTTTCAAGTCTCTTTGGATGCACACAAGGCACTAAGTACATTTCCCACAGAAGTCACACCTTTTGTCACAGGTTTTCCATTACTTCACAGGAGTAAATGAAAATGGGAAATACATTTGTAATTTACCCTAGTTCAAAAAAATGCACATACAAACTGGGGTATTTGATCAAACAGAACAAAACCAGTCTGAAGGACAGTGGACTTAATTTGTTCCTAAATGTCCTGTGAAACACTGCTCTTCTGAGGTGAGAAAGCAGGAAACGTTAAGAACTAAATATTTTAGCCATGCACTTCCTGAGTTATTGTAGTAGTAATTAATGACATGGTGTAAGTGTATCATCTTGTAGTCAGCTAAGCAGCAACAACTAGAGCTGCATCATCACAGCACGAGTGAGTTGCACATTAATACTCTTGCAAGTGCAAATGTTAAATTCAACTTAATTCTTTAGTCCCAAAAATACAATTCGCTCCTGTGTGTAACAATGCAGAATCAAAGCTCCATAAATATCTCTTACCATCATTAATAAATACTTGAACAGAGACAGTGAGTGTATCTCTGAGAGAAATTCAGAAAAGTTTGACTGCATCCTGAGATGCTGACAACTCTCATTATTAGTCCACTTGTAATTTATTGCAGCAAATAGCTCCCACACATATACAAAGACACACACAAATGTGTAAGTGTGGTTTGACTATATCCCAAAAGTGCAACCAAAGTAGTCTGTGGACACACTTAGGGTAAGTCAGGTACCAGTAACCAAACCACCACTGCAGCAAAGCTCTGTGAGCAGCAGAGCTCTGCCAGCAAACCCCAGCTACTTTACAGGGCACAACACTGCTGTCACCAGATGACAGCCCCAGCCTGCCCTAGCTGATATGGCTCCATGGAGCTGGATTGTGCAGCGACAGCTGGAATATCTTTACGCGTGCATCCTTTCACCAAGAGTTTTTTTCCCTGCAGCAGTAAGGCAAGTGTGTGCTGAGCAGAGAAATGCCCACAGCTTGTATGTGTGGTTTCTAAGTTTTTGTGCAGACCAAGCATCCTGTTCCTATTTCCCATCAGAATTGACTACAAGACAATCAGGGACATAGAAAAGTTGTTTATTCATTCTGATCCAGTTCTGAAAGTTGACCATGTATCAGTGACACAGATTTTGTTTTGGACTTTCTTAAAAATGAAAAGACCATTTTTTGTCTTGTGGTGATGATGAATCTGGTAAGTACAGGGATGGGGAGAAACTTGTATCTCTATGTTTAACAGGTAATCAGGGCTAACAAGGGGGCAAATCACTACCACTTAGAGGAATGACCTAGAGAACCACTGCAAGGACCCAAATTCAGCATATATTCATGTTGGAAAGAGAGGACATGAAATTACAGGAATGAATATAAGTACCAAGGCCTAGATATGGACATATCACAGTAGGGAATGAGGATAGTAGGAGTTTTAACTATGAAATACACTGTTGATAAGATGGCTTGCATAGCAGCTTACTCATTTATTTGGTTTGCGCAGTCCTCCAAAGCCACAGAAAAGTCATAAACTGACTTTAAACAATGTAGGTATCTTCAAAGTTTGGTGACTGCACACAGCAGCTAGACAAGTGATGGGAATTTATTCTCTTTCCCCAGCCCTTTAAAAAAACCTGCCTTTCATATTAACACCTGCCTGGTTGCAAATGACAAGCAGATTATCAGAAGTGAGGGTTTCAGGTTCTTGGCATACCTCAAGGATTTATTCCTTTTATGATTCCTAGGCACACTCCGAACTTACAAGTACAAGTTTCAGTGACGAAAATGACAGCATGATCCCCTCACCTCAAATGAGTAAAGCAACAAAAGAAAAGATCTTCAGAAATGGGCAAGTATTTCAGTGGAGACTCATCTGACAGCTCCAATAAATGATTACAGACACCTGTAGCTCCAATAAATGATTATTTGACATGCTGCTGTTGACTTTCATTAGCCAGCTATTCCCTGCAAGACATCATGCTAGTTTAAAGATTCAGTCCCATATTTCTTTCTTTATTTTTACCTAATACATTTCAAAATCATCCAAAAAATACTTTAGGACTGAACATTGATGAGGAAATCACAGTCTTACATTCAAATTATGTACTTATAATCCTTCATTTGGAAATTTATAAATAGTTATACAAAAAAAAGGAGCTACTTCCAACTATTTTTCATAAAGCAAGAAAAAGAGAGGCCTAAACAAAGCGTTTTGATGCTTTTTAATGTGAATTATTTGATTTTGCAAAGCATTACATGTGAATTTCTGAAAGCATTAAAAATTAGTATTATTATATACCATGGATGAGACACTTGGCATTATAGGAAGCTAACTATTCATCAGCTTCATGGTCCTCTAGGGTGTATCGCACACCTACATGGTACACCTGACTGCTAGGCCTGATTTTTCTTTTTAAGTTAGCAAATGAATAAAAAAGCCCACGTAAATCCAACAACCCTCAGCGGGATAAATTTCTCAGAGGTTTTTACAAAGAGAGTTTTATTCCCACTAAGAACTGAAAGAAACACATACCTCATTAAATTTTTGCCAGATAAAGAGCCTGTCCCTTCTCCTGTCCCTCAGATTTATCATAGAGACAACTGCTGAGTCAAGCAGAAAATATTTTTTAAAAAAATTATCCAGATACACTGGAAAGAAAAAAGAAAAAGAGTACAGAGACCTGCAGGATGTAGTAAAAAAATGCATGGCTTTGAATTTGGGTCCCTCGCTTAGTAGCACTAGGGAAAGTTTCTAAATATGAAGAAATAAAACATGTTATCTGTACTGTCCTTCTGGAAGCATATGCACGCAGGCCTGATAGAGGCTGCTGTTTCTACCTCTTCATTCTTTATGTTTGGGTTTTTTTAGAGTCTATAAGGAGGTTCTCACAAAAATTCCTATCACCATGGAAGGACAAAGTAACTACAAGCTCAGTAAAAGCACTCATTCGTGAAGCTGTATGGAGCCATTGTCCACCCTGAAGGGCATTGGATATGGCAATTTCCCTCAGATGGTTTTAAAGAGTTTCAAAGTGTTGGCTCAGTAACCACTTTTCAATGGTGATGCTTCAACCACCACTCTTCTTTGAAGCATCTTTTTACTAAAGGCTGTTACCATATGGAGATCACCAACTGGCTTTCATCTAGTTTGAAGCCTGGGATGTGGCATTGATGCCATGATGATTTTTTGCCTTTTCTTTTTTATCCCTTTTATATACCCTTTTATATAGCTTTTATGTATCCTTAGTGCTTTTAGCCTATATACTTGTAATTCTTTAAGTTTGATAACTTAGTATAGACCTAATATTCTGTTAAGCCTGGAGAACAAACATCCTGGAAGCCTTGCAGTTAGGAGTCAGAGAGCCCTAGAGACCAAGGTCCTCTCTAGAACACATCCTGTAAACTAAGATAGGCCCATCCAGGGGGAAGGTTCCTCGAGATGAGGGATTCATTCAAGTCTCTCACTGGGGAGTCTTTGATAGATATGCTAATTTGCAAGGCCTATAAATTGCATACGCGATTTATCGTGTGTGCTCATTTCTCTGTGCATTTTGGCACATTCCACCTGGACAAAGTGCTGCACCTAAGGATCCTTAAATAAATACCGAGGTAAAAACCCCTTTTCTCCTTAACCATGTCTGGCTTTTAATTTTAAGACCAGGAAAAGGCAACAGCATAAAGACAACTGTTTTCTTTTGATTGATGATCTTCATCTGCAGAAGGGCAAATGTATAATGAATGAGCACGAATTTCAGCCTACCAGCCAATTCTCTGGGACTGTCTCTTTTGGTTGAAGTAGCCAGAAACCCAAAACAAGCTCAAGAGCACCAATCTCTCCCACTGTGGGGTTTGCTCGCCATGCCCATGGGGTTCTTTCAGGAGGGAGAACTCAGCTGCCCTGACCAACTATTTCACAAATGGCAGAGCAGGCTGGGATTTCCCTAATGAAACCACATCCACATCAGGAAGAGCTCCCAGCTAACACCAAGCCCCAAGCCAGCAAATGCGGTGCCTGCCAGCCTCCAGCCTCGCACAACCATGCCGTTTCAGGGGCAGCACTGCCTCCAGCTCCCCCACGAGGAGACATTTCAAAGGGCAGCATACACCTTCCATGGTTCTCCTTGCACTCTGGGCAGCCAGGAGGTGCCGACCTGGGGCCTCCCTCATGCGACCTTGTCCCCGCCATCCCCATCCCCATCCTCATGTCATCATCTGCCCCTATGATGATTGGACACTTGGGACATGCTGTCACAGACAGCCAACCTTATGCCTCTCTCCCACTCCAAGCAGGCCCGGGCCTTGCACCCCAGTGTGGCTTCTGAAATGGCTGGTCCTGGAAGGATCCTGCCAAGTATTTATTTATTTATTTATTTATTTAAAATAAAACATTATGGTCCTGATGTGGAGTGGAAGAATTTTGACACTGTGGGATGGGAAAGGTGGTTGTCTGGTTCAGGTCTGTTGCACACATCCTCCCAGATTGCATGTCCCATCTCTCCTTCACTTCAGCCCTGTTTTCACTTTGTGGTTAACACCATCTCTTCTCCTCATGCCCAGACAGAACTTAAATATCAGAAATAATTTTAATACTTACTGACTCTGCACTTAGCGCCAAGCGAGTAACCTGCCGTAGTGGCATTTCTCCTACTTTAGGCAGGACATGCCAGCCATTGTTATTTAATGTCATGGAGTGTTTAATGTTCCATGTTATTTGTTTCTCTGTCAGTCTTATCAATTTGAGGAAAATGGAATTTATTATTTATATACCCAAAACGTGATTTCTGCCCACCGTCTGTAGGGCAACACAAGAATACAACAGAAGGCGAGGAGGACAGAGTCACTCAGTGACAAAATAAACCCAAGGATATATAAATGCAACTGGATGTGAATTTTTTGCACCTGTAAGCATCCTTTATGATAAGTTAAATATGCTAGAAGGTGATTGACAATTTTCATCAGTCCTAAAGACTGAATAATTTAAATGCAGGGTTTCTTCTCATCTAATACGAAGTGCTGAGTACAGAATCCTAAACAAACCCTGTCAAATTTAAATCTGGTCAGCACAAAATCTGAATGGAGGAAACCGTTTAACCCCATGTGAGCCTGCATGCTCTGTGTCTGCTGTACCATTTGGTTGCTTGGAAAGTGGAAGGTAAATCTATTCCTACTGCAAAGGAAAAAGGGATAGGGCATGTTAAACACATCTGAAAAAAAAGCCAAGAACAAAAATCCCAAATCCTGTAACTGTGCTAGTGTTAGATGACAACCTCTGTTTGCCTTATCTCTCATTACAGTTGATGCTAGTGGGAGACAAATCCAGAACCCTGTGCATCCCAAAAGTCACCATATTCCTGAAAAAATGAGTAAGAGCCTGATGAACCTTACTGTCATTTATAGAAAGCCTCAGAAGAGCTTCAGAACTACAGGAAAACAGCAGAGCAAATCC
Organism: Eulacestoma nigropectus; assembly: GCA_013397775.1. Taxonomy (NCBI): domain Eukaryota; kingdom Metazoa; phylum Chordata; class Aves; order Passeriformes; genus Eulacestoma; species Eulacestoma nigropectus. The sequence goes on from VZTE01000268.1 coordinate 115,294, forward strand.
TTTAACTTGTGAAGGAACCTACATGCTCATGGGTAGGCCTGCTATGTTCGGGAGTTGGCTGGTGCCAAGGAAACCAATGGAGATCTTCCTCCGTTGTCCCAGACCGTTCTGTGCTATGTGAGCTGTTATGCTGCCTCGATCAGCCAGTCCTTCCCTAAAGCCCATGTATAAGCCAGTATTTTCATCTGCATTTTCCAGTAATATTTACAGAAATGAATTTTCATAATTTTAGCTGCTAATTAATCCTAGGGGTGCCTTATATAGGCATTTTTTAACATCATAATCACCGTCATCAGCCAGTAACACATTAACTCCGGCGGTGGCATGCTGTGAGAGTTGGTCATCTCATTCTGTTTTGTTTTATTATAAAACTGGGGCAAACTGCTGAGTTTTATGGTTACTGTGAGTTTATATTTTTCCTTCTCCATCTTTTCTCATATCTGCAAGACTCTTGCAACTCTGACATGCTTTTCTCAGAGTCAAAACACCTCAGCCTTCACTCTTCCAGTGCGCTTAATACAGGCAGTGGTAAAACTAGATTTTACTGGCCTTATGTTGTGTTTTAACACAAAACACAGATTGATACGCCACTTTTTTTTTTTTTAAATAAGAACCTTAGTGCTGTAGAGAGCAATGCAACTACTTGTTATACTAGGATTACCCTTTTCGTTTTAAACTTTACGACAGCTTGCTTGAACACGACCTATATTTTTTGCAGCTTTACACAAAAATGCATCTAGTACATTGCAGCTACTCCTTCTATGAATGACAAAGGTGAGAAATCTGCTGTTCTGGGCAAGCTGTCCAAATAACCCTAATTGGTCATTTTGCACAACTAACTCTGACAGTCCCATTCCTTCCCCTTTCTTTCCTCACCTCCATCAAACTGACATTCGTTATAATCTAGCTATGATTAGCTAGAAATAGCTAATTTCCACAGCTATGCTTTTCACAAATGTTCAGGAGAGGGTGCTGGCAATCATACAATTTCTCCTAGGCCATCATTCAATTTGCAGCCACCAAAGTTCTCTCTATCCTTGGTGAGAAAGAGGTACAGGATTGCTGATCAGACTCCTGTTAAGAAAAAGAATCAATTTCAGCCAAGTTAATCTCCTAAATAAAGATATGAACTTTTATTTTCTGTTTTTCTGTCCAGACTACTAATGTACACCTAAAGAACATCAAGTTTTTCTTCAGGGTGAGACAAAAAAGCCGCTGCTCAATTAAAATCATACTGCTCTAGGATGTTGCATCAATGTCTTCTTAAGACATGATCAGAAACAAAACTATTTTGTGTTTGTGAATTCTAGAAAAAAATAGTCTCTTCTTCCATCCTGATTTTCATATAAACACATCAAATAGCATGAAATTCTTATGAGGATCAGAAGATTTCTAAATATGAAAAGTGGCTTACGTGCACATCTCTAATACTTGAAATATCTCCAGCAACATTAACTTTAAAGCACATATTTAATGAATATAATTACTGCTTAAATAACAATTATATCCAAAGTATGAAACATTTATCTGATTATGAGATTTCACTGAAGCCAATAAAGCTTGTCTTTTTCTTTTCACAATGTGTCACTACATTTTTCTTCAGTTTTTAATCCAGATGCAATCTGGCGTGACAAAAACTGCTGGCTTCCCAGACACAGTCTGATAAGCCAAATTCCATGCTGATTCAAACCCTGCTTCAGTTGTAGCATGTGGGTTTCAAAGGCAGCATACAACAGTTGTTGCTGTTGAGAAACTTCTGAAGAGACATGAATCACCACAACCAAAATAAAATTGAAGATATCTGGGATCTCTTTTATGGAACAAGGATCTTGCCCATTTCCATCTTTGCATTAATCTACTGCATATGTTTTTCTGTTTGTTTTCTTTCTGATAGTACCTGGAGTCACAGTGGTCAGCTCCTGCTTTTGTTGTTGCTGCATCAAACAATTTAATTTCCGTGCATAGAGCACGTTCCACTGCAAAACAAACAAGCAGACAAACAGACAAACAAAAAGTCTCCAAAATCACACAGACAATTTTTCTTCTGCATAATCCTAAATGGAACCAATGCTTTCTAATCCTGCCTTCTTCCATTGCTAATAATGAACAGCATGGGGTTTTTTGGGGGTGGGGGGGTTTGTTTGGTTTTTTGGAAATGAAATTAACATTTCTATTTTTGCTGCTATAATCTGGACTAGTGTTCTTTTCTCTATTACAAATATAACACAACAGTAAAACAGATTAAGGTGCATAGCCTTTGTCTCTATTTCAACTGTGAATCTGATACGCGTTGCCGCTGACGCCAACAGAATCACACAGATTCAGACGTACAAGAATAAAAGACAGAATAATCTAAATATAAATTTGGACTGAAAATGTGGCTTACCTTTGCATAAAAGCTTCTGATAGTATTGCAAATTGCAAAGCACATCTAGCTAAATATGCATGGGCACAGATAAATATGTATATAGGCTATTCTTGTAGCTGCAAAAATGTGAATAGACATGAAACCTATTTAACTCTCTAAGAAGAGAAAGCAAATAGGAAAATCAAATTGGAATCAGGAACACTTCCACAAAAATATTCTTTTGCATCATAAAACACCCTTTTATAGACAAACACTCATGTAGGCAGACTTACTGAAAACTAGATAATATTGCTTCTGTCAGCACCTGATGCAACAGCAGCATGTGCCTGTTTATCAAGGAAGATTATTTTTCCTAGTAAGTTAATGTCCTCAATTATAGTTTGTCATAAAACACTGTTGTTAATATTTACTCTGAGTAGAAGAATAGCTCTGATTATGTCTTCATCCATTTGATTTTTGTCTACACACATGGTCCATGTTGGCTTACTTTGCTGCTGATTAACAGAGAACAAGTCTTGGAGATAGCAGTCTATTTTAAGCATATGTTTTAGAGCAACTAAACAAATGTGAAAAAAATGAAAAAGTCAAAACTGTGTTATTTCCAGCATCTATAACAGAAGATCCCAACAATGCAAGCTGAGTCTTCAAATTCTCTATTCTGGAGTCGTGTTGCTCAGCTTAATCCTTAAACACCAGGACAGGCGAAAAATGAGTGTGAGGTGTAAAGCACCATATTGTGGGAGGGTGAGAGAGAAGGGAGGAGAAGAAGGTGATAATCCTCAGAAGTCCTACAGTAATAATCCAACATCTGCTCAGCTGGAGCAGATGATAGGACAGCAGCTAATGCAGTTGGTGAGCAAACAACCCCTTGAATAACCTCTCTTTTCTCCCACTCTTCCTCTATCCCTTAGAGGAGCAATATCTTCTAGTGGCATTAAGAAGAAATCACCAATCCATCCTTTTTCCAGTGGTCTGGGGGGACCCATAGCAGGAATATGGTCTCTTACTCATCTCAGCAGGTTATGCAGTAGCAGAGGGCATTAAATATGTCCTGGGTGCTCTTTATACCAGCCTGAGAAGAAGACAGTGGCAAAACCTTAAATTAGACTTCCTTTTGGTCTTGTCTGACTATTGCTAGGTATACATATATATGCTGGGAATGGAGAAGAGAAAGAAAACTTATTCAAAAGCATGCAGGGGGGAGACAACTGTCAGAAATTTAAAGCCTGACTGCATTATGAGTCTTTAAGACTATGTCTAAGAACACCATACAATTTAGAAAGAAAAGCAGTGCCCCTCTCAAATGGAAGTTCCTTTAAATTCAGAGGCTCATCATTCTAGTTGGATACAGTTCAGCTGGACATTAGACTTCTATCTCCATCCCCCCTCACCACGTAAACGATTTCATTTAAATGTGCTGAGGATATTATTAGCACCCTTTGTGCCTAAATTTTCAAAGCAATTTCAAAAGCATTCAAGAAAGCATTTCAAGAAAGGCAGGGAAAAAAGTTAAAGTGATCTGTCCAACACAGCTTCTCAAACTGCACCTGCTCTCAGTACAAGCCAGTCAAAGCTGGGCACATCTATGTGCAATAGAAAGTCAGGTGCAGATAGCCAAGGTAGACTTGAACATGCCAGCAGCAACACTGCCAGCATTATAAAGTTATCAGCACAGTGCTCAAGACTATGCTGAGAAACAGGTAACGGCAGCCCCCAGAGCACCACTCTAACACAACCATGCTGGGAGAATATGCAAGCATCTTTAGCTGTGGGCACGGTGCCCACATAAACCTACACGTGTGCACGTTAAGCACAGCACTGATTTGACTGTAGGTGGAGCTCAAGAATACCTATCCAGTCCTGCATTTTGTGGGATGAATACCGGCTGCACTCACCCTCACTCCCTCTCTAGAACCTTCACTAGCCTTACATCAAAAGCTAGCACAGCAGCTTTTAATTGAAATGACTACAGAGGGTCAAAGCCACTGAAGGGTATATTCAGAATAATGCATACCTGACTGAAAGGATGGACTATTCTCACTCCACGTTACGCAAGAGTACTTGTAACTACCCATCCTGATAATCTGTTCACAGAAGCAACCATATCTCCCAGGAGCTCCCTTCTTTCCTTGTCTCGACCTAGACTCAGGCCGTTTCCTGCAAACCATGGGGAAACAGATTACCAGGATCCCCCTCCCCCAAGACCAAACAACACAAGCACTACTAAACAAGTCTCCATTTTCATTTATCCCGACTTTACAGCAGCAAAGTGTACTTTAGGGGGGCCATATACCATGAGCAGAACTAGATAAGCAGCGCTTGCATTTGTTTCATTCACTGAAACCAGATAGGAGCAAAGCCATTAGAAACATTAGCTTCATTAAATAATGTGCTCTCTCATTGCAAAGTGAGATTGTTAGTAATCCTCTTCATTGTTAATTGCTAATATTTAACCTTTCAAATCTGAACAGGTTCTAAATATTTATTATTTTATTGTTTACACATGCAAATAAAAACCCTAATATGTTAGGAAGCTTACAGGTAATCTGTTAAATATTTCAAATGGCATTCATTAAAATAATTTTCTCTGTCTTAGTATACAGGACAGTACCTCTCAGGTTCTGCTCCAAATTATACCCGTTGTTGTCTCTCAAGAATGGATCCAAATACTATTACAAGTTTCTCCTCTTACTGTCTGAGCACAGCTGGGAGCAAAATTTAGTGAATGGACTAAAACTGCAACTTCACAAGGTATGTAAGCTGGGATCATAGTTCCAAAGGCAGGATCAGCCTGCTGCAGTCTAAAGGAACGCTGTACATTTTCAGTTTTGCAGTTCATAACACAAATACGGCCAGAGTGTTCCCACCTGAGAAAACTGAGCACTTGCGAAGTTCCTATTAATCTAGTAGCACCATTTAGGATGTAAAGCCAACATGCAACTGGCGCAATCCTGATTCCATTTAAAAATAGGGTTAATCTATATTAAAGCCACTGATGGATATAAAGGGATTCTGGATTTACACCAACACAAATAGGACCAGGGTATGTCTCCTGTTGAGGATTTTGAAGTGCAGATGACTGCATTAAGTAATTTTGTTTTAACTGATGATTCACAAAGCTAGTATCCACTAGGGATTAGTGGACACATGCATGATCACATTTTGATGATGTAGATGGTCAGGAGTATTATTCTAAGAAGTGCTTGAGAAAATTACGAGCTACACAAAAAGTAAAAACTTGGAACTTATGTAAGTAAAATAGAAACAGTGGTGGCCAGGGAAATCAGAACAGCAAGTACAACAGAAGCTAGCAGAGAACAGCATCAAATTAATGATTTCTCATTTCTTACATACTTCTGACAAGTTTCTAACCATTTCACAGAAGTTGCAGCATCATTTGTGACAAAAACAATGAACAAAGCCCAAGGTGGGCATAACCACAGAACCAGCAGCAGAAGGAAATGGATTGCTAGCAATCCACTGCACACTGGTCAGTGCAAAGGAGGAAAACCACACAGAAGGAACGAACACTGCAGAGTGTTTGCCGAGCAGACTGCTCGATTAGCTCTGTAGCAGTGAGCGGGCAAGCCAATGCCACCAAAAAGGTAAACAAACACGGGAAAACAATCACAGTAGCTGGAAAGTGAAAAGGTGAAAGTCCTGTAGGTTCCACCTAGAGACCCGAAATTAAAAACAAAACGGTGATGTGCACAACTGGAATTGCAAAACAACCCTCAGAGAGTAGCATCTCTCAAGCTGTTCTCCCACAGTTTAGCATCCAGTCTTGTTGTTGCTGTTATTTTTTACAGGATTTTTGTGCATGCAGTCAAAATTTCTTTAAAAATTACTGGCTCAAATAAACACATACAGTGCTTTTCTAAAACATGTAAGGGCCAGATTGCAGAAGTTCCCCCTTTTTTCTACCTGTACACCATTTACAACAGAGACACATTTTATGACAGAGCTCTGTTATGCATAGTAATTACCTGATTTTGAAACTCTCAATTTTATAGAAGTTGGCCCAATAGCTGGAAATTCAGAACTAAGCTTAGAAAAAGTCCTCAATAGTACACGAACTCATAACATGGTTTGAGTATACTAAAGAAGAAGGTAAACCCCACCAGTTCAGAAACATATGCAAAACTCATACATAAAAATATTAAATTTTGGGAATGCTGCAATATCACTGTTTTCCTCATTCCTTAGTGGCAAGGATTCCAGGGGCTCCAGTAATCTTTATGAGCTAATAGAACAAGCCTGTTTTCTAGTTTATGGACACCAGCACCAGGTAACCAAGAGCAAGGAAGGCCAAGGAGTGGGCTTAGACCATCGTCGCTAGCAATAAAAGTCTCTGAAGCCTTCCCTCATACACCAAGAGGGAAAAAGGGAAAACAAACCAAGAACAGGAGTGGGAATTGGCAGTAAATGAGTCTGGCACATTAGCTGAAATGCTATCCCCTATGTAATGCTAAGTAGAGCACTTATCTGTGCAACCCTTCCAGTCTTGCCTTTCCCACTACACAGCAGTAGCAGCAGGACTTCCACTAGCACAAGACTGGATCGTCCTCAACAGCCTTCTCAAATTGGAAACACATACTCATCATTCTGCATTTTTGTCATGCAAAATTAAGTTTTCATGAGTCAAAATGGAGAGACTCAAATCCTAGACAAGTTGCCAGTAACTGAATTAACAAAGCATGAGCTGGCTCAAAATAAACAGCACCTCCCTCACTGTCTGCAAAAATCCCTGTTCAGCATTCACTCCATTGTAGTCTGTTTGCAACTATTTTTATGCATTTTCTCTCTCCTGCCAACTTTAGGCAGTAAGATTGATCTGTACAGTCTGTTAAATATGTGCTAACTCATCAAACTCAACATGTTTCGGGCAGACACTTCCATTTCGAGAATGCTTTCAGTGAAATTATTTTTTAGGAACAAGAAAAGCAAACTAAGACAAATATCGTAGGCTAGGAAGTGGGAAGCCCAGGTTCAAGTGTCTGAGCTCTGTCTCAGTGAGTGATACAGAATGCAAAACTATTTTGAATTGAGCAGAGAGAGAACCTGAGGTGGGGTACCCCATATCCTACCAAACAATCCCTTACCACAGCTTTTCCCTAAACCGAGAGTCGCATGCTTTTCCCTAAACCGAGAGTCGCATGCTTTGAAAAGGGGAATGCATTGACATTCAGACAAAATAAAAAAAAATCTTAATAAGGTTTAATTTTCCTTATGGTGCCTGAGAGAAATGGAAATTAGAAGCCTTGGGGAATGAGGTAAAATAGCAGCACCATCCCCCAGCCAGGCAGCCAGCCAGAGCCTGCCCTTGCATTGCCAGCAATGCAGATGCACACAGACTGACTCTTTCATGCTGTTTTTTCTATCCCATGTTATGCCAAAACACACAGATGTGAGATGGAAAAAACCAAACCAAACCGAAACTGAAAAGATAAATCCTTGGGGTTTGGTCCTGCTGGTGAAGATCCATTAGCTTTTCATCAGGCTCAAGAGAAAAGAGCAGTTAAAATGAATTTTTAGAGTATTCCTTGATAACTAACTGCAATTGAGGTGGAAATTCTAGCTGAGAATGAATTCACTGAAAACAATGAATACATTTTCACATTATTTAAAATGCTAAGGGCAGCTGTAATTATTCCTCAAAGCATCCTGACAATGAACCATAATAAATCAAGTTAAATATATCAAGGGAGCTGCAGTATCAGGGGGGATTGTTTTAACATCTACTGTAATCATGATTTAAATGACAGGAACAACTGACCAGAAAAACAATGTGGAGCTGAACAGCCTTTAAAATAGCATTTCACTTATCAGCCACTAACACATCATGGCCATCACTTCTCTTTCATCTACTGTTCAACAGCAACAGGTTGGACAGACAGAGCAAAAGAGAAATAAACAGTGGAAAATACAAATTGTATGTGTTTGTGTTCCCAATTTTACAGAAGTCAGTTGCACTAGGCAACACATCATGTTTTATTTTCTTCAGGGAGCATAGTTTTTTATCTAAACTGAATTAAACTAGTAAAATTAGTATAACCTATTAGGTATCTAGATACTCCATATGTCAAAATTATAATTTTTCTATTGTAAGAGATCTATATCAAACATGGTGCAAAAGGCCAGTTTGCTGAGATGACAAAGAGGAAGACACGATCCACAAAGAATTTCCTCCTACCCTGGGTTTTGAGAAGAAAAAGCCCAAATAATACAAAATCAATTTTGCATTTCTTAAAGACACTAAGATCTATCATTGACATCTAGAGGGAGAATTGAAGGGGTAAGGAAATGGATTGGAATTTACAGCTTGTGGGGTTTTTTTTAAGAAGAAAAAAGAGGGAAAATAAGTATTTGGTAAAGATCCTATTCTTGAAAATTCTAAACATAAAGATCACTAGCTTTGTTAACTTCTTCAGTTTCCAGCATTTATCTGATGAAGTTCAATAAGGACAGTTTTTTCCACAATTATTCCAACATGAGTCCTTCATAGGAGCTACTTGGACCAACTTTCACCTACTTGAAACAAGGAGGAAAAGAGCATTTACTGACCACATAAAAAGATAGCACATTTAATACTTTTAAAAACCAAGTCACAAACCAGTTGAAAACAAAATATTGTTTCTTACATCAGCATGCCTACTCACAAAGGCAAAAAACATACAGGAATCAAATCCTAATCTGGCACCTGATCCACAAGGTTTGCTGGAAGACCTGCTTAATGCTTCAAGCACACTTGCCAGCTTCGATGGGAATTGTGGTTCTAAGCACCACTGAACATTGAGCTATTTTTAATTAGTAATAATTTATGAAAGTGCAGTTTGCAAGAGGTACTGAGTCCCTCAAATAAACTTGAGCTGAATTCAAAGTGCATCAGATATGGGAGCAGCAGGTACCACTATCATGCATAATTTATCATAATGGGACTTCTCCAGCATCCAGCAGTACTGCTCTGCGGGCTGCTGAACAAGTGGCCTCTTAGAAGGTTTTTGGGTATCACAGCTCCCCTGAGCTAAAAGCTCAGTGCGCAGCTGGCAAGGGCAGCAGAGGGGCTTTTCATTCCTGTTTGATGTCATTTTGGCCTCTGAATTAAAGACAGAATTTGTGGTGTGGGTGTCATATGAATCCCCTTTGAACTCGGAGCTGAAGTAAGAAAAGGAGTAATTTAAGTAATTTCTTGGGAATTTAAGCCACTTTCTGCATGAGTTATTAAGACTTTTCAAGTCACTTGTAGAACCCAGCTGGAAGTAAAATCTGTCCTTCTGGGAGATCTTTTTATTGCTAGTGATGCTAGAAAAGACACTGAAACCTTCTGGGAAAACCAAAAGTAAAAGTCTAGTGGGAAAACCAACATATAACGTTAAAAAAAGCACCTCATGACAACAGTCGTTGGCAGCTACAGATAACATTTGTGAACAAAAAACACAGAGGCAAATGTTGCAGCATAAAGCACAGATTCTTTTCATCTTTTTCACACCAGTTTGGATACAAATTTTGTCTTGGGATAGTGTAAAAAGCATAGTAAGGAACAGAGCAAAGTTTCGCTAGCTTTAATTTATAAAGATATTAATTAAACCAATTTTGCCTTGAGATGGTTTCTTCCAGTACTACTTTCTCCTGCAGTAATTGCACTCTTTGAGCCAAATCAAAGTACAGGCTAATTAGTCCTGTAAACTAGAGACCTTACTCAGCACCCCTTGCACAGTCAAAACTCCTGCTGAAGCCCCAAGGAATTCTGCATAATTAAGGCACGAAGAGGGTGGCTCCCAAGTTGCATCTGAAGAAATCTGGCTAGAGATGGGCTCTCTTGCATTATGGTAGCTGGTTCAGAAATAGTACCAGTATCCATCTCAAGGATGTATTGCAAATCAGAATGTAAAGTTTGGTAGATCAAGCTAACAGGAGGACAAGTAGTAGGTAAAAGATGACTTAACAAATGTTAAAGGTCTCTTTTGGGAGAGATCTGCCTTTTCCAAGCAGGACAGAATCTTCTGAGTTTAAGTCTAAGGAAATGCTGGAGTCCAAAGGGGGATAGACCAACCTACCTGCCAGCTGTTAATCTGTCTCCTTACCACTGACGTAGGCATTTGTCTGAGCCAGTGCCTGGACATTTTACCTCAATAAGCTGGCAGGAAACAATTTTTGGTTTGGTTTTTGAGGAAAGAATAAAAGCCATCATTGTCTGTTTTGCTGGCAAAGCATGCTGGCTGACCAGTAAGGAGCAGAATCAAAGCAAGAGAGAAGACAAGCCCAGAGAGCCAGTTTGGGATGGAGGAATAAACAGTATTACCAACTTAGATGACAGCCAGCTGTTGGATTAGGTCAGTAAGTTTTTGCAACCTGAGAAGATACTTCAAACAGTAGGGTCAGCTTCTTGAGTGTCACTGTTGAAATGTCACCCAGAAAAGGTTAGGAAGCTGGCTTAACCTCTGCAGGACAAGCAAAGACATGGTGATCTCTTGGCCCCTTTGTTCACTTTCAAAGAACATGCCGCCTGCTGGTTTGTCTTTCATTTAAAAACTGCATAGAAAAAGAATTTCTTTTAAATAATGTCCTTTTAATTTGAAGAATTTTCTTTTTAAATCTGGACACAGAACAAGTTTGAGACATAAAATTAATTTCAGATAAGGCACACTTCAATTCAACACAGACAGAAATGAGAAAAATAATAAAGGACACCTTTTGACTAGTCTGTAAAAAACAGGCTTATTCTCATATCTGTATAGAGTACACCTTTACATAAATGGAAGAGAGATGTCAAGCCTGCTCAAACACTCTCCCAAGACATCTAAATATATAGATAAGAAACCCTCACCAAAATCCAAACATCCCTGAAGCTGAGCTTCTCTATCCAATTTATTTTCAAAAGTATGAAACACATAAGCAATATCAGATATTTCAGAATTTTAAATCATTGAAACAGGTAAAAGATTGTATTTTAAACAGTAAGTTTAAAATTGAGATTTTTATTTGCAGGAGAAAGACCTGCAAAGTTTGGCCATGCATGAGGAAAATGTACAAAGGCAATTGGAGAGTGAAGAAAGGTTTAAAGTTGTCAGCATAGTACTTCAGTCGTCTAAACACATCCTAATGGAAGGAAGCTGTGTCAGGGGGAGTTCAGATGGGACATATGGAAAGGTTTTTCACTGAGAGGATGGTTGATCATTGGAACAGGCTCCCCAGGAAAGTGGGCACAGCCTCAATCCTGCCAGAGTTCAAGGAGTGTCTGAATGACACTCGGTCAAATGGTTTACTTTTAGGCAGTCCTCTGAGGAGCAAGGATTTGGATTTTATGATCCTTTGGGTCTCTTTCAACTTAAGATATTTTATGATTCTATACATGTGTCCATGAAGTTATGTAGATTTTTCATTATTGTCTCTAATACAGATATGCTGGAAACACAGAGAAATTAATGAAGAAGTAATTTTCATATTCAAAAAGTTGAATGCAACAGTGATGTATGTTAAAATTTTAGTTACTGAAGAGATTAAATTCAGTATAAAGAATACAGTACTTCTAATGTAAAAGACACGTTCAAGAGGAAATTTGTATCACATGAAAAAGTATGAGAGAAATTCAGTTTTAAGTGCAACCTTCAACTACTCCCAAGTTTTGAATTAAGTGTAAAAAAAAAGTTATCTTCAGATCTCACTAGACAGAAGAAATAACCAGACTGACTAAAGCAAAAACAAGAAAAATAAACTTTTTTTTCATAGGATTTTTCATAGATTCAAGTACGACTTGCAATATATCAATTTAAAATATGGGCGACCATGTTTTATTTTAAAACTATAACAAAATATGAATATATATATGCACACACATTTTGGAAAAGCTACAAGACACAGTAGTGAGTACTTGAGATAGAAACATCTCAGAATGGAAGAAGGGGGTTACTGGTAATTACCAGTTTTATCATGCTTGATTACACTTATATAATAAAGCAGCAATCAACTGGTGAAAGGCAAGTGGCAAAAATTCCTAGTGCTGGGGCTAGAAAATACAAAGGGCAAGGGGAAAGCAAAGTATGCATAGTAGTTTTATTAAAAATAATTCTTCCCAAGGTGTGCTTAATGACAATTAAAGTAGTATATAAAAATAAGAAAGGGTTATGGAACACAGAGAAATGGAAGGGGCTCTAACCATATCAGAAATGCGACTAGAAAGCCCACCTCTGTGCTATTATTTTATTCTAAAAGGCAAAGTTCCTGTCCTGCTGCCAACTGATGCACAGAATTCATTGCCTTTGAAGTTAATTATAGCTGTGCACATTACAATAGCTAGTGTCCTGCTGATGATTCTCATATCAGTTTCCAAGAGCCACTGTTCTTCTCTGGTTTACTCCTTTAAAAAAGAACAAAGTTTGAAATGCTGATACAAATAGTTGACATCTGCTGTTTGTAAATGCAATCCAGGCATTCTCCTTCCTTTCCTCTTAGAGCAGACCATCCACTCAGTCTAATGCTAACAAGTCTCCTGGTTGCCTTTCAAATATATTAGTTTTGGTCTAGTGCCATGTTCTGGTGCGAAACATTCCTATTTAGAGTGTAGTTTATAACCTGTTGCATGTCAAACTGAGCACACCCAAAAAGTGTGTATCAGGAAGAGAGGCATACTCCTAGAAGTGAAGATTGATTTATGCCTCTTCTCTTCAGATTAAAATGCCATGCATCTCAAACAGGGTAGAAGCTGCATACCTAGAGTGTTTATGGAAATGATATGTTTATTTTGCATGAGTAGATAGCAGGCATTTGCCAGGAACCCTGCACATGCAAGTGCTTCTGCTGCTTATTTTTGGGTAAGGGAGTATGTGCAGACTGACTCCACATCCAAAATTCCTACTCCACTTGATGACAAAGGGATCAACTTGACAAATAGCTGAAGCTGCACACACAGGAACACAAATAACTGCGATGAGCTGTGTTACTGGGGTATGTATTTATTAATAAAAAAAAAAAATACTGGATTCCTTAATAGACATTAACCAGGCAGGTGACTTATTCAGGATGATGGATACAATATGCTAATCAAAACCAGCATGTCAGTGACTGACCATTAATTAGAGCTTCATCTTTAGGAGAAACAAACTCTGGAGTAAGAAACCTCAAAATAAAAGCTTTAGATGATATTCCTATTTCCACTGGGATAGCTTTATTGAGCAAGTCGCTGTACTGCATGCAAGTAAGAAAAAAAGTTCCTCTATTACCCAAAGATCTTTATATTACTGTCTGAAAAATGAAAACAAATTAATCAGAGCTCCTAAGAATAAAAATGGTAATGTTACAGGACAGATTTCCTCTTTGTTCAAGCAGAAAACAATAGAACAAAAGTTTGATTGGGGAATATTTTGGAAGTGGCTTAAGAAAAAAAGCGGTGCCCTAATGCTGTTGCTTCCATGGAAATTAAAAAAAAAAACCCAACAGCTTCACCCCTCCTTGTATGTACTTGTTGTCCATTTTCTCTGATTGTACCAAAGAGAGTCACCAAATGTAAATGTTAATGAATTCTCCTTAGCGTTAAAGACATCTAAAAGTTCTCTCTAGTTTTATGCATGAACTTCAGTTCCTCCTGGAACTGGTGAAGCCCTGCATCTCCTCAGGACTGCTTTCTACTCCCATTCACTGCAGGAATGGTCTGAAGTGGGTTTTTTCCTCCAAATCCTGCAAGAGAGAAGCACGGCCACAACAGACACCTGAAGTTTTCCTAAAGGTTGCTTTGAGCTCTTATGCAATTGAAAAACCTCCACCCTAGTGTGCAGAGAATGAAGCACAGGCAGCAATGCAGACCAGCCGTGGTGGGACAGCAACCCTGCGCACTGCTCAATGGTGGCAACTGCTTCCACTCAACAGCTATAAGAACAAGATAAGATAACTCTGTTAGCAACATTTTAAGCCCTGAACAGTGATGACCAATGTCTTGTAGCACTCCTAAACAATCTAGGAAAAGAGGTCGCTGACCTATGCAGTCTGTGCACCTCCTGTGTGAGAGACTATGTTCCTCACAGCAAGATATCTCAGAGGACAGCCACCAGCCACCACATTGTGCTCGTGTACACTGAAAGCAGCAGAAGTTTTCTCTTGACCACAGGGTGATACATTGCAGGGCCTAGGAACTGGATGTAAGTACCACTGAACTCCCTCTGGCATAAAGCTGCCACCAGGCAGCCTCCAGAAAAAAGGCACTGTGGGCAGTAAGGACTGTAACTGTTACAACGTTTCCAGCTGTATCATTTGTGAAATGCAAGTCATTTGTTCATCACCAGAGGAATTACCTGAGACCCAAATGCTATTCACTAGCAAAGTTCCTCCAAGAATGCCAGCTTAAGAAACGACCCCTGGTGAACAATAATGTAGAAATAGTGTAGTTGCTTCTACTATATTAAAAATGGCCGTAGACACTATGCAAAAGCAGAAAAAAAAATAGTGTACCAGCAACAGAAGAAACTGAACTAAAAAAGACTATTTTGGAGGAGTCCCAAATAAAGTGTTTGAGAGAAGTACAGCTCTTTGGGGGCAAAAAATCAATCTGTACATTATGTTTTATTGTTGTACAGCAGATGCAATCCAATATTGAATTTATTGAAATTGTTGAGGTACAGGAAGATAGAATCAAGCACTAGGACTTAAAAATCTTTTTTGGTGAAATATCTTTTTGATGCTGTGTGATGAACTTTAGAAAACACGACAACTTGCCTGGTTTCAGTTTCTATTCCCTTAGCATCCAACTTTGTACCAAGACCATTATCAATGAAGGCAGCCAGGAAGTTATTTTGGGTAGCTTTTGGCATAAAATAAAAGAGCACTCACTGGTTTTGTAAGTCTGAGTCTTATCCTTGGGAATGCAGACAAGAACAGCAAGATATTGTTCTTTAATCTGGTGTGGGGGGGGGAAGCAGTAAGATTACAGAGGAGAGAATGAAAATTAAGAGACCCAGGAGAGCACACAACAGTTGTACAGAAGAGAGAAGCATGGCTTACAGCATACAGGTTTTGATATTTTCTCTTGATGTGGACTTAGAAAAAAAGATCAATCCGACAACAGACAAATTTAAATACTATTACTTTGAAGAGGCTGGGACGTACCCCATATTCTGCAATGCCAAACTCACATTTACCAACATTCCAAAGTATATGCTTGGAATGAAAAAGAGCTACTAGAACAGTTAAAGGCCTTAGGCACTATTTCAGCATCAAATAAGATTTTCTTTTTTCTTTTGAGAAGCTGAAATTGTGGTGTCCCATGCATTTACTTGGGGGCTGGACATACTGAAAACCAATGTAAAAAAATCAATACTTTGTGGAAAAAATCTTTAATACTGCTTTGTAGCTTAAAAAGAAAGTAGCAATGGAGTCATGCAACA
Source organism: Eulacestoma nigropectus (assembly GCA_013397775.1). Lineage (NCBI taxonomy): Eukaryota > Metazoa > Chordata > Aves > Passeriformes > Eulacestoma > Eulacestoma nigropectus. Next base: position 131,035 of record VZTE01000268.1, read on the forward strand.
AATGACACATTCCTACAGGTCTCTTTCAGTTGTTGCCTCTGAAGTCCTGCTGGAAGTGAAAACGGGACAGGATTCAAATGGGCTGGTTTCCTGCTGTCTTCCCCAATATTAGTGAACTAGTGATCCCTTAGTCATCATGCCAGTGAATAAAAATCAAACCAGCCTTTAGATACAACCAGCTGGATGTCAGGTTCCTCCAGTTACACCATTCCTGAGGTGTTAGAGAAGGCTACTTCCCAAATCAGCTTTTTTTAGACGCATCATTTGGCTCATACAGAGCCTTTGAATTTCTACCTAATCCTCCCCAAGGTCTGTGAGGGCCAAATACGTCTTATGCTCAGCAACTCTTTAGTTTTAAAATAGCAAGGAGTTGGAAAACTAAGTTTCTTTTTGCAAATCAAAATGTATACATTCCGTCAAAATTATCCCAAAGCCATAACATAAAGCCTCAAATCCAAACCCTCTGAAAGTCACAGGAAAAATTACCACATGCTACAAATAATTTTAAAGATAGGAGGTCTGTTTGTCAAACTTTGTCTAAATTGCAAACACAGTTTTCACTGATCCTTGCTCATTTGTGAGCAAAATAAATGGCTTTTCAACATTATAATCACTCATCAAGTTTGCTGATTGTGTTAAAACTGACTTCCTTAGAGGATCACAAACACTCCTAATTACTGAGAAAGTCAAAATTAACACCAGATAAAAATCTCAGAATGTTAGCTCTATGTCTCCTCTACAAGTCTTCTCAATATAAATCAACCACTTCTAATCTAAAATACTGCTGCTGTATATATGACACATTAGTCATGACATCTCTCTCCCCTGAACAGCTAGAAATAAAGGCAAAAAGTAATCCTACCCAGATTTTTTATGCTCTATTTACACTTCTTTACTATCTTCTCAGAGCTGCTGTGGTGTGAAATACCCCAAATCTGAGAGTAGCTGCATCTGTGGGACACTTAGGCACATCACCATGCCAGAGGAATGAAGGCATGGTGCCAGCTAAATGTGCTATGGCGAATACTTCACTCTTTCTTGACAGGCATTACAACAGAAAAACTCCAGGCAATGAAGGCACTGGGCACAGGAAAGGGAGATGTTGAGTGTATGTAAAAGAGAAAAACAATGTAAAGGGTATTACTTTTACAGATGACAACTACATGATGGTTTGACACCTTTTACCCTTCATAGGCTGTTACACACTTTTCTCCTTTAAATTCCTGTTACAGTTTCATCTGTAAACCAGAATGCTATGCAAACAAAGCATTACAGAAATAAATCAATTTACCCTAAAATCACCTCAGACAAGAAACTCTTGCTATCCACACTATATACACAAGGGAACTGAGAGCATAAGGATTAAGAATCTCAAAATAACACTGATGGCAGAAGTAGGAAATGAGCTCTGACTTTAAGTCAGCCTGTTGTGTCATGATTACTGAATCATCCTACTCTTCCCCTAACAAATCTGAATACTAACAAGGGATCAGAGGGCTGTTAGATCTTTCTAAAATAAAATAAATAAAATCAGAAACATGCTCATCCTTCACTCCTTGTTCACTATATTATAGTCTTAACTTCACATTGCACAGTTCACATAGCAAATAAAAAAACCCAAACCCACAAGGCAATGGAAAACAGTCTGCAACGTTACTGTGTATTAAACCTGTTATTGAAATCAGTTCCCATGAAAGCAAAAGGATGACAATTCTAACCAAACTAGAAAGTGTGTGCAGTGGGTACAATACAAAGGTCAGATTGCAGAAGGATGATGGCATGATCTCATTTTTACTCAGAGTTACTGATGTAATGCTACAAGGTTCAGTGGAGAGCTCTTGGTTTAATACTCCCAGTCAATCAAAACAGAGTTCCAGTTGCTAATAACATCAGCTCTCAGAATTGCTTTTAAGCTGTTTATAAGCCTGCAGGGCATCAGCAAAAAGGTTTATTTTGGGTTGTAAAAATAAGCATATTTTCATGCAGGCTTATAGAATTTTAAAAACAAAATACTAGCGCAAATCCTCAGCTGGAACAAGTTGTTCATTCATTTCAGTAGAGCTACCTCCTCATATTTACATATTTTCAATTGACCATGTCAGAGATGTTGGCAACTACTGCTTTTAAAAGACAAGCATCTCAACCTGACTTTATATTAAAAAGAGCCCTACCCTTCCCAACCGCTACCCCCCAACAACAAGAAAAAGCCAAACAACTGAAACACAAAGAAACCAAAATCCACTACACAACCCCAACAACCCATAATACAGACAAAATACTAGTGTAAAGCAGAATAGTTTATTTTAATTGAGATATTTCGTGAACACATTTTGAGGTCAAGTATCTCGCTGATTATCCTTCCGTGACAACTGTGGGGAGAGTGGAGGCAGGGAAGAGTGGCAGACAAAAATAAATTTGAATTCATCTGATGAACAAAACGGGTTAAGGTAAGCTTCCCTTGTAAACCTCTCACTTTGTATACCTCTTGCAAAAAATTGAGAGCATCAGAGCCTGCAGTTATTTTTTTTTAAAGTCTGTTGTCCCATTTTTCAGTCATGCCCATTCTAGCATAAATTTAAAATTGACCAGACACAAACAAAATCCTGTATTTCTCTGTCACATCCAAAGCCAGTAAGAAGTGCAGAACTCCTATTCTGGGAAGGATAAGCTGCTAATTTTGCTGGCTCAGTAAAACTTCATTACACAAATGTCTTGCTGTACCACCTGAAGAGGCTTAGTCTGATCTTTTCACTACTGTAAGCCAGTTCTTACTTAAGTTGCACAAAAGCTTAAGAGATCATGGCTCAAATACTTTAAATTGACCATAGCATGCCACAGGTGATGTTCAATATCCCTACGAAAGCAAAAATCTTTAATGTAACTTCTACTAAATATTATTTTATTTATTTTCCTCCTTGAGGTCCCAGGTCTCTTCTGATCCAGACTTACATGAAGGGGCACTACCAAAAAACCTCTGACAGCTGGGAGCCCCTGGCCCATTCCAGAACTGCATGGCCAGTGAGCCTGTCTTGGTTGCAACCTGCATGTTCTCTAGAAAGATAAATTGTAGTCCAAGGATGAGGATGCTTTGGGATTGGGAGAGGCATTTGAGATACCACAGCCATTGTTTCTGCTGTTAATTACTGTGGGGATTTACATATTTTTAAAAGATGGCAATTTAAAAAAAAAATAAAATTACTACGATACATTTAAAACAAATGGATTAATAAATAATTCATTAGTGTATGGATGGTGTAAAAGCATACTTGCACTTAAAGCAGATTAACTAGTATCTGAAATAAATCATTACAAAAAGATACAAATTAGTTTTCCACTGCAAAAATATTTTATTCACGTTGTTGGATATTTATAGCTGTGTTCAATGTAGAGCAATAAATATCTTTATGAAAACAAAGGAATCTAGATTAATTCCAGGCTGCTTAAGTGGGCTTTAGGCTGTCTTCTAGACATATATGCAATTTTTAAAAGCACCTCTCTCTGAAAACAAAAAACAAACTTGACAGGTGAAGATAAATGTTTTCATTTTCAGTTTTCCACAGGAACCTTGTCTTTGTGATGCCTATAGATAGCCTGCTAGATATAAAACTAAACAAGTTCCTGAAATTGGCTGTAAGGCATAAAGTTTTACAATATTGGATACATGTTATTTTGAAGAGATAAAAAGACCTCCCCAAAACCAAACCATGAACACAAAGAGGCCTTTTACTCCAAAGATGATTCTTTCCCCCAATCCAAATTCCACTAGCTTAAAAGAAAATGCAATTTTTAAAGAGGTTCACATCTTTCATAAAACATGACCCAATTATTAGGCAATAAAATCAAAAATCTCCCCATTTTTTTTAAATAGATAATAAAGATATGGGTTACTTTTATTGATCTCAGATATTTCAATTCACCCACAAAAACACACATCCATTTTACATTTCCTTCTCTCTTTTCTAAGACTTCAGTATCTGAAGCTTCCTCTTCTTCCCAGTTCAGAGCCAGGGAAAAGTGCCCTTTCAGCTAAATGATCTTGTGCAAGCCCATGTATGCAATCAAGTCAACGTGAATGTTCAGTAAAAGCTCTAACACAAATCCCTCACCACCAGAGCAAGGGTTCTTTAGTCATTGGGCTCTGACATTGCCACAAACTGATCCCTGTTTATATCTGTAACTGTCTCAGCTTCCCTATGAGCATCTGCATCTTGCTTCCCCAAAATTTAAGCTGAATTTATTACAGCAAGTGCAGATATGAGACAGTCTGCTCTGGCACACCTAGAAACTCAAACCCTTGTCTTTCATCATTACCTACAATTAATTCCATGCAGGATGATTTCTCAAGTGTAATAAAACCCCCAAACCTGTCGAGACCTCATTATATAATGATAGTAGGGATTTTCAGTAGCATTCAAGATGCATACCTTCAGGCAACATGGACTCAATGTCTGGTTTATATATGAAATTTCTATTTATCTTCCTTTTTTTTTTTCCCATTGTGCTGCAGCGTATTCGGCCAATTCCTGGCAATGTGAGTTAAGCTTTGCACCTCCTAGGTTTCAGTGTTCCTTCGTCATGTTTGACTGAAAACATAGATTGTAGACCAAATTTTTGGCAATGGTAAATCTGAAATGAGTTTTACGTGGTGCGATAATGCATATTTTCAGTATAAGTTTTGACATAAATTACAGAATTGTTTCATGTGTATAGAAGGTTGCTTTGTTTTCTCTTAGTGGTTTAATTTCTTAATATGGTATTTGGTACTACATACAAAGAATCTGTGCCCACAAAGCATTGCCATAATTTTTGTCCTTTTCAGATTGTAGTCAAATAGCTACTTTAAGAACACATACAGGACTTCAGAAACAGTAAACAAGTTTACAGAAATTATCTTATCCTGAACCAGTTCTTGTCATCTAAGTTCCAAAGTGGGGAGTTCATGGAAATTGAATAGGGAAAGAAAACCAAAGACTCTCAGAAACAGAAGACCCTACCTTTAGCCAAGAGAGCAGATTTAGCCCATCTCCTTTCCCAAAAGGACAGAAAAGTAAGAGGATATTTGTTACAATGGAGAGACATGGACTTTTAGCCTTTCTGCCTACTGCACCACCTACAGTTCGTGCTCTTTGCTCAAGAGCTCAGCCTTGTATAAACTCCTTGAAATTAAAACATCTGCTATCTCCAATTGTATTCAAAATATATAGGTAGTTTCAGTATGTGGACTGAATACCTTTGCCTTAGAAAGAATAATAAAGAAAGGCTTTTTTTCATGAATGGTGTTCTATTTTGAGCAGTGACAGAAGTACAAAAACTCATTGACATTTGCCTCTGTTCTGTGCCAGGAACATTTGGCTTCTCGTGTTGGTGGCAGAAAAAATGGCATCTTTAGGGCTGAGGGAAACCCTAAAATCTCTGTCAAATTCTGCATAAGACAGCAGCCTGAGATCCAAAAGGTGAAGATGTCAGCAGGGCCAATGGCATTGTGTGAAAAAGACTTGCCTCCAACTCTCAAGCATGAAATAAATTAATGTACACACTACAACAGAATATGAAAAGCTATCATTACACTGTAAAGCAAAACAAAACGCCCCTTCCAAAACCTTTTGATGAAACTAAAAATTTATTGTATCACTGAAATTATCTAGTTACCCTTTCTTAATATAACATCTGAGAATGTTATTTCTTAATTCTTGTGTTCAATCTTAATACTCTTCACAAGAGTACATTTTGAATAAAAAGACATGCTTGAACAAAAAGTATCTTTCCCAAAAGCATCTGATATTGACCTAAAGGTCTAGAACTGGCAGGTTGCCCACACACTTCTGTGTTCTACTTGCGGTCTACCCTCACTATTGAGAAATTGTGCCGCATTCCCAGGCTGAAGTTTCCTCAGCTTCCAGATGCCAGACCTTGCTTTTTCCTGATGATACAGAGCTTCTTCTCAAGTACCACCTCTTTGTGCAGCTACTCAGAGGCTTGTCTTAAAAGCAATTTCCAAAGTGATTCCAGTATCAAAGCACTATTTCGCATAGAGTTACCTGTGCAAGACCTTTGAATCAGTGTTACCTATAAAGAACCGTGACATCCCACAGGCCATGCAAGCATCACTGTTCCAGGCATTCTCAATATCCTTGTATCTTTTCAGCTGCAAATAAGCTTATGAAGAACAATTATGGAAGGAGTTAGTGCAGGCATATTTTCTTCACTTGACTTCAAGGACATTTCTGCACTGCAAAAATGAACACAGTGGTACTACACACATTTCCAGACACTTCCCAAATAAGACTCTGTAAAACATCTTTGTCCATTTATTTGATTCTAGCAAGGATGCACAATCAAAATTATTTCTGCATTTTTCAGAAATCAGAATATCTGTTATGTACCCAGAGAGATGTCCTAAAAACCTACATAATGCCAGATTTTATTTTTCTGTTAAGCAGTAAAGCATTCTATATTTATGTGTATCAACATCAGGATCCCAGGGACTTTGCATATACATAATTTGAACAGTCATCTGTTAAATATTGATAGTAATCAAATCCCGTACTTCCAACCCTAGAATACAAGATTTGTGAAAGTTTTCCCCTCCATTTTAGGACACTAATTTTAGCACAAATCAGTTGTTACTGTTCTTGGATACAGACATACAGTCTGTACTTCAAGACCACTGTTTCTCAACTAAGTCAGAAACTGGAAGATGAAAGAACTTGAAAGATTTGTCATTGAAATCTCAGAATTCTCATGACTCCCTGATAGATGTTTTCTTTTTGACAAATCTTTCTTGTCTCTTACAGAAGTTGTATCATCTTATGTACGACTTCTCTCTATAAATAATCAGAGAGAAAATATGTATATAAGAGAAAAGGCAAAATATACTGTAACTCTACTGCAAAAATAACAAAACTTGCAATGGAAACAGGTTTAATCAATGACCTAGGATAAGGCAGTAATAGGTGCTATTCATCCCTCTCCTTCCCAAATCTATAGCGGATTTGAATCATGCCTAGTCTCATACACCTATATAAAAGAAAGCTATTTGCCTTTGCTGCTCTCAAAACGAAGTACAACAAAAAATAAAAAAATAAAAAAAAAGGAAAGAAAAAAGGGATTGAAGAAGAGTTTTATTGTGCAGATGTGAAGGCTGACTGTAGTTGTCACATCTGCATAGATGCTTTGGAAATGATACCTTCTAAGCTTTGATAACCTCCTCTAATTAAAGTTTCCTTTGAAGCCTCTAAACAAATATGACTGGATGAAGTTGTGTTAAACTCCTCTAGGGATGTTGTCGGGGAGCAGATATATTACAATCAAAATGCTAAACCAGTCTTATGCAGCAGAAATAAGGCTTCCTAATTTATGTATAACTTACCTTATATTTCCTGTTCATGTTATAAAAAAACTTTCATTGTTGCTTTTTTTCTTTTAAGCAAAACAAAAAAAAGAAAATGATTACCTAGATATTCTTCAAACTGCATGCGTGATGAAGGGCACAGGGAAAAAGCTCAGTGATCAAAAAACATGATACGAGCCCAGAAAAAATGTCAAAAATACAGGAGCCACACAGTTGTGACTTACAGAAGATATTTCTCTGGTTGGATTTTGTTGTTTTGAATGTTGCTATTTCTGGAAATCTTTTCTCTGAATTTTGTTCCCTCAAGTGTTATTTCTTACCTTACATTTTTGTTTTCTCATAGAAGTTTAATTAAAAAATGAAACCCAAAAAAATCAAACCCCTTATATTTTGAAACATTTTTTTCCTCACTTCAAGGAAAGCTGAATACAGGGTTTATTCATAGTTACATGTAGTAGACATTTGTAGTAGTTAGCACAATTAATTTGTTTCCTGCATTTAATTTCCTCAAATAGATGTCATTATCTAGTCAACAGATCTAGTTCGGATGAAAACTGAAAATTAATCTGTACAATATTTATTTTTCTCTCTCAGTTGGGGGCTTGGTTTCCATACACAGCTAGTAGCATTTTCTGAACTTTAAGATAACTGTTCAGTAAGTCTTGCAGCTCTACCAGCACTTTGCCTTGTTCTCATATCCTTTGGTCTGTGCAGTTAAAAATGTTCCTGGCTTATGCTGCAAACTTGAGATAATATTTGTGATAGGAATATACATTAGAGGAAGTGGACTGCAGCTGAGCCCCTTAAGTCCACTAATCAGAGTAGCAACACACCCACAGCAGCAACACAGCATCACTGCTACTGGCTGAGAACTCCATAATGAGGCACCAGGCGTCCCATAACCAAGAAAAATTAAAATATTTCATAGATGTGTAAAAACTCAGCTTTACAGAAAGAAGCTCTTGTAGTTCAGACTGAAAAACAGCCTTTCACATGCCATGGCTGCTTGCACGAAAAAGCTGCTTGCTGTAATATTTCCAAGCAGGGAGCAGGACCTGACTCAGAGTACATCTTTCTGAGCATCCCACATTCAGGCTGCACCACCCCCTAGAGAACTGAAAAGCTATTCTCTGCCTGTTCTTCACCAATACACAAATGCAGAAGGAAAGAATATTATTTTAAAATAAAGGGGGCAGGGGGGGAAGGGATGGGATTAAAGCTACAGCTAAACCAAATAGAGAAAATCCTGTTCCCTCTAAAAACTTAAATACTTAAAGCACCTGCCTCCTGTCAATCTCTGTAGCAGAAAAGAAACTGTTTAAACAGAGCTGAGTGAGGACTTACACAGTGGAGAGGCTAACAACTTACAAGCAAGCAAAAAAATCCCCACCAACAGAGTTCATTTTGAAAGCACGGTTCCTTGGAGATGAAGACAGGTATTAAAAACAAACAAACAAAATATTTTAATTTTGAAGCTTTCAAATTTTTCCTGAAATTTTTTTTCCTCAGTGGATGTCCAGAAGGGGCTAGCAAGTGTCCACCTTTTGTGAGAGCTGGCTGCACTCAAGCTCTGTGCTTAGAAAAAAACACTACAAAAAGAAAGAATAGGCAATTGAGATAACTGCCTCTATTTGCCTGTGCTTTATCTTTTTAGAATTTCCTCTCTGCTCAACCTTGAAGAGTCATACAGACACAAACATGACACAGGGCATTTATATTGTCCAATTCCACACAGCGTGGTATCTTCAGATACCACACATACACATTTTTTAAATGGTTAAATGTCTCATCTGATTATTGATAACTCTGTTGCAGATATTTCACCTCCATAAAAATTTTGCAAAACCTGTAAATAGTCTAAACAAATTAGTAGGACAAGAGAAACATCTCTCAGAATTTAATGCTTATTGTTGAGCATTATTTAATGCTTATTATTTGTCTGTCAAAGTACTGCTCTGCTTGTTTTATTTCAGCATTCTAGTGCACTGCCTAAATCTAACCTGGAATAGAAAAGAATCAGAAAGGAAATCTATGATTATACATAGCCAAGGAATAATATCCTAAACGCTACTATCCCACTTGCAAAGAATTGCTTGCTAGGCAGTATCATCCTTGCAGAATAATTTTTAAGTGTTTTCATTCATTACTTAATTATTGTGACTGTTAACAGCACACACACCAGAATCTCACGAGTGCATACACATACATCTGGATGTTGCAGATACGTCTAAGAAACTAATTCAGCCAAATCCATACATAGGCAAACTAAACTCAGAGGGAAATTTTTTAGGATAAAGTTTGCTCTCATTTTTCTGATATCAGTTGGATCAACTTCCAATTGACTTGCTCTGAACAGAGCTGGTACGAGAGAGAAGGAATTTTGCTTGATTTAGCTATGGATGAGAGACAAATAGGATCCTGTTCCTGACACTGGAAGCATTTTAAATGGTGTGAATGTGCAAATGTTTCTAGTGGATTTATGAGATCTCCCCCAGAGTTTTTGCAATTAGTTCTGGGAGCCACCCACACTGGGCCACAGCTGTGGCTGTCCAGTGCTGCCTGGCAATCCCATCCTGCTACCCAGAGAGTTCCACTCACAGCTCTGCCACCAGGTATTTTCATCTGCTTACTTTAACAGGCCAAAAGTAGATTTACCAATGGATTTTATAGCTTGATTTACAATGCTGCCCTGGGAGAAAGAGCTGAAAATTTGCACAAACTGTTAGAAGACCGTTAATTGCAATACATTACAATAAGCTTATTAAATAGAAACTTGTGATTGAAGGTGATTGCACAGCTTCTGTTGTCTAGGTAATTAACAGCAGTGCATCGAGGGACTTGCTTGCGATACGTTTTAAGATTTTAAATACTCACAAAGTATTCCCCTTACTGCTTACCTGCCCAGACCTAATCAGTTGTTATTGCTGTTCTTTATTACTTGTTAAGCACCTTGCCTGTGCTTGGTGCCTGCAGGATCCTTCCTAGCAGAGTGAAAACAGTATTTGAGTTTTAAGGAGTGTAAAGGGGATTCTTTATTCAGGCTGTGGGAGACAGAGAGTCTCTCATCTCCCTGCTCCTTCAGCACAGCTCTTTCTGCTTCATATCACCAGGCTAGGCCTCCACCAACCATGGTCTGACCCCTGTGCTCCTGAAAGGGATGGAGGAGCACACTGTGCTGGCTACCCGTCAGCAACAAGACATCAAAAGCAGACACAGCTCCCCTCTGGCCCAGCCAGGCCACAGCTTCAGTGCCCTGTCCTTGCAGGGTGCAGCCTCACCAGGACAGATGAATTTGGAGTTTAGCAGATAGCTTTCCCCAAAGTAATGTGCACCTCACATGCATTACAGTCCTACATATTCAGATTTTCTCTTTTCCACTTCATTACCAACATGGGTGATATAAGACTTTTAATTGGCAAACTCAATTTTAAAAAGTCTCTTATTTTCATTCACAGATTCACTGAATCAATTAGGCTGGAAAAGACCTCTGAGATCATCAAGTCCAACCTTTGACCAACCACCATGTAAACTAAACCATGGCACTAAGTCCCATGTCCAGTCTTTCCTTGAGCACCTCCAGGGACAGTGATTCCACCACCTTCCTGGGCAGCCCATTCCAGTGTTTAATCACTCCTTCTGTGAAGAAACTCCTCCTAACATCCATCCTGAACCTCCCCTGGCACAACTTGAGGCCATTTCCTCTCATCCTGTCACTTGTTACTTAGGAGAAGAGGCTGACCCCTGCCTGGCTACACACTCTTTTCTGGTGGTTTTAGAACGTGATAAGGTTCCCCTAAGCCTTCTTTTCTCCAGGCTAAACAACTCCTTCTCCCTCAGCTGCTCCTCATAGGACTTACCCTCTGGATGCTTCACCAGCTTTGCTGCCCTTCTCTGTACTCGCTCCAGTACCCCAATGTCCTTCCTGAATTGAAGGATCTAGAACTGGGCACAGGACTTGAGGTGTGGCCTCACCAGTGCCAAGGAAGTGGGACAATCACTTCCCTTGTTCTGCTGACCACACTATTCCTGATACAGGCCAGGAAGACTTTGGCCTTCTTGGCCACCTGGGCACATACTGGCTTATGTTTAGCCAGCTATTGACCAGCATCCCCAGGTCCTTTTCTTCTGAGCAACTTTTCAGCCACTTTGTCCCCAGCCTGCAGCACTGCATGGGGTTGTTGTGGCCAAAGTACAGGATCCAGGACTTGGCCTTGTTGAACCTCATATCATTGGTCTTGTCCCATCAGTCCAGCCTGTCCAGATCTCCACAGAGTCTTCCTACCTTCCAGCAGATTGACACTCTGACCCAACTTTGTTTCATGAGCAAATTTGCTCATGGTGGACTCAATCCCGCATCCAGGTCATCAATAAAGATATTAAACGGGACTGGGTCCCACCTTGATCCCTGGGGGCGCACCACCAGTGACTGTCTCCAACTGGAGGCAGCACGATTCCCTCTGGGCCTCTCTGGGCCTGGCCATCCAGCCACTTCCTAACCCAGCAAAGGTCCCACCTGTCCAAGCCATGGGCTGCCAGCTTTTCCAGGAGGATGCTGGGGGAGATGGTGTGGGAGAAGGCTTTGCTGAAGTCCAGGTAGACACATCCACAGCCTGTCCCCCTCATCCACCACGCGGGTCACCCAGTCATAAAAGGAGATCAGGTTGGTCAGGCAGGACCTGCCTTTCCTGAACCTGTGCTGGCTGGGCCTGATCCCTTGGTTGTCCTGTACGTGCTCTGTGATCACACTCAAGGTGATCTGTTCCACAGCATTGCTGGGCACCAAGGCCAGGCTGACAGGCCTGGATCCTCCTTCCAGCCCCTCTTATGGATGGGTGTCACACTGGCCAACCTCAACTCATCTGGGACCTCCCCGGTGAGCCAGGACTGATGGTAAATGATGGAGAGCAGCTTGGGCAGTTCTTCCACCAGCTCCCTCATCTCTGGGATGGCTCCCATCTGGTCCCATGGACTTGTGAGCATCTAAGTGGCTCAGCAGGCCACTGACTGCTCCCTCCTGGATTATAGGGGGTCCTTTCTGCTTCCTGTCCCTGTCCACCAGTTCAGGAAGTCAGTGGTCCTGAGGTCTTACTGTTGAGGACTGAGGCAAAGAAGGTGTTAAGTACCTCAGCCTTCTCCTCATCTTTGGTGACTATATTGCCCTGCTCCATGTCCAATAGAGAATGGGGGTTTGCCTTGGCCCTCCTTTTGTTATTAATCTATTTATAAACCCTTTTTCAAATTGTCTTTTACAGTTGTGGCCTGATTAAGTTCTGAGCTTTTCTTTCTAATTTTCTTTCTACATGATCTAATGACATCTTCGTATGCTTCCTAAGTTGCCTGCCCCTTTTCCCAAAGATGATACACCTTGGTTTTTTTTCCTTAATTCCTAAGAAAGCTCCCTGCTTAGCCAGGCCAGTCTTCTTCCCTACAAAATTGTCTTTCAGCACATCCAAATCTTTCTGATCTCTCAGACATTTTTTCTGGACATATATACTTCAACCCAAAAATTTGTTAGCTTGAACAATTCCGTTTTCCAAGAGAGGTTTATGGGCTTCCATAAACCCAAGTGCTCTTAGGTCTTTGGTCCAAGACTGAAGTAGATGACTTAATTTGCTTAAATAAATAATCAGTCAAATGATCAGACATTGATAGAGGTTTTAGATTTGAATACCCCACAAAAGGGCTATTAGAACCTTTCAAAAAATTTATTTCTATCTTTAAATCATAGAATTATATGGAAATATATTTGCAGAAAACACGTTTGAACAACCCCTTATTTTTAAAGCTGATTAAGGCAATGCCAAAGAAGCTTTAGTTCTTGCAGCAGGAATAGCATACTCTATCAGACAATGTTGTAGGGACAAGGAACACTGCACCACTTTTTGGGCAATGCTGCTCAGGAGAGTGGTGCCGGGGACAGAGCCTTTGGTAAAGGAAGCAGTAGAAAAGATTGAGGCATGCAGCAGAGGAGGGTTGCCTTATCTTTAGAAAGAAGGATATTTGCTTCCATGACTCAGAGGCAGAGCTCAGTTTCAGTGTATTGTATGTATTCTTGCACCCATTGGTGAAAACTGGGTCTAAGGTAGATCAGATAAATAACCTGTCGAGATGAGGTTTTTCCTTGCACAGGTGCTAATTGAAAAGGGGAAAAACATCTGCCAAAAACCTAATCACCGCAAAGAGATGAATGTCACAATAAATTAACTAGTACTTAACAACGTACTTATTCTTTGACAGTCTGTCACACACCGGTACAGGATACACACCCGACTGCCATAGACTTAAAAATGCAAACCTGAAATTTTCCTTTGACACAAGAAATTGCCTAGAATTTTCACTTTTCCAAGTTTCTCAGCATAATGGAAAGGGAAATAACAAATCTGTATTACTACTTCATTAGAAGATTAAGAAATTTGCTTTGTCACAACCCAGGAACAATATATACATGCTGTTCCTCTTTTTGGTCATATGTTGATAAAGACACACAAACGTAAAACAAACAAAAAAAAAATAGGAGGGATAGAATATACTTTTATTTTTTCAGAGCACCCATCTTCAGGACCCTTCAAAGACTCTTTGTTTGTATCCATCATCTTCTGTTCCCTTTTGCAATGCCTGGTCCTCTTCCCTCCTGTTACACATGCCTCACCTTGGCCTCAGGAAAAGTCTTCGATAAACCCTGTACCCTGTGCTCAGCTGTCACACAGCAGAGCTTGTACCCTCTTTCCCTTCCTTATCTCTTCCCTGCACAATCATTTCCCATGAAAAAAGCTGTTGTCAAACTGATGCTATTTATAGGGGCTACCAGATGTGGAGAGGAAGACAGCAGACAGCATTTCTGAGTAGTCATTGGAGAAGATGCTGAGACTCTCACCTATCTCCTTGTTGCTAAATTGCATCTCTGAGACTGTTCCCAACCCTTAACATAAAACAAAAGACACATTTCTTGTACATCTGGAGGGACAGTAGATTAGTTATTAAAAGTATTGCTCAGTACATTTGCCACATACCGTGTAAAAATAGCTGCATCAAACACCTGGTGTGTGTGACTGCTACCCCAAGATGTACTTCTTGCAAATGGCTTTTCAAATAGTATTTTATCAATGCCTTATTTTCTAAAAAAACTTTCAAATTTCTCACATAAGTTTCTGAGAGTAGGAACTCTCTACATCTGGCTATTTGTCCATGACCTCAAGACCCCCCACAATGGTCTTGAGCAATCAATTGCACCCAAAACCCGTGACATTTTGGCTTAAAATTCCAGAGAACCTACAGGGTTCTCCATAAAAGCTTCAGTATATTGGACACACCAGAATAAAGTTCATCTGTCTCCAACTGGAGTGTTTTCAAGTTGTGTCCTATTTCTACACATTTCATTTTTATTCTTTTTTTTTTCCCCCTGTAGTTTGACAAATTATGCAGTTTCTTTTTCTGGAAAGGATTGACACCAACAATCAAGTATGACAACTGTCCCACTGTTTCTGCTGTCACATGCATTCTGTTATTACCCCACCCTTTACCATGAAGCCTTCCAGAATCTTTTATGCATCTTTCAGTGCAGTTCAATAAAATAATCTCTGAACAGACAGTGTGAAACAAGCTCTGCAATGTTCTGTTTCTCTACGTTGCCACAAGTTGCTCATAGGTCTCAGCTATTAGAAATCTTTCTTTCAATTCGTTTCTGTCCAAAGACTAGTGCAGCCATATGGTTTCCATTACCTACACCCTCTAAAAAACAAAGCATATACACCCATACTTGCCCTGCCTCCACGTGCCCAGTCACGTTAGAGGATTTCAGGGACCCATACACTTTAGCAGTCTTGACTTCACGTACAACACAGATTCCTGCAATTCTTCCTCTCCTTTTTCAGCACTGCAACAAACTGCGATGTTAGAGCTTATTTGCTTCTCTGCTCATAAAAAACAACGGTAGTACACAACAACCTACTTTAAAATACTGAGATCTGTTTCTAGGTTGCTGTGTAAATTAGATTGTGAGCATATCCATATTTGAAGACAATAAAAAAAGAACAGAGCAACAGCAAGTGAAACAAAACAACATATCTGGCCCAAGTGCTAACCTGAATAGCATTAATGCCAGCAATACATCAGAAAACATTCAAAACCAGTTTGCTGCTGCTCAAGTGTCACTGTTCTATTGTGGCAAGGATCAATAAATCTCCAAATGGCCTGACAGCTGCACAGAAGGGACAAGCATGGGAGTTAGTTTCACTTGAAAGAAGACCACAGAAGATTAATTTGCACCAGGGACTCCTGTGCACCTTCATGTTTTAGAACAACAGCCTAAACACAGAGCAGAGAGGAGAAAAGCATTCCCCTTCAACAGAGAATAGGAATTTCATCAAGTTAGATAAACTTACTTGACCTACAGCTAATGTTACTTGTCTGAGAGGTAACAGATGCATCAATTAAACACCTTGAAGCACTACTTTGTAAGGCAGCTGTGGTGCCAGTACACAAATTAGCTTGGTAATTTCCATAGACTTTCATTAGGATCTCTTTCTCTGATCAGCAAAAGGTATGCATTGTGTCTAGCTGGGGTCTTAGAAACAAAGTTACAGAGCTAGAAGGCAATTAACCAGCTTGGAAATTAGTTCCTTATAGTTAATTTCTTCACATAAGGGATTTTTAGGGGTTTTTTTAATGCGTGTTTTTTAAGCAAAAACAAATTATGAAAATTTTACAAGTTTAGGGCACCTGTCCCCAGGCAAAAACCAGCAACAAGAACAACAAAACCAACCCCCAAACTTTTGATGAACAAGTAAGTGTTCAGCTTAAAAAAAGACAAAGGGCAAAAATCAAGCCATCATGCATTATTTAACTATGCCCAAACTAGGAGGAAATTTCAAAATGTTACTTCAACTTTTTATCCCTGAAGATATATCACTTTTATCAGGTGAAGAATTTAGTTAAGTAATAGTTAAATTCTGGGTAGATGGATAAAAATTTGCAAAGCTGACCTGCGTTGTTTTTTTTCTGCCTATAATTGTCAGTATTTCACGGCAGAAATCATCTTCTTTCTCTGTGTGTCACTAAATGGATGACAGGTACAGTCATGTTCTAAAAATCTGGTCTCAGTAAGAATACCAGAACACCAGCAATTCTCACACAGCAGAAAGTCAGTGGAGAAAGTTCTCTGTGTCCATCCTTCCAGTTTCCCCACTGTCTTCCACCAGATTTCAGACCCCACGACATCAGTCCTTCCAACTACTGGACCAGTTAGAAACATTTAACAGCCATCCCTACTTGACTGTGGAAGGGAGTTACAGGCTGTTTTCAAATTCCAGAGAAACAAAGTCTTACAAGTCCTTCTGACACAAAGTCCTCAAACATCTCACCTTTAATCTTTGCATGCTGTAGAATTCCTCAGGACCCTTCCCTCTTTCTTTCAGGACTTGACAGGAGCTCTAAACAGGCTCCACATAACACAGTGTATGAACACCAAGTGTGTATAGGGTCCAAAGCAAGCAGTTTTGCTGTAACCAAGTCTTGTGCTATAGCAGGACTGAGTGTGAACCATGCACTCGATTCCTCACACTATCTCTGGGCAATGACTCTGTTGTGGGGAGAGAAACAGTAGAAATAGTCGAGTTTCACCTTTACTGTAGATTAAGTTTGTGACAAAATAGATGCTTTATGGCTGCCTATGTATTGCCCACATGGAATAGATAACGTGGGCTTCACAGCAGTGCAGATTTGCCTGTGATTGCAGAGGACTGGATGGGGACTGATATGAATGTAATGATGAAAGGGACTGCCAATGAATATCAGTATAAACAACCCAAAGATATTAAGGAATCCATGTGTTTTACAAGTTTTAATTTGTAATGCATGTGTGGAGCTAGCATAGTTGAGAACACAGACAGTAGCTGATTTATCCATGGCAGACAAGTGAGACCTACAGAGGAGTACCGTAGGTACACTTGGTTCAAAGGAAAAAAAAGAAGTGCTGGTGTCACCATTCTCTGCACCATTTTTGACACCGACAGGTGCATGCCATACAGCGTGTTAAATATAATACACTGGCATGGCCCTGCTAAAAGGAGGAGAAAGTCCTTACAGACATTCCCTTTTCTACTGTGGTACAAGCAGTGACCAAGACATTCTGGGAGAGAGAAACCGAACAGACCTGAAGTTTGCAAAATGAAATATTTAAAACATTTTAAATTGAGAAGATAAAAGTAACATTCCTCCTCTCCCTCCCCCAAGCCCAAGAGACTATTTTGAAATAGTGGATACACTGTATTTTAGAAACTTAAGGTATTAGTTTTAGAATATGGATTTTCAAATTCTCTAGGTCAATTATTTGCATTAGCATAATTTGTCAAGGTTTTCTCTTTAATGAAAGGATCAATGCTACCAAAAAGTCCCATTAGAAGTAAAATGCATCAGCAAGTATGTCTGTATTCAGAAATGCTAGAAAAATCCAAATGAAAAAATTTAGAGAGAAATCTAGTTCTCTGAGTGGGCAAACAAGCCCCAGTTCCAACCCCTTTCCTAACTGTGACGTTTTCCTCTCACTGGCAGAGAGCACTACATGCATCTGTTGTTAGAAGTAAAAAGATATTACCTTCCAGGGAAAGCCATGTTCCTTTATTTCAACATATGGCCATCAGACTTCAGTTTTGGAAAATGTACAGCAATACAGTATATATCATACTGTTGGCTAGTATTTTAGTGCTGCCTTAGCATGTTAAATATTTAAGTTATGCAGGTATCATCCTCTTTTGTGTATGTTTTCACAGCAGACTGTTTGTAATCAAACTCAGATTTTCCCAGAAGACAGTTGTCAAGTATAGATGCATAAAATAATATGCATAAGGAGAATCTAGCAGACCTCAGGGTGTACTCTGCTCTTTCTCCTCACATATGCATTTATTACATATTACAGACCCACAGCTATGTGCACTGGCTAATTGATTCCTTCCTTTTGCACCTACCTAACTTGTCCTCCCTGGATGCTTAAACAACAGGATATAGTGACATTTTCAGTTGGAAGATCTGATTTTCATGCGAAGTGGTCCAACTGGAGACCTGAGTGAACAGGAGATGTTCCTCAGGGGTTGATATTGGGACCACCGCTGTTCAACCTCTCTGCTGGCAACATGGGCAGTGGGATTGAGTGCTCCCTCAGCAAGTTTGCTGACGACACCGAGCTGTGTGGTGCAGATGAAACACTGGAGGGAAGGGATGCCAACCAGAGGGACTTTGAGAGGTTAGCCTGTGTGAACATCATGAAGTTCAACAAGGCCAAGGGTAAGGTCCTGCACATGGGTCAGGGCAATCCCAAACACAAATACAGGCTGGGTAGAGAATGGATTGAGAGCGCCCTTGGGGAAAAGGACTTGGATGTTGATGAGAAGCTCAGCATGACCCGGCAATGTGTTCTCACAGTCTAGAAAGCCAAGTGCATCCTGGGCTGCATCCAAAGCAGCGTGGCCAGCACATAAGGGAGGAGATTCTACCCCTCTGCTCTGCTCCAGTGAGACCCCACCTGGAAGATTGCATCCAGCTCTGAGGCTCACAACGTAAGGGCTTGGCCTTGTTGGAGCAAATCCAGAGGACGGCAAAGAAGATTATCAGAGGGCGGGAGCACCTCTCCTGTGAAGTTGTACTGAGAGAATTGGGACTGTTCAGCCTGGAAAAGAGAAGGCTGCAGGAAGCCCTTATAGCAGCCTTCTGGCACCTAAAGTGAAAGAAAGCTGGAAAGCAGCCTTTGACAAGGGCATATTATGATAGGATAAGGTGTAATGGCTTCAACCTGAAAGCACAGCTTCAGATTTCAAGAAATCCTGCACTGTGAGGGTGGTGAAGCACAGGAACAGGTTGCTCAGAAAAGTTGTAGAAGTCCCATCCTTGGAAGTGTTCAAGGCCAAGATGGATGGAGGTCTGATCAACCTGGTTGAGTGAAAGGTGTACCTGGCCATGGCAGGAGAGGTGGAACTAGGTGATCTTTAAGATCCTTTTTAACATGTATCATTCTACGATTCTGTGAGGAACCATCATTACATTGCTAAATAACTATAAAGTCCTCTCTCTGCTGCTACATCCTTCAGATACACTCCATCAGTTGATGCTCTTGCCCTGTACAGGCACACAAGTCATCCTTCATTCTGCTGTCTCTTGAAGAACTGTCCCCAAACCAGACCTTGCTATCATCACCACTCCAACTCTCTGCCTGCAAGATAAGAGTTTCCCCAGACTCAGCCCCAAGGTGGACAAAGATTCAAGTCCTCTCTTAAATCACATATCTATATTGTATGTATATTCTCTTATACTAGAAGATTAGTTAGACCTTTGATATAAAATTAATAATACCATATTCCATACCTGCCATGTTCCCAAGAGAGACATGGTTTTCTCTATTCTCTTGATTTGAAAAACTATAATATTAACGTAATCACTCCATTAGAACAAAATCTCTTATTGGTAAAATATTGGACAGTCTTTGGACATCCTACCCTCTGTGAAATGCAAACACTGTTACATTCTGATCCCTAAGAAATGTGGCTTTTTCCCCTCACTGGTGTACACAAAGCAGATGGAAGTTAAAAGGGGACGCATTTAGATACAAAGTATATATCAGTGCCTCTTGCAAGGACTTAATGACCAATTAATATTTTATGGCTTGGGACCACTTTCCAGCATGATTCACTTTTTTCATAGCTTGTATTTGCAAACAGTACTTTAAACATTAAACTGCCTAGTGCGCATATTCTATTCCTTTGCTTCCTTCTATAGACCAAATATATTCTTTATTGGCTACAGACTGCAATTAAAGCCATACCTGTAGCTAATTAGGCAGTTGCCACAGTTCCCTAAATGAATCCTTATCTCGAAGCTACTCTTCAGTGTTTTTAGCTCTGCATACAAATGAACTGATTATACTCACTTTGACCAAACTGTGTTCAGTCTACAACAGGGTTGTGAAGCACGTGCTTACACTTTGGCTACGAAGTGGGATGTACTGTGCTTGTTTTTCTAATCTTGACCTAAGTGGGTGACATACCACGTGCTACAGCAACACAGTAAGTGATGTGAGTTATGTGTCACAAAACTGGACCCACGATGAGTACCAGCCTACTTGAAAAGGAGTAAAAAGTCTGCCACTTATGTGGTGTCTGTTCGGGATCAGACCTCAAATGACTTTGGGGGTTGCAGCAGTCGCAATGGTTAATCTTTTGTAACTGGTCTTTGATGGCAAGAAAACAAATCCCAAGGGTATGACAGCTACATATTCTCTATGCTATGGCCAATAAATAGATCCTTTTCTAAAAGTACGTAGTCTTATTATTTTCCCTATACCACAAGTCTTCTCTCCATGCCAGAACCAGGTGACTCGAGGGGCTGCAGCAGGTGCGGTCAGAGGGCAAGGAAAGATTCATGTCCCTTATATGGGAAACTCATCAGGAACATACAGAATGCTTAAATAAGAATCAAGAACAGACTATTTGCTGTTACACATCATCCTCCCTGGGCTACTGAAAACCTGTCACTCCTATGTATTTTCAAAAGGCACATGACTGCTGAGGTGTCATGTCACAGCTGAAAAGCTTGTGGTATTCCTTTCATTTCACTTTGAGGCATGCTATGCAATGCAGCAATCCCAACTGCAAAATACCATCACAGATCCCATACATTGATCAAGCATATAGTGTTACTGGGCTACTTACAATTACAGCAGCCATGAAAAGGCTGAGAAACTGGGGGAGGGAAGAATATCCATATGTCTGTACTTTTTAGGTCACGCATATGGTGGATTAGCTGTGTTTGGCATGTGAACTTTCAGCAGAAGGTTGCTTATTTCACGCTTGCTGTTATGTTAAAAACACTTTTCTTATGCCTGCTGAAGAATTGTTTAAAAATGCTCTTCCTGATTACGCAGACAAACTGAGACATAGGAAACCAGAGAGCTTCTATACAAATTTTGATATAAAGAGCACTCAGGTTAAACATGAGCTGTGCACAGGATGAGTACAAAGACAGAGAATAACTGCAAAGTCAGATCTCTCTTTAGCGCCGCATTGAAAATCCTGGACTTGGCAGAAGTCAGAGATGAAACTCCTGTTAGCATCACTGATTCTTTACATGTGTTTGTGCAAGGCCTAAGCTGATGTATCCCCAGCACACAACAGGGAATGCCCTACTGCTATTAGTAAATCCTGGCACAATTCTCCACAAAAGACGGCACTTGGCCAACACAATTATCTGGGGTAACAGAATAGGATGCCTCCAAAACCCAAAAAGCAGCCCACCACCCACAATGACAGCACAAAACACAGCTAGTGTTAGGTGTGGGACATGCTTAATACATTCACATTTGGAATTATCCATTTGCAGCCATCTGTAAAGAACAAAGGAAACATCAAGTGCAACCAGGCAAAGGAAGATTTGATGCACGCTGTGTTCCAAAAAGTGAGCAACACAGCACTGCAGCTGGTGCTCCTGGGGCAAGGCTTAATGAATTCCCAACATGTGAGGTAACAGAAAGCTGGCTAGTTGTGTTAGACTTTATCCCCACTGTACAGATTTCTTTATCCACAGCTTGCCTGCTTTTTAGGAAGGAAGTCCCTCTTGGGTTTCTGCCAACATCACTTCCCATGTGGGTACCTTTTGCTGTATCCAAGTCCTCCCAGGAAAGGAGCAGGGAAGAGAAGGCGGCAAGGTGAGAAGATTTGTAAGTCCTCAGCACAGGGATTGCTACAAAGGAGTTTTGTGGGTGAGAAATCATACCCAACCCAAATCTGAACCAGTTTTTACAGTTTGCCCTATTCTGCTGCCTAAAACAAAAGGAGCCAAAATACTTTCATGTTCCTGACCTTGAAGGGACCACTTATAAGGCCAGTACAAATAAGAACAGCTTTGCTCCTATGATGTTCATGGTAGAATGGGAACGCATACCAGATTCACCTGTCTCACGTACAGATGCCCCAGCCTCAAAAGCAAATAGCAGCTGGCAGCCAACCAGTGGAAGAAGTGATACAGATTAAAGGAAGAGAAAGAAATATCACAGCAAAAAGGCAGAAAAAGTCTAGAACAGAAAGTGAAAAAGAAAGAAAAAGTAGAAAAGGTAGAGGACAAAGATGGGGAGAACTTTTTTTTTCCACAGGACTATGCAGGTGCTGCAAGCATCATGGGGATAGTTTCAACATGAAGTAAGGATTAAATCTTAAAGGCCCTCAGATACATACACTTTGACATATAAACCCAAACTTCTTGCAAAAAATTTCACTTTATTTTAGTATTGAAAACCAACAGCTGTTACTATGGTGTATGAAAGCTTTAGATGACTTGCTCCCTCCTCACACAGAAAATCTTCCAATAAAACACTGACAGAACTGGCAGCAGCCCTGTGTTCTCGAAAAACCCCCCCAGACACCACATCTTACCATCAAAACCACTTCACTGTCACTGAGCATGTTTGGATGAATCACAGCAAAATGAAGAATTCCTTGCTCATAGGACTTCCACACTTTGAATGAAACAAGCCAAGTGCAAGACAGTACTACTGAATCCCAAGAACAGTAGGCAAGCATAACTTTGCCAAAGCCTTCAAAAGTGGGACAGGAAAGATGTTGAGATTTTTAAAGAGTGCTTATTCACATATTTCAACAGCTTCTCTATAAAATATTATTAAAACCCTCAAACTATTAGAGAGGAAACACCTCATCACTCAGTGGCCCTGAGAAGCAGCATGCACCACCATTGCCTAGAAAACAAAAAAGGCATATGGTTCCTTTAGCTACAAGAAGAAAAAATATTTATAATCCAAGTAGTCTTTATTTCTTATAAGCTCCTCTTAAAAATATTGTAACAAATATATGCATTAAATCTCAAGTGTTTCAAAATATTTTCAGAGAAAAAAATAGATCAACAGACAACCACTGTACATTTTTACACTAATGAATATATATACATGACTCATTATTTTTCTGTAACAGTACAAATTATGTATACAGGAATCTTGTGGAGTCCACACATGCTCTTTCAAGCTTAGGAAACATTCATGAAGAAGAGGTCAAATTCATCTCATGCTTTACCTAAACTTTGCAATCTTTCAGCTACTGTTTCTTACCTACAAAACCAGTGTCACAACTCCAAAAGTTGAGAGATTTTGATATTAAATTTAGGGATTGTAACCCATAGATACAATCACTTAGAAAATTAATAAAAGTAGACATAGACTAATCCAAAAGAAACATAGGGTGCTCTTTTTGTGAGATGACAAAAGGACCAGTGTGTCCCCTTGCAGGGGAGAGCCTGCCACCAAGGCAGGCAGGGAAAGGTAAGATCCCAGGAGTCTGGTCACCCACTTTCACAAGCTGTTAAGTGCCACTCAGAAGCAGAGTGACATACCCGCAGAATTTCTTCTGTTTGGTGCTGCCTGCCTGTTTCTTCTTGCTCTATTACAGCAAGGCTACAGATCCAATACGCAGTGCTGTGGGGCCAGAACTACCCATAATCATTATCTATGATACAATAGGGACATAAATGTAAACCCCACCGAAAAAATAGAAATGTGTGGATGCAACAATGCTTCTCAATTAATTTTACATCCACCACTGACTGTGACAGTAAAGAATGAGTTTTAAAAGCTTTAGTATAACATATTAAAACCGGAGCGACACTCTCCCATAAGTCTCAAGCATGAGTTTAACTGCAGCATCCCAAGCCTGAATCATTCACATGAACTCTAGATCAGATTGAAAATATGCACAGTTCCTTGAATTGAAAAGAATTCTAAACATCATTAAGTATACTACAACTGCCTTGTTGATTTTTGTTTTCATTTTTTTTTGGTCAAGAAAACCCCCATGTTTCTCAAACCAGAAAAAATATGTATTGCAAAGCAAAACGACCAACTGAATGAAAAATTTAGATATTTTCTTGTATGAGGTAAAAGGTGTATAAACCAAGTGTTGTGAATACACTAGTTTGAAATTATGTGGGATACTCATCTGAAAAGATTGCTACAAGAATCAAAAAACAAGTGTAATGCAACCTGTGGTGTGGTTAATAAATGAGGCTGCCAGTAAAAGACAGCTGAAAAAAGACTCTACGGCTGAACTACTAGAACTGAATTGAATCATAGAATAGTTTGGGTTGGAGTGAGCCTTTGACGGTCATGTAGTCCAACCCCCCTGCAAAGAGTAGGGACATCTTTAACTAGATCAGGTTGCTCAGAGCCCCATCTAACCTGACCTTGAACATTTCCAGGTTTGTGACATCTACCACTTCTCTGGGCCACCTGTTCCAGTGTCTCACTACCCTCACCACAAAAAAATTTCTTTATTATATCTAATCTAAACCTAGCCTCTTTCAGAATGAAGCCATTCCCCCTCATCTTCTCACTTCATGCAAGGGCAAAGGGTAAAAACTCCCCCTCCAGTTCTCTTGTAGCCCCCTTTAAGTACAGGGAGGTCTCCCTGAAGCCTTCTCCCATCTAGGCTGAACAACTCCAGATTTCTCAGGATTAAAATATCAGGGTTTTTTCCATGAGGTGTCTCAGAGTTGGTGCTTCAATAGTTCATATATTTGTAATAGTTTGTTTCTAGCTTTTCAAGGGTACATTTCCAATAAGCAGAAACAGTGTTATTCGATTCTAACTTCAGCAGCATAAAATACAGCTGAAATTCGTCAGCAATGTATGGAGATAAAGGAGAACCAACAAGATTACTCTGATGAATTAATTTTAATTACAGTCTTAAAAAAACCTCAATTATATAGATGGTTTTATTAAACTTTCCTTGGAAAAAATCTATGAGCAACTAGGAGCAGTGACAGGAAACTGAATGTTACAGGCCACAAAACTGGTCTAAATGGTCATTCGTAAATCCCTGTTAAAATGACTAGTTTTTATCTAAGAGAAATTTTACCTAAATTGCTGCTCAAATATATCTGACTTCAGCAGATTACTGCAAAAAAAGAAATAGTTTTGGCAAAAATATTCTATACACTTTAGCCTTTGCTAATCACAAATCTCATATGTCATAAAGAGAAACCATGTTTAGCTTTAAATATTAATAGAATACTCAAAATAGCACTTCATATAAAATATTTAGTAGCTGCAGAGGGCAACCATAACAAGTCCTGTGTTCATTCTCACACACATCTTTACAGACAGGAGCCATGATTATTGTCTTCTTTTCAGGTTTGCAAATCAGAAACTCCAGCGAGTTCTACAGCTTCACAGTGATGCAAAAGTCAAGCAAGATTCTGACAACACATCTGGTATAAACAATTCCTTAGAAATTAGTAATAGTTATTGTTTCTACATTCACAATGATTCCTCCTCAAGATGTGTTAAAATGTTCTTGGTTAAAATGTACATTGATAAACACTCCCATCTTGCATCTGGTGGAAGCAATATAAGAACAAGCTCTTTATTTATAGGGGTATGCATCTCATCAGCAAGAGACAGACCCCAAGACCCCAAGCACCTGGAAGTACATTTAGATCTCATGTTAAATTCTGCAGCACCCTAAACAATGAGCTAGAGTTTCACACAATATGGAACCATCTATTTTACACTATCTATTACATTTCCAATATGAGCCTGTAAACACAAGGTATCCTTAAATCAACCGGTGGAGATTCTGGAGCAAATCCACATTATTTATGATGATTTGCATTTATGGGTTGAGAAAAAACAAAGGCAAAAGGGAGACTTTCTTCAGCCATGACTTTTTATTGGCTCAGCAGAACGAGAAGTAGCCTTTATTTTGGGCAATTTAGACCCTTTCATCCTCTTTGTCCAGCACCAGAGTTGCAGCAGCTGATAGGGCCAGCTTTCCTAAAGCTCTAGGTCTGTTTTGATGTGTCACACCATGGATAAATCTGGCATGTACCAGAACAGTGTAGTTTCTTCCCATCTGCAAAATATTCTCCACAAAACCAGCCTCTCCTTGCTTATCCCAGCACCGGAGAGACATGCTGCTGTGTCTCGAAGGTGCTGTCTGCTGCAAAGGCCTTTCAGAGCTCTCCGAATCCTCCCTCCAGCCATCTCTAATCTGTGTGAAAGGAACAGTCTGGCACCAAGAAAGATGAAGAACCACTAAGCACAAAATCACTTTACACAAAACACCTCTCCCTAATCTGTTCTGAGCACTTGATCTGGTCTGCATCCATTTCTGCTCATCCTTTCATATTTTTTCAGTTCCCTACCAGCCTGTGGCATTTGAAGTGTATGTATGCTTCTTACATAGATGCAAAGTCTGTACTATGTACACTTCTTCTGAATAATCAATATAAATTCAGTCACCTAAGAAACATTCCTGAATATGTCCTTCTAATTACACATCAGACTGCAATTCCATGCTACTCTGACACAACACTGACAGTATAATCCTTTCCATGGCAGCATATGGTATAATCACAGATCTTGAAAATATTAAGAGCAGGCAATACTTAAGCAGATGCTTAAAAGCATGCTACACATCACAAGTATGTAAGTGATCCAGAAACAAAAGATGCTAGATTCCACAAGTGCTGAACTGCATGTTACCAAAAGATTAAATATTTCATACAACCACCCACTACAAAGAGTGTCTGGAGTCATTCATCTGTCTTTCCTAACAAGGGTAAATATTTCTTCACTGTTCAGGAAAAGCAGCACTCTATGAATAATTGATTTTTAAATAACTAGTATGATGTCCATGATGTCCAAGTTCATGTAATTAAATCTCCCTTTGTCAAGACATACCACCAGTAAATGATTCTTAAAAGGGAATTAGAAAAGACAACATCAAAATTTAACCTCTTAAAATCAGTGAAATAGAATATTCTCCATCACTAGGCCAGACAGTCATACTGCTTATAAATTCCCTCATCCATCCCTGATCATAAGTAGATATTATTGTCTGTTAGAGTCCACATAAAAATTAAGTGAAACAAAGACAAACAGAAATGTTGTCATCTAAATTCTATCCCAACTGGAGTCAGTGGCAAGACTCCCATGAACTTCAAAGACAACAGGATTTGGCAGGGGTTAAGCATTCCAAATGGCATTCAAACAACAGATGGACGTTTGCTGCAGTTCAAAGGCACGAGACATAACTTGTGCCTTGCTTATGCTAAAATCTTACCCCAGCTTATATAATCGTGGAAAGGCCATTACTTCTACAAGTGCGGGAGACCACTGAGAGCCTCATGCAAGCTACCATCCATCGGCTTCAAAACTGTAGTGAAAGTCAGCTTACTAGGATAAAGAAATAAAACAGTAAAAAGTGGCTGTAGTGATCAGAGGATGCCTATGCTTGGCAGCAATCCAGTGGTTTGCAGCAGATGCTGGGGAGCAGGAATATATCCCCTCCATCCCACATTTCAGTTCACTCCAGTCAGGAATCTATGTGGAGTATTTAACACTACAGAAGGACATGTGTCCATGCTCACACTCACAGCCAATTATTGCTTGGCCTCAGTTTACCATTAAAATATTGCTTTTGTTTTGTTGAGTTTAGAAGACTTATCCTATTCTACTAAAATCATCTATAGGGATCTACATATTATTAATGACAATTCAATGAACAAGTTTGTTCACATCCAACTAAAATGGGGAATTCAGAAATTTTAAAAAAAGCAATCACTTCTTATTGCTCTCATTTAGTTTCCTGGCATCTCTCCAGTTTATTCCATTTTACTAACTTTCCTACACAATCTGGAAACATTGTTCATGGGTTTGTTTCCTCAGTTTCCTCCAAATGGCTCTTATATACAGTCATATCTATTCAAAACTGAAATCTTAGGGTACCACCATCCTGTAGAAAGCAATTCCATGACATTCTTAGAAAAGCCACAAATTTCAATTCGAAGACAGGAAATCCTCTACCAAAGAGGAAGGGTTTTACAGGCTTAAGAGTGGGTTAAAAACATTCAGCTGAGGGCAAAAATATAATGCAAAACGACCCAGTAAATTTGGGAAAATACATTTACATCAAACTCAGCCAAATGGGTTTACCACGGACCATGGGCAGAGTACTCAGGTGCTGGACTACACAGGCTACAGGTACAGAGGCATCCATGCTTGCTCCAGGCATAGCCAACTTGGACTCAGAACCCACATAACCAGGCTCACATGGCCAGTGTCCAGCTGGCTTAAGTGAGTGTTAGCTCACAGACATCTCATCTCAGTTACACTTTTACTGTGAGTTTTTATAACGTGATTTGTGTGTGTTTTGTATTTGTCTGTGTTTGCTTTCCATGGCCACCGCTGTCACTGTCCTTCTCTGCTCTGTCTCCTTCCACCACAGATGACCAGGAGTCTCTTGCATCAGGTGGCAAGATGCAAAACTGTGGGGATGTGGTTGAAGAAAGCTCTGTAACATCTCCATGAAACAAAAATACTTAATTGAAATTGAGAACACCATTCAGTGAGCATAAATATGAACTTTAGGCAGTTCTTTGGGCCAATACTCACATCAGATTTGCTGTATCGTCTTTTGTAAGTCTATTCTCATACTCGCAGTGCATGGAAGCCTGTTCAAAGATACTTCAGGCATACAAAGAGTAGACTAAATTTCTTTAGAGCTACCATTCAGCACCTTGCCAAAAAAACCCAAAAAGGTCCTTTTGTTCTGGATGACTCGACTGAGAAATGGCTTGGATTTACCCACTCTGATATCTCATTCTCTCTGAGCATGCAAAATTTGGAAGAAGAATGCTCTAAAAACAGGAAAGTTATTAAAGGCAAACATTATGCAACAAGCTCTGACAGCAAAACATCTCACCAGCAATTTACTGACAGCTACACTTTGGAATTGAGGACTAAGGCAACTTCTCATTCACAAAGAGTTACTCTGGGCATTTTTCTTATAACAGTATATTCCGAAACGTAAATCGAAGAGTAGTGTTTACAGGTTTATCATGCAGTAATTTTCCTGTCCTTGTAGGCAAAGTGTGTCTCAGACAAGCTGTCCAATTATATCTTCTTTCAGGATGTAATGAAATTATTGTTACTCGGAAGTTCATGTCCTTGTGCTTAATGTAGCATGGATCTAAGCCACCTTTTGTGTCACGAGCTGTTCCACACCTTATCCAGATCCACACTGAAAACAAAAAACAAGGGATATGTTACAGCATCTTACGATGTCCTGTAACACTAGCTGGTGGTGAAAGACTGCAGTGAGAGAGCTCTTAGATTTCCCCCGTATTTCGTGACTGTCCCTGCAAACAAAGTCAAAACTAAGGCTGCATAGATAACATTTCCTGGTTTGGCCATTGATCAAATACAAACATGAATGCATAAACCTCACAATGCTTTTGTTTGTATTCAGCTCAAATGTGAGTTTTTAACAAATCAAAAATTAAATATACAGGTTTGAGCGCTTAGAAAAATATAAAGAATGCACATAAATACAGAAGTGGAAAGGACCGAATGTTCCCTTTTAACCAATATCCTACTGCACAGAGCATTTCCTTAGCCCTAGGTAAGTTAAACCCATTACATCCCAGGAGAAATCTCACTTATAGCACATCAGGTTTTCTGGAGTGGCATAAACTTAAGACAGAGTTGCTAATTTTGCTATTATACATGCACTGGAACAGATGTGAGAATCAAAATCTTCAGTCTTTCAGACAACATAAACACTTGCTGACTTGCTTGATAAATATCTCTGCTTTGTGTGACAGAGTTGCAGAACTGGAAAGCTATCCCATCCTTGCAGTAATTGACAGAAGATAGACAAGGATTCAAATCTTTCAGGGAAAAAAATAATTTCAGCTAATGTCTTATGCAGCTCAGAAGAAGGAAATGTTCTCATAATTCTGATATAATTTGTGAAAGCAAACAAACAAGCAAAAATCAAGAAACTCTCCCTCCACAATTCCCCAAATAGGAGTGTCCTGGAATTTTTCTGAGCCAAAACTGAGATACGTTCAGTCTGACTTTACAGGTAACACACAAGTCATTCAGCATATATTCAAACTCTTGAACTGTCTTTGCATCTACCAAGTCAAATATAAGCAATATCTCTTCTCTTCCCCTTTCCTCCCAGCATGGAGAGAGCAGGCAGCAGGCTATTCCACTTCTTTAAAAGGATAGTATCACAGAAATTTAAAGTCTTGAAGTTCAGAGGTGAAGATGGAAATCAGATCCACAACACCATAATTGCATATTTAATATTTGTTCATAGAAGTGGATGAAACCTGAAGATTTGCAAGAGCAGGGGCATTAGCAAGTGGCCATGGAAATGGATTTTTACATTGAGAACGATAAGCTTGATACTGGTGTTTCTGCAGAGGGACTTAAGCAGCAACTGTCTGGTTCCAGCCAGGACAGGGTTAATTTTTACAGTAGCCAGGAGGGGGCATGGCTAGGGCAGGGATTATTCTATATCACCTCACGTCGTTGTCCCTGGCAGGAGGAAGGGAGTCTCTTCCAGGGAGGTTTCCTTCTGGGTGGGTGTTTTATGGCAGAGGGAGTGGCCAGGTATTGTCCGTTTTTGGGGGGGGCTGTGTGAATCGCTCACCTCTTTCTTGCACCCTCTGTCATTAGTTTTGTTGCTGTTACAGTCTATTGTCTTATCTCATTGCTCTTTCCAGTAAATTGTTCTTATCTCAACCCGTGGTCTTAACTTTTTGTGCCTCCAGTTCTCCTCTCTGTCCCACCACAGGGGGAGGGGAAGGGGAGAGAGTGGTTTGGAGAGTCACAGTGGGAGAACTATATCGGGCAGTATCACTCCTAAACCACAACGCAAGTTAGAGGCAAACCTGAGCAAAACAATTTCCATCTGTCAGTGGTTAAGCGAAGTTTCAAGGCTCAGAAGGGAGTAAAGGTTAGTGTTTGTGGCTTTACAGCGATACAGTATTTTTCCTGTGTTCACTTCCTATTCTGTCCTCAGCAAGTGACTATTTGAGTGCTGAAATTTCCACATATCTACTCATCCTCCTGAACTTGGACAAAACCTCAGTCCCAGACCACCAGTAACAGTTGCAATGCAACAAAGTAAGACACATTCTCCTATTTAATCCCTGATCTACAATTATTCAAGCATCCGATCATCATTCAATGAGAAACAGTTTTTGCATACTCAAAACTGAACCCTCTTATGCCCTTTAATTCTTTCAAACTGCCCTGGGGAACTGAAGGATAATTAGTATGACCAATACCAAGAGGAAAGCAAACTATAAAATTCCTCTTTATACAAAGGCTTTAAATCTTCTGTACATCGCAGGTACATCCGAGCTTCAAACGGCAATGACAGTACAAGGTACGTAACTGTAAAATCAGTCTACATTAACAGGTTAGTACCATTTGGCCATGCATCGTGCTGTACATGGGGGAAAAATAGGAAATTGCATCTGCATTGAATGATTTCTCTCTTCTTCAGATACCCATATTCGACCTCATGCACTCAGCTTGTTCCCTGAAGCACTGTGGTAGTAAGTCCTCCCCCCTCGAATCCTACCCACAGTGGGAATGAAATGGATGTGCTCTAATAGCAAACTATCTGAACAGTGAAAAGTTTACATGTATTTGAAGTTAGGTTCTAAGGGCCCTAAGGACCTCCTACCCCTCACAGAATATCATGAAAGTAAAAAATAAGATTTGTACCAATGAAGAAAACTGCTTATTATTGTTCTAGACTTTGCTTAATTTCTCCTGCTCCTTCTTTACATACATGAGCAATGTTGGAACAGAAATTGTACTAACAAGGGCTAACACAGATATACAAATAACTTAGAAAATTTTAAAAATTGAGGGCAAGGAAAGAAATGAAAGTTCTTAATGAGCTGCAAAAGACCTTATACTATCAGCAGTCAGATTTGGCATGGCAGTGATGAGGGAAAATATGTTCAGCTCTCTTCTCAACACCTGTCAGATGTGGAAAAAAAATCCCAGAGTATTAGAGAAAAAGGAAAAGTTAATCAAAACCAATGATATCACTGCCTTGCAGTGAATGGGAGCAATTCTATAGCAACATTCATACCTTTGGGCTAAAGTGAACAATCTGCATCTCTTGGCAATAATCACCTGCTTATAATGGGCTGTGTACACTCTGCTTGGGCAGGGAAAAATCACAGAGCTGGACTGAGAAGAAGAGACTGCCAATGGAACCTCTCAGTGTTTCTTCAATTTCAGTAAAAATTTCCAGCTGCAAACCGA
Source organism: Eulacestoma nigropectus (assembly GCA_013397775.1). Lineage (NCBI taxonomy): Eukaryota > Metazoa > Chordata > Aves > Passeriformes > Eulacestoma > Eulacestoma nigropectus. Next base: position 163,509 of record VZTE01000268.1, read on the forward strand.
TTCTTTTCACATAGAAACTATTTCTTCCTGAATTTTAGATTAAAAATGAATACATAAATAAATCTAACTGGGTACCACAGTTACTATGGATCTTATTTTGAAGTACCAAATCATTGTTTTGTGTGATGCCTGTGAAACTTCCTTCCACAAAATGAGAACTTATGGCACTAGAGAGACATATCCACCTCCCATTAGAACCAGCATTTCATAGAAGCATGGAAAGCCTGTACATATGCTCATTTTCAGATTATCTTTGGCATAATCAGTATAAAAACGAGATATTCCTTTTTCTGAACTACTTGCTTAACTTGGATCCACTTCCACAGAATTGTTTGGCCAAAAGACATCTGCATAACAAGAGGAAGCTCTCCTCAGTGGAGGGGACACCCTGCCCCTGGAAATGTGACATGAAGCACCGTGCCTGCCACTTGGGATATGTGAAAGCCACATGGCACTTCAGGAACCTTTACAATGCTTCTGACCTTGGCTATTCCACCAAAAAGGCACAGCATCAGATGCAGCATGAAAAGAGTTCGTGCAGCTGCATAGTTTGAACAGGTTGTCACCTTATTTATCCCTGTACAGCCTCGCAAGAGCAAAACACATGCCCCTGCAGCCACAAAGACAAGCTATTGTAATTCTCTCTGTATTGAGTTTCCTTACAGGGCTTTCCTGCCACGCACAGTAAGTGTGGCATGCCACCAGTGTGTTGACCATGGGGACAAAGCTGCAGTGATCACATTACAGCCACCCAGTGTGGTGCTGCACACTCAGGCCAAAAAAAGCCTTCCGAAGCAGGCATTGTACAGAATTGCTCACCACTGGTTGCAAAGCCATATTTTCTTAAAATCCCCTCATCCTTGCGTTTGAATTAACACAAAGGAACACTAAGTAACCTCTCCTCCAGGTAAGCAAGCATCTTCCCTGTAAGCAGCTCTGTGTGCCTTGGCAGGTCACAGCTGCCCTATCCACAACTCCTGCATGCTCAGGCAGCCCTTCAGGCTACAGACACTAATGCCTTTCAAAGGATTTAACTTCAGCCTTTAGAGCTGTACCTTTTACCTTCAGTCTCATGCCTGGAAAAACCCTTCTTGCAATGCTTACACATCCTCTCTTCTCCTAGGCCTCCTGCCTTCAGGAATTAGTTAGAGCAATTCTGTAGGTCTATTTTAACATGATGTACCCTCCCAAAGTGAAGAAACTATGTAAATAGGTATCAGATCCATCCAAAGCATAATCACCATTAGTTCTGGATTTACTATGATTAGCTAGTTCAAGTGAGTCCAAGAGTCATGCAATTAGCATCCAAGGCAGCAAGTGCATTCTCATTACACAGAAATTAAGATGTAAGAATTGTCAGTGCAGCACCCTTCACTCCTCTGAGGACTCAGGTTGGAGCACTTCACAGTGAAAAGTTGAATGCTGCTCCAAGGGCTCACATACACAAAGAAAGCTTCTTCCACGGGCCTCAAGGAAAAGCCCCAGCTTGCAGACCGTGTCAACAGCTAAACCTCCTGGCAGTCTCTGCAATGCTCCCTAGGTCTGTTCTAAGTAACTAGAATATTAGTGCAAGGTGAACAGAGTAGTGCATTGAAGCAATTGTCATCAAAGACACAATATCTATCTGCAGCTGGTGTATTTTACGTGAAACTACATTTTGCCTGGTTCCCTGGATAGGTGTTCCCCATGCAGAAGCAGTACCAAGTTGCTGAAAGGGACCCCCAGTGTCTTCCATCCCCATTAGAGGCTGAACCACACTTGGAAAGACGTGTTTTTTGTACAGCCTTCCTTCAAATGATCCTGTTTGTACACACGAAAACTGCTTTGTGAACAATTATAAGAGGATAAGGAGGGGATTCTGTTCAAAATTGCACTAGAGCTCCAAACAAACAAAAAACAAACAAACAAAAAAAAAAAAGCCAAAAGACCCCCCAAAAGCAGGTCTCAGGCAGCACAACCATATTCAAACATCTTTTGGGGGGACCTTAATTCCCCCTAACTTTTGCTCTCGGCTGCGAACCCACAAGCTTTGCCAAATGACAACTGCCTTCCTAGACCACTTCTACATTTCTTTCAGAAACAGATGCCTGAAAAAGGCATTATTATACTTTCTCTCTTCAGCTTCAACTCACAAATCATAGGTTTCAGTGCTGCTGAAGTGTAAAACTTCAGGCTGCTGGAGAAGATATCCAAACAGCTACCCAAACAAAGTGCTTATATACTGCGGGAACACAAAGATCTCATTGTGCATACAAGGAAATAGCTGGAAAAAGCAGCATGGGTTTCTCCTCTCCTGGAAAAAGCCAAGCCCATTCCTAGGACTGCCTTCTGTCAAGAATCCAGGTGCACTTGGTGGAAAACACAGAAGGATGAAGGAATTCCATTTGTACCTCAAAGAGCTCAGTAATAAAAGTGCGTAGAAAGGAGGAGGAAGGGGACACATGTACATTCAGAGTTGTGGTAATTGGCCTCCTGAGCAGATCTGATACATACTGAGGCTCTGCTTCTCATTAAGTGGATGGACATGTACCCAGTGATAGGAAGTAGTGGATTAACTCCTCTTGTTATGTTTGTACACACATATTTTACTTTCCCTATTAAACTGCCATTATCCCTCTCCAGGAGTCTTCTTGCCTTCCTTCTATTTTCTCCCTATTCTGCAGGAGTGGAGAATGAGCAAGTAAGTGGCTGGGTGGCTGTTGACCCACGTCAACCCACCACACTTGTATCACTTTGTGCAAACTAGAAGGACAAAGACTGTAAATGGTATGTATTAAGGGCCAACAAATTCCAGCACGAAAGGTATTTTGAAAAAAACCACTCCCATCCTGAAAAATACATCATTCTTCTTTTTTCAATCATATTAAAAAAAAAATCATTAGAGAAAACAGCAGGTATGAAACTTAGTGTGTGTGTGTGTGTATATATATATATACACACACACACTTCATATATATGTGCGTGTGCATGCACATACATATATGTAATAAAGCAAAAGCACTAACTACTCTCCTGAGCAACACTTGGCAGCAAACTTGCTCTCTCAAAATCTAGAGATGTAAAACCAGTTGTAATCAATGGCTCTGAACCCACCCCATATCACTAACTGGTCCTTCTGCACAGGGCCCCACGGTGCTCCCAGGGTGGAGAAGATGAAGGCCTGGTGTGCTTATAGGATATTGGAAGGGCTGTGCATAGTCACTGGCTGGGTGTGGTGCTGCTTCAGTGCCTGCCCTGGCTGAGCCCCTCATCACTTCTGTCCTGGTGCTATCTCCATGCTCGGCCCTGCTCCAGCAGACGCTGCCCCAAATCCCTATGTGTACACACCAATGTATGTTTGCAAGTCTGTGAAGCAGCAGGTAAGGGTCAGACCAGAATCCCCAGAGTCAAACATTGCTGAATTTTCAGTTTCATTGAGAACAGCCTGTGTGGTTGTTTCCAAAACCAGTGATATTTACTTTAGTCCATGATGCTTGCTGGTCAGTCTATCTAAATTACAAAAACAAATACGGTCTATTATGTCAAAATTCCTTTATTGGTATGAATTCACTTATTATGGAAAACTTATTCAGCTGATTGTATTATAATCAGAATATGAAACTGATCTTTAAATTTTCCTTGGGTATGGTTAAAGAGTAACTAGAAATTCATCACTACAGGAGGAGATGCAACTCCTCCTGTAGATGAAGAATTCACATCCATGTATTTTGTTAATCTCCCATCAATCTGTTAGATGATTATAGCATTGTCCAATAAAGTCTTGACCACATAGTACAAACAAACAAGACAATCATGTGTCTAATAATTAACATGCAGGAGAGGTTTTTTACATAAAATGAGCCACATCTCTATATTAGCTCAGTTTCCCTAATGAAAGCAAGTTTTATCATAGACTGGATACTGTAAAATATTTTTAGGCCAGGAAAAGAGCACATAAAGGCCTTAAAGAGAAGAATAACATTAATCAGTACCTTCATTAGATGCATGCAGATCATAGATCTTTCTGATTCTAATTGTTAAAAAGTGGGGCATAACCAACTCAGTTGTAAATTCCCCAGTGCAGACACACAATTTTTACATTCGTTGGAGGATACAGAACTCATTAGTGGCAATGCATCAACCATTAATTTCAAAAAACAAATCCAACAATGATCTGAGAAAAAAGCCTGCCATTTTAACACAATAGTTACTATCCTTATTAAACACAATTCCTTAGAAATGGAGCAACTGTGGTAACACATTAAACAATAGGATTCTGATTCTCCTCCTCTCCCTCCAGTCATCAAATACTGAGGAGAGGCTTTTGTTTAAATTGCTTAGTTACTGCCAAGTTGTTTACTGACCTCTTAAATTTTATGTCACAGCATGCTGCTGTGGTAAAATTGTAAGCACAGATGAAATAGCTGCCTTAAAAAGCTTCTCCCCACCCCCACCTGCTCCTCGTTGTATAAGGAGCACAATTCACCAGAAGACTACTAAATTCCGTATTTTTAAGACGAGGAACAGCTGCAATGGGCCAGAAATGAATTATAATGAGGCACAATGCTCCACTTTCAGGGAAGTTTCCTTCAAGTACATCAACTTACCAATTACAGTTGCAGAAAACATTCAAGGCTGAGATGTGAGAGCCTGGAACAAAGAGGAAACAAGGAAACCTCACTGACCCATTGCCATCACTGCAGCAGGGATAACCCGCACGCTTAGAGGTAACAACACATAGGGCCAGAGTGTCAGAACAACCTGTTACTGTTTTTCTCTCTTGGAAGAGGAACATGCCACAGTGAAGATAGGAATGTCATCTTTTATCACTGATGAAGCCTGCCTACTTCTCATGGATGCTGGCAAATACTAGGAACAACCAAAATTCCCTGTGGTGGAGGGCCTCCCTTCTGCCAAACCAGATCGGTCCGCAGTGCTGTATCTCAGAGTGGAATCACAGAGCTGGAAAAACATGAGTCACTACACTTAAATACTTGATGGTTATTACTATTATTATGTCAAAACACTTGTTGTGATCTGTGCTTTGTATAGAGGAGGAAATATTAAACATACTTTGTAGTGGAGTTAGGCTCAGGCTCATCAGCTTCACCTTAGTCCCTGCGAAGGTGACAGAGCACCTTGTCTTGGAAACCATTTCCAAACAGACAAAGGGCACAAAGGTACTCAGCCTATATTTGTGCAGGCGAAATCATGCTGAGAATCTTCATCACCATCTGTGAGGTGACCAGTTCGGTGGATTTTGTTTGAGCAGTGGATATTGTGTACCTTGATCTTAGTAAGGCTTTTGCCACAGCCTCCTCTAACATTCTTAGGCAAGCTGACAAGGTATGGGTTAGGTAAGTAGGCGGTGGGGTAGATGGGAAACTGGCGGAGCTGCCAGTCCCAGAGGGTTATGATGAGTGGCACAAAGTCCAGCAGCCACTAGTAATGTGCCCCACAGGTTTACATTGAAGCCAACACAGTCAACACCTTCAGTAATAACCTGGATAACAAAACTGAGGGTACTCTCAGCAAGTCTGCAGACAGTACAAAACTGGGAGGAGTGGCTGACATACCAGATGGTGTTAGTCTGTGCTATTCAGCAGGAATGTACTGTCATTCAGCAGGACCTGGACAGACAGAGAGGAATCTAATTGACCTCAACAATGCAGAGTATAAAGTCCTGCATCTGCAGAGGAATAACCCCAAGCACCAGCACATGGTGGAGAGGAAGTGTCTGGAAAGCAGCTTTGCAGAGGACAACCTTGGGGGTGTGTTGAACCACAAGCCAGCAGTGTATCCTCATTGCAAAAAAGTCCGACGGCATCCTGCCCTGCTTAAGACTTTTGTGAGCAGGTCTGGGACTCTGCTCTAGTAGACTTTACTTAAACAGGGGGCTTGTACCAAAAGATCTTGAGAGGTTTCTTCCAGCCTCAACTGTTCTGTGATGTTCTGTATGAGCAGAGACCTAAGTAGTATTGGCATTAGCTTGCTGAATTACTATAAACAATGTTATAGGACAGACCTAGAGGTTTTATTCAGGTCTTAGGGCTAGACTGGGCAAATAAGATGGCTAAGAACACCTTAGTAGCCACATTAAATGCATCAAACTTAGAAGCAAGTCATAGAGGTTACCTACAATGAATGCTACAATTCAGACCACATTGAGGCTCTTTGATTGCTCAGTTCTGGAATAAACAAGAGGGAACATTCAGTGTTTAATCAGCAGACCCACAACACCACAGGAGTAAAATCAAGATTGATATATCCCATTCCAGAAACGTTTTCCAAATAATTTATTTCTAACAACAGAAAAATACTTCAGCATCAGCACTATTTTGTTCTTTACAATCTAGTGTTGTTTTGTCTTCTATTCTGCAAGCACCCAAGCTACAATTTGTCAAGAAGTTTGTACTAATACATTGTTATACTCCCTGAAATTGTTCAAAATTACTTTTCTGGAAATTGCGACGTCGCAGTGTTAAGAAACCAATATTTTTCTTCCTATTTGAGATGGAAAAAAAATACTTTGTTCATCTGTGAGACTGTTCTTGTAGGTCTGTAAAACACCTGACATCACATACCAGCTAGAAGGGAGGTAAGAAGAGCAAGATAAATCGCTGTTGTGATTTATAATCCCACTGAACCCCACCCCAGGCCTTGTACTCACAGCTGAAGGCAGATAGCAGGCTGCTACTCTAGGGCTGAGCCCTTTAAGAAGAATGAGGACAGAAAGTGCATGGGTAAAAGCCAGGCTTTTTCTTTTCTGTTTGTGTGAGAAGCACACTCATGTTCTTTCACTGGACAGTTAAATGTCAAGTTTACTGGAGAAGTAATTGACTAAAGGAGTCAAAACTGTATGCAGAAATCACAGTCTGAAGTCTATTTTCCCTGCAGCTTATGTCAAACACTGTATCTTAATATTGTTAAGACCACCTAATTATTTAAGAAATGATGGTATGTCCAACTGACACAGAGCAGATGGCTCAGATCTCTGCAGGGGCAGCGGTGCTGCACATCTGGCTAGAGCAGATACAGCTACTGCCAGGGAGAAGAGGAAAGTGTCTGTGTAATGGTAGGACTCTATAAATTCATCCAATAAAGTAACACAAGAAAAAAATGACTTGCTTAGAGAATAACAGCATCCCACTCCACACAACATCTGGCCTTAAACAATGCATTAGGAAAAGGCAAAAGGTAGTGTGGAATTATTCAATTTACTAATGGAGCACTGACTTGAGAAATTCAATTCAGGAAAACGCTTTATTTGGTTTCAGTAATACTCACATTACTCCTTTACAAAACAGTAAGGGAACATGGCTTTAAAGCTTCCTAAAAAGGGGATTATTAGTAAAATAAAAATTTCCCTTGGAGAAATTCAGCAAGTATCTTGTTTCCCAATTATAAAGGCAGAAGGGAACAGGAAAGCAAGAAAATCTGGGAGATAACGTTGAACAAGACTCTTTAGCTTGCCCTAAGGAACTAAAGCATTGTAACAAAACATCTGTGGGTCTGAAGATGCAGGATGGAAAAACCCAAAGACTTAGAGACTTAAACTAAAAAGAATTAGCAGAGATTTTACATTTGCTAGAGACATATTTTCAGTGCACCATGTTTTTTAGGAAGGTGTTTAAGTGAAAAAAGGATAAGCGGTGCTTGAAGATAAAGCAGGACTAAGTTCCTCATCTACCTCCTCATCCTACTCCTTTGAAGAATCACATCATCTTTGTAGTAGAATTAATGGAAGGGAAAAATCTTACCACTAAAAGAGCCTCAAACTAGTATTAGATTGTTTCCTGTCTCCAAAATGTCATAATCACATGCATTGCATTATGCAGAGTAATGGGCTAGAAATAACAAGTTGCTGCATGCTTGTGGTAAAGATGTGCTGTGTGCAAGTGCAGAACAGATCTTACAGGAAGAATAGGCTTTAAACAGTACAATGTGGAACAAATTCTAAGCTTAAATCAAAGCCGATAATAATTTATACTAACAAGTAGAAAACATGATTGAAAACAGCATCTGTGTTCTAGATCTCATCCTAGACAAGTATCAAAAATAGTACAGAACAGCAAAGATTATATCAATTGAGTCCTATGCTGAAACCATAAAAAGAAGAAATTCTGTTACACTCTTAATTGTGCATGTATGAATCTAGAGTTATAGCTGACAGTGATGTTATTTCGTTATTGAGGCTTAGCAGGGAGTACTATGGGAAAACAGAATGTGAGAACTTTTCTATACCTTTGATAGATTTTGCAGTTAAAACATGCTTTATTACAAGGCTGCAAATGGCCAGACAGGAACAGCTATTTCACAGTCTTAGAAGATTTAATAGCTATGTGCTAACACTTGTTACATTTATCTCAGAAGTTGCCCAGAAAATTTATTATAATAATGCCAGAAGGAAAGTGAGAAAAAGATTGCAATTGTTTTCTTGGTACTTCAAAATGGGAACAAAAATAGAAATGTGAATGCTTTATTGAGGCCCTGAGGTATACTATATAGCACCTGCTAAAAAAAACAAAACCAAAAGAAACCTAAAATACCCACCCTCTTTATCTCCAAATGCAGCCTGTCCACATACTTGGTAAGAACTGCTGTCTTAACTAAGGTTGAAATGGATCTGCTTATGTCTTCTTTCAGAGTCTTACAGGAAAAATGTAATAAATTTTAGCACTTTCTCTCATGTCCCAAGCTTCTCATTGAAAAGGCAAAGATGTGGGAGAATGGATGCAACCTATATATTAAAAAAAACCCGAAAAACCACTTACTTTGCTGAGGACTCTCATCCCCTCAGTGGAAGGAAACTGGAGGTGGCTACTTTGAGAAAGGCCCTAGACTGCCTCTTTAGTCTAAATGAGCTGGAAGCCTGCTCTCATGGGGGGTCTCCTTTGCTTTAGATCTGCTGATTGGCACTGAGCCAGTCACTCACCATTATGACCTAAGCAATATATGAATCACATGTTTAGACTTCAGAGTCACAAGATGAACACTTTCAATACACCAAGCCACTAGGAATGAGACTAAGTTACAGCCAATTGGAAATTTCCACTTATAACCATTCTTGTTTATACACCACAGCATTTAGACATCCTAATCACGGGCCTAGATCCACAACATTTGATCCTGTACAAGCTTGGAACAGAGGCATGCTAAGTAGCTGAAGCACATTTACATTTCCATTTCTTAGAACAAAAGTTGGGTCTAGGTTCTACAACAAAGCAGAGGTATTGATGTCTGTCTTCCTCCTAGCAAAGCAACGTGAGCCCATTTCTGTTCAGCAGAGACTGCCATTTTAGAAGCATTTCTAAAAGTAAGGTTTTGAAATTAAAAACTGCTATGGGTGCCAGACCATACAACATACAGGGATTTTTCATACGACAACATTTATGAACCAAAATTGTCGCAGTCACTAGGGTCACTAAGACCTGGTATTGATAGAAAAGTTTTCTTTTACATTAACAGTGGCATGCTGTATTTAATGTAGTGAGAGCCTGGTGCTAACTTCCCACTGCCTGGTACATAGACTCTCAAGATATCACCTTTTCTTTTGAACTAATAAAAAATTGAAAACTACAGCTCCTGCAGCGATGGTCACAGGGCTTCCAAAGGAATAGAAAAGAATTACAGCTTCTGTTTGTGCAGGTATGGTTTTGACTGATATGGGCAAGGACACATGCAGGTTGTTAACCTCCAGAAAACACCTTTTACCTGTACTAAAAGCAACAAATGCACATTTTGAGGGTTTCTGTGGCTCAAAAATCCACATATATACACTGTGTTGCATTGACTTTCAGAAGTTTGAAGTGAGTTCTATTTTGTCTTGTAAGTTCTCTCCCACATCCCACTGGGGGCTAGTGAGTGAGCAGCTGGGAGGGGCTTAGTTGACAGCTCGGATTAAATCACAACAAGATTCTGGCAAAAATCTGGTAATTTTATTCTGACAAAATCTGCATTTAACATTTTTAAACGTGTGATACCTTGATTACAACAATCAAGTAGCAGACATATTTTAGTGAGGAAGCACTATTCTTGTTTAGAAGTTTTCATAGGTAGGTCCCATACTCCAAGTCATCTTGAGGAGATAGAAAACCCCTTGACAATAAATAGGAAGAAAGTGTTAAATAATAGTCATACCACAATTTAGTAAGTAGTCTCTCATGTGGAGATCCCTCAGAAACTTGAGAGTACACATGGAAGTTTCATGCACCACAAATAACCCAGACTTTATCTTTTACTTTGATATTAAACTTACTTTTAGAATGTATTTTTCTTACTAATACTTAATGAACCTTTTTAACAAGGGACTCATATTGTTCTCAGCTGATCTATAGTTTATGAACACTAAATCCATTTAAAAGTTAAATTACCTTTGATATTCAAACTAACACTTCAATGAATAAGTCTTTTATATACATATATATTAAATAAAAGGGATTAACACTTATTTACATTTGTAAATCAATCAAAAAAATCTGAGTAGCACGTAGTCAAATTATATAGTCTAATCAGCCTATACTGTCTGCAACAGTTGTCTCATATTAGACAGCTGATCCCATAACCACGAGGTTCTGGGTAGAAATTTGACAATAAATATTCTGCCAAACATACTGTTTTATAAAAGCTGAAATACTTCAGTAATGTTATAGTACTTTTACCTGACATCTTTTATATTTAATTAATGGGGTTCAGGACTGAAGATAACCCTTTTGACATGAACTAATTTTGTACTGTCCAAAGGTTTGTTTTTCTTTGAGCACAAAATTACATATTTCAAAACCTCTAATGGTTTCATAAAACTGAGCTAGAATCATCCACACTGCTCCTCCATAAAATGTCTGGAGACCTTATTGCAAACTATTGCATCTCCTTAAACTCATGACTTGAAAGCTTCAGTAATCAAAATATTTTACACCTGAAGTAGCTATCTTAGTTCCTTATCCTCATCTCTTTCAGTAAGAAATTATTACTTGTATTTTATAAAAGAATGACTATTTGGATTGGCTCCTTCCTCTTTCCTAGCTGCATTAGTTTTCACAATGCTCTTATTTCTATTGTCCCAAGTATTGCCTGAGGAGTATCAGCATCTTTCCAGTGATTCAAGAGGTGAGAAAATGAGTCCACAAGAGAGAACAGAGCACATTGTTTGCGGGAAACTGCTAGAGGACCGAAGAAAGAAGCTCACATGGTCAGACTTGAAATATCTTAAGAGACTTTCAAGTAACAGATGTATCAGTTTATATATCTAGCCCATATTTTTACATATATGTATACAGACACATGATTCTGAACTAACACATACTATAACCTGCAGAGAATATTCTAAATTTTTTAAATTCCAAAAGTTTGAAAATAAGCAGAACTATAGAACCTACAAGGGTACATCCTGAAGTACACATTTCAGCTTTGGTAGTACCCAATTCCCTTTTTCAGATATCTGCTGTGTGGAATTTTTTTCCCCTTCAGGTGATTTTACATAGATTAGTAGAATTTGTGGCAATTCCAATACAGCAAGGAGCCCAAACTGTTATATTTGTCCACGGGGTGTGGAGGAAGCCCCTTTTGTCACACCACAGTTCTACAACCATAGGAACTACAAGGATAAAGAAGTAGAGAAATTCTGCAGTGACATGAAAAAGCTCTGGCAGCTGCTTCTAAATAGAAACACAGACTCTGGATGCCATCCATCGGCTCTGAACCCGCAAAAACACAATTGTACAGCAAAGCCCATGCATGCCAAGTCAAACAGCAGAGTGACTTGTGAGTAAGGATGGCTCAATAATAAAATTGGTTTTGCCCATTCATAAGTCATCAAGATGACACTCAGCCATCATATCAGCAGATGTAAATTAGATGAAAGCTATCATTATTTCAGAAAGTGCAACTCTGCCTCAAAAATAAAAAAAATCAGTGTTTCAAAACCTACAAAGTGGCAAGACAAAAGCTGTATGCTTCATTTTCTGCATTGGCAGACAAACCAGTAGGTGGGACCTCCACTTCCACAGGCTGTTGTGAGCAAGACAAAATTCCTAATCCTAAGGTCTTTCAACACCCTCCATGGAATTTCATTCCCTCCACATTTCATAGCAATAACATCATTTCCATGAATTTTGAATGCATGTACCACAGAACACAAGTGCCTGCCCCACCCTGGCCCATAGGCTTTGGGCTGTCTCAGCTGCCTTTCTCCTCTTATCCATGTCACCTCTCTGTATCAGAGCAGCTCCAAACAGACATTGTCTACAAATGAAGGAACATGCTTCCCCTTTCGCCAGCAAAGTGGAAAGTGTTTCCCAGCCTAAACTGCCCTCCAGCGCTGGAGGACTAGTATTTCCTGAATTAAGGATCAGTCATTCCTCTGGGTGAGGAATTCCACTTTGGGCAGGGGAAGAACCGCAGGCTAGACAAATTTTAAACTGTAAGTAGACTCATTAGCTCTTATGGTCACCATTAACTACCAGGACATGTGTTGGAGAAGCCACTTTTGATAGCCTTGTACTGGCTTTGAGCATGTTCCCTGATACAGTGCTTACAAGCCTTGCAGACAGCTGTGAAGCATTTCCAAACAAGCTGTTACAAATAATTCTGAATAACTGTCATTCAGCGTGACTTTACAGACATTGTTGCCTCCTTAGAAAAAAGATTGATGGAGAACATTAAATCAATAAAGGTCTAAGCGTATCCTTGGCTTCAGTGTGAGATTGAAAACTGGGCTTCAAGCATTTTTAACACCTTTTTACTTTCTTCGAGGTCTGCATCGCACTGACCAAGCTTGAAAATTCTTGAGCTACTCTAGGTCCTCAATAATATTAACTGAATACTGTCTAGTAGGTGAAATAGCAGAAAGCATTTTTCTGCTAAAATCATTAAAAAGGTTTTACACTGTCTGGGGTCCTTTGCCTCCCTATTCCTTGGCAGCAGCCAAGTCCCACTGCCCTGTCTGACATCTAACAGATGTCATTAAAAAAAAAAAAAATTCTGACAGGCTCCTGCTTTGTCAACATTGAACTCCTGCCTTCAAGTCTTAGAGGAAGTTCAAAATTCTTTACCTTTTGCAAGATTAAGAGCAGAATGAGCCCTCCACAGGTAATATTTCAGAAATATATAGAAAATAAGTCCATTTAGTACAAGCAGGTCTATAGCAGGTCTTAGCTTTTGTCTTTGTCATTTGACATAGTATATTAAGAACTGCGAAGTAGTAAAACTGTATTGTAACATGTTCCCATGCACCCATAGACATTAACAGGAAATACCATTATAAACCAGGAGCTAATCTGCCAGTCGGAAGAAGTAAGATTATTCTGATAAAATATAGAAATTCTCATCAGTGCAAGCCACCTTAGGTTTCAATGGTTCTGAGATTTAGGGTGCAATTCCTTTTATCTGAAATCGGATGACTAAAACAGGTCAGATTAATCTCACCCTGTTTCTCTCTAGTGATAATACAGACAGCCCAAGGTGGCCACTTCCAACACGGACACAGAAAGAAAGATGAATCTCCCCTTACTCCAGAAGTCTACAAGCTACCAATAAGCTCTGTCTCCATAGGAGAGCCCAAGATGGATCAATAAATATTTTTATATTAGGAGGCATTGATTCTGTAGAAACTGTTGGAAAAGTAATTTGAAATGCTGCGTGGTAGTAGTTTTACGCATCCTAAAACAAGAACAATTTTAAAAAATGGAGAAAGTAGACAATACACCTAATTGAAATTGCCAAACAACAAAAACCACCTCTCCACCTCACTTACCTGAAAAGACACATTTCAAAGACCTTAGTTTGTCAACTCTCACAAAAATAAAACCTGAGGAAGTTTCACATGCAACAAAAAGGCAAAACAATTTAAGATAAAGGGCACTAGTAGCAGTAAAATAAATATGAATAAACTGGCTTTGAACTTGCCTTAGTGATAAAAATAAGAAAGCTTCCAATTTTCACAGAAGCACAACTATGGAACAGCCAGCCTATAAAAGGGCAAAGAGCCCCGCTAAATTGAACATATACCATAACAATCTTCTCAGAGATTTATATACTACAGCAGCTGTAATGGCAAGAGGAAGATTTCTTAGGAGGTCCTTTCCAATCCTATGCTCCTAATTTGAGTTTCTGCTAAAGAGCAGAGGTCACACTGATCAAAAAGCAAATAGTACCAGTGTTCAAGTAATTCAAGATGCAATGTCAAATCTCTCCTTTCCCCATCTCACCCACATCTCAACCCCCTCTGCCTTCACCTTACCCTAAGACACTTATGCCAGGGAGACTAAGCAGGCCTGTTGTCTTCTGTAATTAAATCACCTCTGTCCTGATGGCAAAAAATGAAAAAGACAGCTTCCAATCCCTCTTCCTTCATTTACCATAGAAAGAATGCTATGCAGCTACACAACAGAATATAACTTTAATACATTCCAGCACAACCCTTACTGACGGACTATGATACATCATTTCAAAGCTCAAGGACAACACAGATAAAAAAGTCTGATAACACACTTCCTTTAGGAAACTATACCTTATTATATATACACTTATGGTAACTAACAATCAGAGATGATCCAGGAAGCACACACTACTTTCATTTGCAGCGCATGTTTACCTCACCAGCAGTTTGCTTGTCTTACTTGCACAGAGCTCCACAGCATAAATAAAACCTAGTGCTGCCTGGTAGGCACTAGCTAAGAACTGACTGTAATGAGAAAAGACATTTCACCTGGGCCATACAGGAAAGTTCTTCTCTTCTTTGGGAGGATAATCCAATACCAGAATTAATGAAAGCAAAGCAGCAGCACCTGTGAAGGTGGCACTGACATTCAGAAAAATGGATCCCTAAGGAAATTTTCTAGGCAAGAGTGTATAGTATATAAAAGTATACGTTACCTAAGTAAAATAAAAATATAAAGCAGCTGCATTCTCTGCACTGAGGTCTGGACTACTATAAGAGTAGTAATACTTAGAAAAATGTTTTAGAAAGAAAAAAAAGGACGAACATTCATATAGCAGCATTTTTTTTAAAACCCCACAAACCTCAAACCTACTCCCATATCCGAAGAGCAGACAGCACTCAGAAGCATGCCTAATCCTCAGATCCAATGTGGCTAACTTGGGAGAGGGGTGCCATGCTACTGCCACTCCTCTTGGTACTCTCTGCACTGCTTTACACTATGTTCAGGAGGGAAGAGGCAGGGACTTGAGGTGCCTGGGGCTGCATGAAACTTGCACAGGGAGATGCACATGCAAGGGTTGCTGGTAACAGGGATAGAAGATGTTCTTCCATATGGCAAAGTGCAGTAAGTAGCTCTCTATGGTCTGGCAGGGAAGACAGGAGTGTGATGGGACCATGGAATTGCGAATGGCTGCTGGTGGAAATAGGGGAGTTTTGTGTGGTGTTTAGGTGGTGGATACCCTAAGGGGATGTGTTTGTGCAATGCAGCTAAAGGTGTTTAGAATTCCCATTTAAGTTTGATTAAAGGACAAGTTTCTTGAGGTAATTACTGATGGAAAAAGTCATTATTCAATGGAGTAAGAAGTGACTCAGGACATCAGTCATATTCTTTAGCTATTTTTGGTGAACCCAGATTGATTTCACTGACCGAAGTCACATTATTTTTAGTTAAACTCTGTGATGGAAACCAACAACGATTCAATCCATGTTGTGGCTGAAGCCTTGACTCAGTGCTCCTGTGAGAAGATGGTGATGGACACTTTGTGTGAGTTGTAATTGCAGGGAGAGTGTATTTGGGTAACTAACCCTTCACTTGACTAAGCACTAAGAGGCTCATGGGGGCAAATCACTGAACCTAAGCAAATTACTGAAACAGAAAAGATAAATAGGAATGACTTTATATGATCCACTCACAGCTTGAAACTAGTCCAGAACTCAAAGAAGACTGTACTGACATCAAGTGAACCTCATTATGAAGAAAGAACATGGTGTTATAAATAGGAAAGGATATGTAAACTATCCCCTCCAAAATGCTGCTGAGCCTGGTGAGTAGGTATATAGTGAATATATAGGTTATTTCTGAACAAATGATTTTTCAAAAATTACACATTTAATGTTTTCTGCGATGATAAAAAGAATCATTGCTGCTCTTAGCCAAGTTCTTCCCCCCTAATTGCAATACAGCTGCTATTAGCCAATTCCCCTGGCCTCTCCAGCTCTCACAGTAATCTGAACCCAGGATAATGTTTTTCATTTTGCTTTTTTCTGTAGACAAAATCAGGAGCATTTCCTTTCTGACAGCATGACACAGGCTACAGACAGCCTGGCGCCAAAGCTTTCTGCAGATCAATATATTTAATGCATTTAAATGCAGTAAAATCTCCCAGGTTAGTCCTGGGTTGCTTGAAGAAAAAGAAAGTCAAAAGGCTAGGGAACACAGAAGATATGGATTAAATATTTCATTTGCTTACTTAAGGATCTCTCCATTTTAACAAAAAACTATTTAAGTTACTCTGGGTTTCAATTAAGAGTATTTTTCTCAAAAAGTTTTAGTAAGCATGGAGAAAAATGTAATGTATTAAATGGAGTCAGATACACTGAAACAAGCTGGCGAGAGACTTGTTTATATGCATAAAGACAAAACAGTGAATAAACCCCAAAGATTGTGGGAACAAAAATATTATCAGTCCCATCATACCATTTTTCTTTCTTCCCATCTCCTACATTTATTTTTTTCACTTGAATATTGCTTCAGTCACTCTGGCCTTTCCCACTGGCTTTCCTCATTTACTTAAGTTGCTTCTCATTTTCATTAACCTCCAGTCTTTATTGCTCCAAATGATTATTTTTGCTCGTCGATGAAGTTTTACTGCCTCTTAAATACAACAGCCAGAGGCAATCACACAAGTGAGAAAACCAATCATTCTCCTATGAAGTTCACCAGAACTGTTTTTCTTTCATTCAGCCCCAAAAATTCCCCAGGGATTTCCATTTACCCTACCTACTTCCCACCTTGCACTCCACAAACAGGTATAATAAGAAAAAAGGAATAAGCTTCACACAAAAAGCTGCCATACTTTTTAGTCTCAGTTCACACCCACCAAAAAACATTAGATATGTAAAACTTGAAAATATCATAGAGAATTTGCTACCTTGCTGTCAGTCTTTAAAAGATACTAAATAATCATACCCCAAGTTCACTATATGTCTTGCAAAGCAGAAGCATTTTTGTTGTTCACAATTGGAAGAGCAACTTAATAAACTTCAGTTCTATGCACAACATTGGGCTGCCAAAACCAGTGAATGAAATAAGATATTCCATCTTAACACAGTATTAACTACAAAGCTCAAGCATACACTGCTTTAAATGCAAATATTAATGGTTTCATGCTAATATTTTAGCAAGAATGAATGCAATTATTTCATCAAAGTAGATGCAGTGGGAGGTAAGCAAGAAGAAGTAGCTGTTACTGGTTTGTGGGAAATAAGTTTATTCTTCTCTTGTATGGATTAGGTGGTTAGAAAGAGAAATGTTGCCTTTCTGTTACATCAAATGGATTAAGTTCCAGAACACTCGTGTTTCCTCCCTAAGTCCAAATTAACCCAATAGCATTTGTGAAGTGTTTGCAATACTTTTTATAGGGTTTTTATTGAAAATTTGGAAGTGACGTTCAAGGTACTTCATACAATTGTTAAAGTTAACATCACTTATTTTGCTCTCTGAGTACATCCCATTCTGCTAAAAGTCCTCAACCTTGGTGTGTTGTACTACTATTAAAAAGTTGGTCCTTGCTATGAATTCCAGGACAGTCTGACTACAGCAGCTCTTGGGAATGGCATTTTGTTCCTTTGTAGCAAGTATATGTTATATATTTATTATATATGTATAAGCATATAAATTATATCATCTGGGTACAGAACAGTAGAACAGGAGGGAGCTACAGGAACAGCTTCAAGTTTTATGCATTGTTGTCTTGTGCTTGAAATGGCAGAAACCAATTGCAAATATTTCACCCTGGGACTATGTCTGCCGGATGCCATGTCAGAGGCGTAGGGCAGCAGCCCAGCTCCCTGCATGTCTCTGCCTATCAAGTCAAATTGCACATGCTCTGCTTCATCCAGAAGCTTTATGTGATACCGATCAAAGTTCCTAAAGAACTCAGTGATCAAAAAAGTGATGATCCCCTCTCAGAAAAACTGTCTGCTTTGGGCCCTGAGGCTTTTGTGCCTTGAGGTTCTTCTGATGGAAAAATCCAACCTGGAAACAAGTAAGCAATAAAAATTTTCACATCAATTCGCTTCACAATGCTAACTCTCCTCTACGTAAACATCTCATTGAATCAGCTCCTCCTAACTGCTTGCCCCTTACTACTCAGCAATGCACAACAGAATATATGCATTTTAGAAAACAAGCACCATTTCCCTTGTGTCTATTCTTCCTTGCGACCTAAAGAAAGCAGTTTTTGCCCAAGTTTTCTGAAGGATCAGCTATAATATCACATGACACCGCCATGCTAAAATGGCAAAAATATGTACAATGAGAATTAAAAAGGATCATTTCACTTAAACAGGGCTTCAATCTGAGCTGCAAAGTTTGTTTTGAACTTGCGTTCTCAGGGATCTCAGCTGCAATTTTTTAATCTATATTACAGACATCAAACTTTGCACATTTCCTAGTCAATGAAAATATCTGTTCTAAGTCTTAAGTTTAAATATGGCATATGTAAGGTTGTAGTATCTAGGGAGTCCAAACCATATGGCTATAAGCTCTTAAGAAGGGATAGGCAAAGAAGGAGAGGTAGTTGGGGTAGCCCTGTATGATAGGGACTGTTTCGACTGTCTAGAGCTTAGTGATGGGTTGAATGTTTATGAATGTTTAGAGGAAAGGCCAATGGGGCAGATATCCTGGTGGGATTTTGTTATAAACCACCCAAACCCTAATAGAATATAGCAGGAGAGGCTTACATTGGATATTGGAAAACATTTTTATGCTGAAAACATTGGTGTAAGTTGCCCAGGGAAGTTTTTGAGTCGACATCCCTGGCGGTATTTAAAAGACACGTAGATGTGGCATTGAGGGACATGGTTTAGTGGTGGACTTGGCAGTGTTGGGTTAATGGTTGGACTTAATGACCTCAGAGGTCTTTTCCATCCTTAATGACTTTGTGATTCTAATACGGAGTCAGGCAGGCAGCAGAAAATATACTCTGCCTCCAAATTTTGTACTCTTTTATATGCTAGTACTGTATGTAAAAACTCCAGTACATTCCACTGGCATAAGGATGTTCCAGAGGCCAATTTCCTTTCTACTGTATATTGGAATGGCTCAACTAGTTGACTTCAAATAACCCGTGCTATTTCATTCCAGTAAGGAGTTTGCCCCAAGGGTCTCGCTAACACTTTTGATCATAAACACTAAAAGAGTAGTAATCCTCAAGCTCAAATGAATTTACACACTAGATTTTTATGGCTCAGAAGAAGCAAAAGCTGTTCAATCTACTGTGAAAAGCAGGAATTTGTCTAAAAAATGAAAAAACCAAACAAACAGTGTTGTCAAAATATGCATGTATATGAGGGTTCTAAAATATAAATTATCCACTCTTAAGCACAAACAGAGCTATATATTATGGATGGCTGCTCACAGCAGTGCTCTTCTGGAAGCTTCTCATGAGGAAGGCGAGTGCTGCAATCTTTAAACTGTGACTCATGCAAAGCTGAAAACCCATTGAAGCCACCAGGACCATTCACCTTGCTGTGGGGTGATATACACCTGTGCTTCACAGTGCAAGACTGGAAATCACGAGCACCTTAAGGGGTAGCTGATACCACACTTATTTTTTTGTACCCATAAAATGAGTTACACCAAGAGACTTTAAATAAAAGCAAGATGTGAATCACAGAATCACGGAATTGTTAAGGTTGGAAGGGACCTTCAGAGATCATCCAGTCCAACTCCTCTGCCAAGACAAGGTCACCTAAAGCAAGTTACACATGAGTGCATTCAGGTGGGTTTGGAATGTCTCCAGAGAGGGAGACTTCATAACCTCCATGGGCAGTCTGTTCCCTGGGCAGAGGGTTCTCTGACACCCTCAGTATAAAGAAGTGCTTCCTCATGTTGAGGTGGATCTTGTGTTTTAATTTACAGCCGTTGCTCCTCATCCTGTCACTAGGAATGACTGAAAAGAGTCTGGCACCATCCTCTTTACTCTCACCTTTGAGATATTTGTACGCACTGATGAGATCCCCTCTCAGTCTTATTTTCTAGACTAAACAGCTCCCTCAGTCTCACCTCATTAGAGATGCTTCACACCCCTCATCATCTTTGCGGCCTTCACTGGACTAGAGAGTCTAGTGAAGTAGCTTCTCATCTTCCTTGTGCTGAGGAGCCCAGAACAGGACACAGCACTCCAGATGTGGCCTCACTAGGGCTGAGTAGAGGGCAGCATCACCTCCCTCCACCTGCTGGCCACACTGTTCCCAGTGCACCCCAGGATCCCACTGGCCCTCCCGGCCACAAGGGCACTGCTGGCTCATTGTCGACCTGTTGTCCACCAAGACTCCCAGGTCCTTCCCAGCAGAGCTGCTCTCCAGTAGGTCAGACCCCAGCCCGTGCTGGTACTTGGGGTTAATCCTCCCCAGGTGCAGGACCCTGCACTGGCCCTTGTTGAACCTCATCGGTTTTCTCCATGCTCAATTCTCCAGCCCATGAAGGTCCTGCTGAATGGCACCACAGCCCTCATGTGTATCAGCCACTGCCCCCAGTTTCATATCATCAGCATAAGATGGTACAACACAGTACTTCCGTAGGCCTAGATTTATTGCACATATTTAATCATTATTCTGAAGGGGAGATACTAACCAATCACTAATTAAGTTAGTCAGGTATGAAGAAAGCTGTTACAAAATTTTGAGAGACCTCTGATTCAAATAGGAGTTGCAATGGCAGGGAAAAATGCCAGAGAGCTGATTAAAAGTCTGGTGATTGAGTAGAGTAACAAGAACTTCTCATGTGGATTGCCAGATCTTAAACTAGCTACTATATCTCAAGGAAAATTTGCAAGTTTAATATGAACAAGTCCTTGCCTAAAACAAACACACATCGGCTCAAAAGGCATCAATATCAGCCTCAAAAAATATTAAGAAAAGTAGTACTGGAGTTATGACTTCTTATAACTTCCTGGAACAGCATTTTCTCTCTGGTTACCTACCTTAAAACAAAAAAAAACCAACACCAAACCAAACAAATAAATAAACAAACAAAAAAAACAAACCTCAAAACCCAACCCACCCCAAACCAAAACCAAAACCAAAACCAAAACCAAAACCAAAACCAAAACCAAAAAACCCAAACAAACAAACAGCAATGAAAAAGAAGAAACAGTAGCTGAAAAATATTATGACAATGAAAAACTTGCTCAAAAGACAAAGAGACATACTAAAGACAAAAGATGAAAGACAAAACAGAAGTCCTTTTCTAGATAACCATTTCTCAAGAAAACTCATTTTTACTCTTTTTATTTGGCTACAATTCCGTAAAGATCTCTTGGGAGATTCTACTGTAATTGTTGCAGAGGATGAAAAGAAACAGTCCTAGTGTTTTCAATGAGACAAAGAATATGAAGAAACACAATAATATTATACAATAGTAAGGAGAATGTAGCATACAATACCTTCAACAGAGCATAATTAAACCGTGTAAAACATTGCTGTGAAGTTCATCTATAAGTCATAGTTAGGTTAAAATAATGAAGATGACAGCATATTTTTTCTGCTCAGCTTAACAGTACTAGGTGTAGTTAACATGAATGTGAATCCAAACTCCCAACCAGAAATAAAATCTAAGCTATTTCATCCTGCAATAGTCTGGAAACAACACTTGTGTGAAATTACTCTAAGATGAGACTCTTAGTATCACATGTTGGTGAAAGAATAAATCTTATTTCTTTAAGTGGGTTCTTGATCAACAGGAAGTTAGGAGCATATAAAAATTTACACGTCTAAATATGAAAACTGTCACCAGAGAATTCAGTTCTCACTCTATCTTTGAAGTCCCACAAACAACTCCATCTCAGCAACGAGATGTTCATCTCAAGTTCAAGAGCCCTTGTGAGCCTGAAACAACACCTAAGTCACAAAATCTCAGATCTGCTCTGGCTTGTTTTCTATGGTGCAGCTGGAAGAAGTAGTATTCTGTACTACACAAGCATAACTTGGAACACTCACTTGAGTGTGAGGCATCCCATTTCCCCACCTAGAGGCAGTGTGGACACTGCCTTTCCAGCAGAACTATGAGCTGGTTTGGAAAACAGGATTTGGGACAGTTACACTAGATATACTACAGCCCTGCCAGAGCGAAGTTGCAAATTTCATTCAGCTGGAAGAAAGGAGAGACAGGAGACCACAGCCCAGTGGCTGGGCAACTTTGAGAGGGAGGGAAGAGCCACTGATTTCACACAAGCAACAAGGTCCCACATATCTGTTGGGCAGCTGTGGTGACCACGAATCCTGATGAGTCCTTTTAAAAAATCCTGCTATGGGGACCTACCTCTGGAGATGGGCCCGGACTCCACAGCCTGCAGGCACTGGCCTTGGTCAGCCTTTGCTATGGGCTATTTCAAGGCTGTTTCTGCTGCGTTTGCAGGTTTCCACCCAATTCTGGCATGCACTACGGAGGGAGATTGTGTGTCCCAGCTCCATGTCTTTATCGAGCCTTCCTGGGACTGGCTACTGAAGACACCTGTTTCAGCCCTAAATATGTCAGCAGAGAAGCACAGAGGCTGCATCCTGCCCTTTGTTCTTACAACTAAAGCATTGCTGGCCCAGCAATGTAAACACGTCACAATTCTCCCACCAACTGCAGTGGGAAGTGTATTGCATCTTCTATGCTTTGATTTAACTCTCATCTCTATCTTGCAGCTGAGAACAAAAGTGTTGTTGTCCTTGTGAAAAATTTCTTTACTGTAATAATACAGACACTAACAACAATGAAGGAAAGAAAAAACACTAGAAAAGAAGTGTATTACTTAGACAAAATAAAAAACCATAAATCACTACAGTGACAGGATTAACTGTGAAACCTTTAATTATACATTTAATCATTTGCCAACATCTTATTTTCCTTGTGGTAATGTTCATGAAGCTTCAACAAGATTTGAATTTGAGGTTGATTTTATTTTATGTGTGAATTGCAAAAGCAATACTTATAGAAATGATTTTAAGAATAAAGCAGTATAAACTTTAATCTTCAACTCTATTGACATCTTACTGAAAACCTTTATTGCTCTCAGTCACACTGGCCCTCATTTTAGTGAGGTCACTGTGTCAAAACACATCAAGTTCATCTCCATTGCACAGATACTATATAAAATAAAGTAGAAAACTAAGGGGCAGATAAGTGGTAGATTAGAAAGTACAATCATGTATTAAAAAAAGGGAATGTAATAACACTGTTGAAGAAGACACTTATTTGGGAAGTACGGACAAACCTGTGCCCCCAGGCTGTATCTGCTTCACTGTCTTTTCCAGAAGGAGGCAAGAAGCAGCTGCTGGCGTAGAAAAGTGACTCATTAACATCTGAACACCTTTTCCTATGGATTTCAGAGTCCAGAAAGAGAGAGCAGGGCTGGTTGTTGCTGTTGGGTTCAGAGTGAGCAAGGGAATTACCTGATTTCTGTAAAAATTCAGTGCACCAAAGTGATCTTCCAGCACACTCGGAGGAATACTTACTAGAAACAAAGTAACCCAAAGTACAACAAAAAGCAAAAATAGCAAAATTTTCCTTTTTCTAACTGGGGCACAAGGCAAAGCCCAGGTAACCTTTGCATTTAGACAGATGCCCTCAAAGCATGTGGAGTAGGAAAGTGCAGACTTTCACCAAAGTCAAAATATTGCTTATATGCTAAGAAAAACAGCCTAATATACTAAACACATTATCGAATATGAATTGTAAAGGCACTATTGTACTGCTAGGTTTTGTTTCCCCTATCAGAGAGCAGTTGAAGCTGGAGTTGAAGGAAAGTGCTTGTCTTCTGGAGTGCCTTTTATTTTTGTTTTATCATGTAGGCTTTGGTAAGTTGTCATATGGTTCCTAGCCAGGGTCGATCTTCACACAGCCAAAACTGCAATACAGCTTCTTTTTTCCTTTCTAAAAACAAGTTTACACTGGGCCTGGTTTGCAGGGAAGACGGGTTTGCTCTACTTGTGCTTTTTGCCCCACCTGAGAGGACAGAACCATATGGGGCCTGGCCAACGTTTAGGGTACAGAAATGGGCAGGACCAAATATGTCAGGCACCCCAATGCAGGAGGGCAACATTTTTATTATGTCTTTTGTAGAGACACAAACCTCCCTAAAGAGGACTCTGAGATAATCTTCGGGTCATATTTTCTGCCGTGTTCATCACCTGTTCCAATTTGCACCACCTGTTTGAAAGATAGGTCATCCTCTGTACATGTGACTCTTGATTCCCTTGAATTGGTTTGCTGGTGCTTGACAGACCCCCCGGCTCATTGCTGTGAACTGGAGGAAATGCTCCAGAACCTGCTACAGTCTCTGCTTCTACCATCTTTTGGAACAGGCAAAGCCAGAAAGAAAAGGGGATAATTTAATTACTATCTGACTGTCACATAAGGCTACTGCACGTTTCCTTCTCAGCTAGGTAAATTTTTTTTATTGTGTTTTGTAAACAAGAAAAAGTTGCTTAGGAAAAACGGGGAACACAGGCCCACATCCATAGGAATCAAAGTACAGCCAGCACAGGGAAAATGAGTTTTCTTAATTTCTTTCCTCTTTTGAATCTCTTTTTGATTCCTGAGGAGTTTGGACTGATTCAGTAATAGTTAGATATTTCTGTTTCACCTTCCCCATTTGAAAATAGCCTTAACACCACAGCATGCATTAACCCCCCCTCCCTTCACAGAACTGCCTGTCTAGTAAATGAATGTTCAAGGCTTAAACTGAAAATATAAGAGGTGTTTGGCTTAGTACTTCTGAATGCATGTGAGGCACCAATGTCAGAGTCCTGAAAACATGACGTATTTTGATCTTCTTTTTCTCCACAATTACTGGATAAGTAATTCCTGAGGCAATGCTTAAAGCAGGCTCACTCATTGTGTACCTGAGAACACGACTGAGATGACAGGACATTTACTCACCCTGCCAGCCAGGTGATCTGTAGGTCTTTGGAGTTTTTCTCTCTTTCTCTTCTCTAGTCCACTCATGCATCAGGTTCCTTAGAGATATGGGACAGCCAAGTGAATTTATGTTTCTTGCTCTGGGTGTAAGATGGTTACCTGTGACAAAGAGGATAAAGAGACCAAATGTGGCATATGAAGGAAATGGAACAATAATTTCCAATCATACCGTACTTCAGGTGGTTCCTACCAACTGCCTTAAATAGTAGCTACTATTGAGGAATGAAAACCCCAAGAGTTGCTTTAAAAATAAGCAGCCTGGGGGAATTACTGTTTAGTAAGGGCCAAAATGTTTCATGCTGCCCTATTTAGTGGTAGAGAAATAATGTGCATGAGGACATTTTTCAGTGGTTTTATTAATTCTACTAGTTAACAGAGCACATTTCAAATAAGTTTTTTTTTTCATCAGTGTCAGACACAGAGTTTACTTTTAGTTTCTATCCCACTGTTCAGATACTACAATGATCTGTTCTGAAATATTAAGTCAATCTCACCATTCTACACATATTCTCTTCCCTGTACCTTCTCTAAGCTATCTTTTCTACCGTTTTTCACTCCAGAATGTCCAGAATGAAGATTATTCACTGCTTTTATGGCTTTTTTTTTTAATACCTATAGACTTTTCCTCTTTAAGGATGAACTGCTCAGACCTAAATGTGTTTCAAAATTGTGACCAAGCATTTCTGTTTCCCTCTTTTCCTCCCTGTACCACCAAGTGAGCTGAGGGAGACCAGTTTAAAGCCAAGAATGATAATCATCTATGGCACTTTTCTGCTCCATTTCCTTCAAAAATACATCCGGTAAAGAGGTGGAAGAGGAGAATTTGGAACACACGCAAAGATCATATCCTCTGCAACCACTGGACTGCAATAGGTCAAGGAGAGAAAAGCAAACACGCAAACACCAAACATGCTGCACTTAAGACCATTATAAAAAGCAGAAACGGACAAATGTCTAGCTTTGTAGAGCTCCCCTGAATAATTTTTCTGTTTTGTCAACTGAATAGCCAAGATACAGGAGTAACTGAGGAAGAAAGAAATCAAGAATGAGTCATTATTTTAATTACCTCATGAAGTCTAAAATACAAAGGACTTTCACTAGGGGTTACTTTGGAGGTAAAATTGGAAACTTCTCTTCAGAGAGTTTTCTATTAAAGGTCATGGGTATCAAAATCTATCGTCTCACTTTAGATCAGTTATAAAGCTACTATAAATAAAGTCTCCTATATAGCACATTGTCATTGATTCCCACTTCAGTGTAATCAGCACTGCAGACACAGGAAATTACTAAATAAACAGCAGTATTCTGTACTTACTATGCTTAAAAAGGAATCAAGGGTTCTGTATTTATATTTTAAGATATTCATTGCAATAAGTAATTAATTGTAATTTAAGATATGCATGGTACTTGCTACTGAGCAAATTATTTTATTATGGTTTCAATGAACAAATCTATTGTATCAAAATACAGTGTAGCTATACCACTGTCTTTACCATTAAGCAATTTAAGTAATTTTGCTGAATTGTTTCTTAATTAACAATTATTAATTGTTAACAAAAACGTGATAATTTGCAAGCAGTTGTGTTACCGTTTACTGTTCTTAGAACTAGGCCAACGTCTTCTATGACAATTGTAAATACATCAAAATATCTCTCTTGAATAAAAACAGACCATACAGCTGGAAAATATAGTGTCCATTCTACTGAAGCTACTAAAGAACTCATATGGTGACCGCTCCAAAGTTCAGGGTAAAAAACCCAACAAAACCAACAAGATTAAAAAAATATCGAAATACCATAGTAATTTACTCACATGCAAAGGAAAAATCATGCTAAAAATAACAACCTTGTGGAAATAGATTGTTTTGTTATCTTTCACCTTACTCTGATATATCTTGCTGAAAAAGATTTGGGGATGTGAAGATGGAAGTAAGAAGAATGACATGAAAAATATAAACCAAATATTTACATCAACTTTTTTGATAGCTCCAACTGAAATGTGTCTCCTGAAAGCCAAGACAGAAAAAGCGGCCCAGAAGAGGAAGCTGCTTCCTGCAAACAGCACCTCCAGTGCACTGGGACTTCCCAGGTTGCCATGTGGGAAGTCATGCAGGCACAGCAGATGGACAGCAGAGGATGAAGAGGCTGGGAGGGCTACTTGGGAGCAATGCAGAACTTCCTTGTTCTGGACTGCTTGGTTGAAACTGGGGAAGCCAGATCTCAGCTGGATTTGAAACTGGTGAGAAACAGCAGAAACAACCAGATGAGCTTCTAGGGGAACAAAAGGAAGTCTGAGGAATCTGTTGTTGGGAGAGAGTGGCAAATTCCATCCTTGTAGATACTCCAAATTCAGCAGAACAAGGCTGGGAGTGACATTATCCAATTTTTTCTTGCTTAGACAGGGACATTGTTGATACCCTCCAGAGCTCTATTCTAACGAGAAGTCTAGAGGTCTATTCTAACAAACAAATGGCTGTGATTCTATAGCATACTTAATTTGCCTGCAGTTTTCTTCCCTCTGAATAAAAGAAGGATGAACATAAGAAAAAAAAAAACAGACAGAATAAAAAGTAAAAATTTACCTCATCTTTAATAATTTTCTCAAACAAAGAGTACTGAATTTGAACAACAACAACAAAAAAATGAAAACAGGTAAAACTATTAGACTGCTACTAATTACAGTTTATCTTTCACTTTCGATCACCTGTATGATTTTATAAGCCATTCACCTTGTTCTGCTTTTTTCCTTTTACTGAATTAGTGCAAACTAAGAAAAGAAAATTCACTGATCCCCTAGTTCTCATCTGACTGAGCAGGTTTAGGTAGGTGCTAGGATCGATTAGCAGAGTTTGGAAGGCAGCTTTCCCTGTGCCACATAGTGTCAGTTCACGAGTGACATTTATGTGGCAATACAGAGGACATGGAGATTTTGAGTCCAGCCTTCACAAGAGGACTTATATGGGCCCTTCATTTCACCTGATGTTTCCCTGAGCAGAAAACTTCCAATGTACCATAGGATGGCACCAGACTGTAGGCACTATAATTTTTCCAGGTGCATGGTCCATCTATTTGTCCCTCTTTGCGTCTTCATGTTTACCCAAAAAAGCGCAAGGATTTAGCACCATACACTTTTCAAGCCTGAGTAAGCATCTTAATTATTCAGACAAAATAGCATTGATTTGAAAGTGTCTGGACAAATGAAATTCAGGCTTGCCAACCTCATTGAGAAGGACAGCCAACCTGCTCAGGGAATTTTCAATTGTGTTACTTACAGTTCTTCTTTCTTTCTTTTATTTCAGGGTCATTTGATGCAATATACACCAAATTCTGGCATTGCAATCACACAGCTGCTTTTGAAATCAGACTTTGCTAAAGACCTTCAGCTTCCTCTGAATTCAAGAGCAATCTCTGTGCACCCAAAGACAATAGATGAATCAGGGAAGTTGACAGCTGGCAGTGATAAAAAAATAAAATAGAAAGCTCAATTCAGCACCCACTAAAACAAATCGGGACCATTACGTCTGTGAATGAGCTACCCTTAAACATGAAGTAAAAATCTCTATCATTGACTCCTTCTTGGACCATAAGTTTAAGTTTCCTTAATGTCATTATGTCATTCCACGGGCTCATTTTTTAATAATCCATGCCTTGTTTTCTTCAGTATTTCCAAGTGTAAGAATTTAGACAATGGACAATCATCTTCCACAGTAATCACTTTTATCACAGCAGTGATGCTACTAAATAGAGACCCTATTATACCCCATTTACTAAATGTAGATAGAAATCAACTTCTAGGGCTATAAATGGACAGTATTACTCATTATGTTATTTGCTATAATAGCTGAACACCAGTGAGTTGCAGATCCAACAAATATCCAAAAATGGCTATGCAAAAAGCCCTAAAATTAAGTTCTTGACAGAAAATAACTAATGCTGTACACCCCTACTCTTTATGTTATGAACAATACGTACACTATATTTATGCAGGAGAAACCAGTATTTAAAACTCTTACATTTATCATAAAAATAGATTTTATTACAGAAAACAGTGCCTTGCCATAAGAGATTTACAATTGATTAAAAAGGATGGCTTGTCCTAAAACACTTACATGATTGCATGGAAAGAAAACAGATGGTCTGCGTAACAGTAATTTGATTTCTTCCAGTAAACATTACTCATGATATAGAAAATGCTTAGGCTGATCTACTCCAGAATGATGTGTATGCTTTGCCTCTCTCTTTAAATGAAGCCTGTAATTCCGTTCAAGAAACAGCACTGCAGCTCTGGTTTCCCAACAAATCAAATAAAATCAGGTAGTCTAATGCATCATTCCTCATTTAAGAGTCTGACAACAGAAAGATTAATTTTAACTTTTCGCTCTCCCAAAAGTGCTTAACATAATGCCAGGGTCCTTACTCATTTACTCCTTTTTGTAATGCTTCTTCAGGGCAAAAAAAGAATACTATTTCTACCGTAATCTCTGAGAGAAGCATCATAAGCCAAAATCCAATGTTTATCCTCTTCTGGCTGCATCTAACATTCTTCTCCTTTATCGAACTGCAGGTATATAAGAAGGAGGGAAAAGTCTTACTGATAAGTCTTCATCTGTCCACCTCAGATTTTGTTCTACCTCTTGGGTCACACCAAGAATGCTGCTCAGGGAAATTCAGCACCCACATTTCCCTACTCTACTCAAGCTTTCTGCTTTCCAAACATTGGATGAAAAGCTGCCTGCCTTTGTAAGGCAGACAACCCTCATGGGGTCGTTTATATCACTAAAGTTCTTGGAAACCAAACCAGGGATGGGAACTCTGTCGCTTGTTCACACAGGATAATGGTCTGGGGTGATAAAGGATTCGTTTTGCATTTACATCTCTTTTTGCATGGGATGAATAGAGACAGATCTTTCTCAAAGGCACAAATTTAACCCCTAAGAATTCATCCTTAAATCTTTTCCTATATTTCGCAGGGACCTCACACCTGGGTATGTTATGTCATCTGCAAGTAATAATATTCCTGCTGGAATGTAACCCTATTTGTCATTATCTTGTCTTGTTTCATTACTGTTGCTTCACCTGACTGGCCTGGACTTACCCCAGCCAAATGAAGTAAGGGCACAATCCTATTAAATGCCTTCTGGGAACACCCTAAGCTGCCGCTCTTGTCAGTGGGAATTAAGGGTTCTCAGCACATTGTAACAGGTACTCAGACCCTTGAGAAATTGGACTCTTAATTAGATATTCCCTCGTGACATTGTGTGGTTATTTAATGTTCTGACGAGATGCCTCAGCAATCTCGCAGGCCCTGAATTAACTGTCCTAGAAGAGCTCTTTGCCAACTGCAGTTCTGTGAAACCTTTGTCGTGCTTGGCCATGGAAGCAAATTGCATTTCATGGAGCATATGAAATGATTTTCGCAATGAATTGGCTGAATTATATATAATATGAACTACTGACCAGGCTTGAGATGCCCAGTTTAAAATAGCTGTTCTTTTTTTGTCCCTTTCCTCTTCCCTTTTGTGCGCCCTGCCCTCCTTTTTTTGTCCCTTTCCTCTTCCCTTGTGTGTGCCCCACCCTCCACTCTTCTGTGCACACTTTTTATTGTCCCACTTGCTGGCAGAGCTTGGTGGCAGCAGCAGCAGGAGCAGTCCTTGTGGTGACATGGGATGATTCATCACACAATCTACATGAGGCAGATTAATACTGCCAGAGCAGTCCCTTATTATAAATTTCCTTTTCTCTGTCTGGCTCATCTGCATTATAATATTTGTTACTCACATGTAAATTTTCAGCTTAAACCTATCCATCCAGGGGCTGATGAAGTTTTTTAATCTACATTGAAAAGTTTGAAAAAATCCCAACACAGTAAACATTTCTGCCTTGCAGCTGATGCCATGTTATCAAACACATCAATAAAAGCTACAATAAGCATGAAAAACGAAGCACAAACAGACAGAAGAATTGCTGAATGATATAGTATATCACTTACAAATACACACAATAATGGTCATCTTTTCGTGATTCCCTCTGCATATCAGCTTTAGGCACGATCACCTCAGGGGAAAAGGACATAGCATTAAATGTTTCTCGTAGAATTTTAGCATTCTGGTTACTAAAGCCTGGCTCAAGCGTGCAAAATTAGGGTGCTTAGTAATCACTAGTCATCTCCCATTCACTTTGTAGAAAAGGAAGCTAGACAAGTATGTGAACCACCTACCCTAAATCCTGCAACACCCAAATACCCACCTCAGGCCCAAGAACCACAGTCAAAGTGTATCAGATACCAAAACTGAAACGTGTGTGGCAGGTAAAGAGTAATAGAAGCAATGACTGTCAAGACAGGCATTAAATGACACTCCAAAGGTTGTATTTTTAGGAAAAGCTTTAGACTTTGAACTTCTCCACCCCTGCTGACTTGCAACATACTTTATGAGACCTCTACAAAGATATCACAGCACTTGCATGCTCTCTGCTGTGGCTCATAATTTCTATGCTTGCAACTGCTTTTCAAGGTGTATTCAAATTCACTTTTTGTGGTCACAATTTCTATTAAGCCTAAATCAAAGAATTTGCAGATATGCAGCCTCTCCCAGTCCTCCTACCCAGACACGACTCTTGCTTAACCTGCTTACATTTAAGGAGCTTTTTTCATCCCCATATTGTTAACATTTCTGTCAACAACATATTTTTTTTACGAGCCTTCAACACAACCTTAAATGGTGTCTCACAAGCATCATCAAATCCTCTTCCATAATGAGGAATCAAACTCCATATAAATCATTCTACCAACCAGTATCAACAATAACAAAACCAGGTCCTTGAGTGCTTTATGCATTCTGTAAAGCATCTGCTTTGCCAGGAGTGGATTAAATAACACTACCTCTATTATTCTAATAGTGTGGGAGATTATATAAAATATTTATATCGTGATCTGCAGGCAAAATGCCTACTCTAAATTATGCTCCACAAGCTCAGCAAGATATTATATTGATAGAAAAATACCTCAGTTTAAATAATTGGGCAATTTTAGTTATTCCTTATTCTATGAATCTTGTGTAATTTTGCTGTTTCCCCCTTGGGAATGCTATCTATTTTTGTAAGTACTATTTTCCATGTTCAAGGGTTTCCTGTGTACTAGTACAAACATCTCACCCACATAATACCGAATCACAGGGCTAGCATAGAGGTAACTAGAAAAAACACAAATGCTGTCAGTGCAGGTCAGTGTTCTGCCTGAGCTTCTTTATTGCATATCTACAGGCTATCAGAGACTTTTTACTACACAGCTATGAAGAAATTTGTTGAAAGCTGAATTTTCAGCTGACTTCCAAATTTGCAAACAAAGAAGGTTTTTATAGTTATTTGCAAAAGCTGTGTTCACAAAACCCCTTCTTTGTGGTAAGTTGAGCCAAACTACATGTGCAGGAATGATGTTTGTAAATACCAAATATCATCTCTCTTCAGAGTTGTTTTTTTTTCTTTGCTGGGGTTACTCCGATTCACTATGTGGTTACGCACGACTGTTTTAGGATCACAAGTTCATTCTCACAGAAGCCACTTGTTTCAGCTGGCTGAAGCTCTAATTTGAATTTTGTACAAAACAAACACTATGTTTTCCCCATATTTCATGATTACACAGTGCAGGACAGTTAGCATTAGATTCTGCATTGAGCTAAAAGCAGTGTATGCGTGCTGGTGATATTTTGTACAGCCCCAGGGCAACGTGTCATAAGAAAGGGGGGGCATGAGCCGTTCCTATGCAGAGTTTTCCCTGGGTAGGTGCATTTTCACTCCGTCTGGAGCTGGTAATGACAGCTCATTGAATCCGCACCTCTAACACTTATGATGCTTTGCTGAGTGTCAGCGTCCTGGAGAGGAATGAAGAGGGAAAGCAAAAGTGGCACACAGTAGACTGTGCACTGTGCCTTCCCCTCCATTGGCAGAAGGCATCAAAAGCAATCTTACTGCAAGTCCCGTGCAGCCTTTCTCATGCTATGAGCAGGCAAAGTCTCTGAAGATTGGTATCTCCACTAACAGCTGATGTCATCTGTAAAGGAGATGCCCAAGTTAATGGCATTTTTAGTGGCCTGGGTGAATCTTCTCCACAGGCTGTCACATGTGGTCTTGTCTGCACTTAGATTCAATGACTACTGCAGATTGGTCTCGCCCAGCTCAGTTCCCATTGCACGCACTTTCCTTGACAAAACCAGCCTTACAATGCTGCTGTTGGTATACGAGGTTCACCTTCTCGAGTGAATGGACATTCCTTGCCCTTCAGCTTTACTCCTATTTGTAAGGGCAGGCATAGACAAGGGCAGCAGGAGGAAGGAAAGCTGGAAGGGTTTTTCTTGGCCCTCTTTCTCTTGTCAGTTCTGCCTCAGGTCCAGTCAAACCAGTTGGCAGGGACAGAGACGCAGCTGCAATGCCCATTGTTACCATTGAGGAATACGGCATTAAGGAGTGCCTGTTTTTCCTAACCCTTCCTCATTACGTGAGTCTGCTCCTTTATTTTGTAGGCGCTTCTTACTGCTGTGTCCTCCAGCACTGGCTCTCCTATCTCTACCAGCATATTTGTAGGTAAATCTTTGCATTTCCCCTCACTGGTCTGATTTCTTCCCACTTTCTTAACCTGCTCCTCATACTGACCCTCACACTTGTGCAGTCCCACCAGTCTTTTTCTCCTGTTACTGTCTCCAATAGAGTAAAAAAATACAGCTAGAAAAGAGATCGATGAACATCCATAACCCACTAAGAACTCATCCCGTGTATTAGGTTTTCAAATGATATTTCGATACAAATTTATCACCTCCCTCACCCGTGGCTAGTAAAGCACTCAGCGAAACAGCACCCTCTCTAGCCTACTGCTTTAATGATACTTAAAATTCTTAAATAAAACAGAATCAGTTCTCAATCATTCCAAGTAGGTAAAGCAGTTTTGCACTGCTCTCTTTTTTTTTCTAGTTACCATCAAGTATAAATATACAGAAATTATCAAATTAATTTCGCTTACGACTCAATAAATACACTCAATAATACACTGCTCAGTAAATAGATTTTATTAAAGAAAATATCATGACAACAGAATTATCCAAGTACTTAAAAGAATTCATTTTAGACTTGTTACATGACTGGGACCCTAAAAGCACCTCCACAAACCTATTCCTTCACTATCTTGGACACAAACCAAGGAACAAGAGATAACCCTCCTGCCTGCTTAAGCAAGCATTTGCCCTACAGCAAAATAGAAGAGCTTCTCATATTAATGAAAAAACCCTTCCCTGTATTTCCAGTATTCCTGCAGAAGTAGCAAGGTGTTTGATTTTCACTTCCATTTTAATCTAGATATGACTTCCTCACTTGTATGAGTGAGGAATACAACCTTAGCATCAGTCACACTGTTGACTGTTTCCTGCTGTTTACCCCAGAGAGTAAGCAACTCAGGGTGTGGCCAGACTGTCCACAAGCCTGAAGCCTGTGTAAGAACTGCATTTAGTGTAAAATTTCAGGTACACTCCAGTAGTCTGATCTTGAGTAAGGGAAAAAGTCAGCTAGCCTGAGAATGTGCAGTCCCACAACAGGATTGCACTCAGATGTGAAGCTGAGCTGTATATTTTACATTCAAACAGCTTGTTCGACATTTGGATGCTTTGCAGACCAAGGGGGCAGGCAAGAATTCAAGTCAAGCCAGGCATTCAGTTACTTTAGAGCATGTCCCAAGATGGCAAGGCTGGTTGAAATTTTGCATCTGCTCTTTTGAAGACCTGGTCAACAAATACAAAGGAGCAAATACAGACCAACCATTTGAGTAAGGACAGCTGCGTCAGACAGAAAGAGGAAATCAATTGTGCTTTGAATTTCTTTGCTTTATGACCTTTGATGACAACATGTTGCCAGCAAGTAGGATTCTATTGATGCAATTCTCCACCCATGGCAAAATAAGAAAAAGGTTCCCCAATAATGATTATAATATTAAAACTTGTTCAGAGAGAGTTTTTTTCAGATTCTCACTGAAAGTTGTTCTTGGCTTTATGGCTTGTCACAGCTGACATGATTTTTAATCAGAGCTCCTTTAAAAACACAGTAAATAGATAATAATATCTGGAAAACTAGGACATTAAAACTTTGATTCGCGTTGCACATCTCTCTAGTCTTATCATGCATTATGCATAGCTGTACTATATTTTGAAGGAAACTGCTGTGATGTGTTTTCAGTGTGAGATATATACATGACTACAGTCCACAGCATACCAAAAAAACAGGATTCTGATCTGTGGAAGATGCTCACATAATTAGACAAAACTGCAATACAGGAACATTTTG
This sequence comes from Eulacestoma nigropectus, assembly GCA_013397775.1. Classification (NCBI taxonomy): domain Eukaryota; kingdom Metazoa; phylum Chordata; class Aves; order Passeriformes; genus Eulacestoma; species Eulacestoma nigropectus. The sequence continues at coordinate 198,937 of VZTE01000268.1, forward strand.
CCCCAAACCAGAAATATTTTTGGTTGATAATGAAAGTATTGGATTCCATATTAACACAAGCATATTTTGTGGGTATTATAGTTAAGGTGCCTCAGCATCCCAGTGTCAAGGAAAATTAGTTTCCCTAAAACTCTAGTTTGCCATGTGAAGCCTGTCATTGGAATTAATCAAACTCCAGTTAGTATGCAATAAAGATCCATAGCTGCCTACTTTTATCATGTTAGTTTTGCTTTTTAAAGCAATGGTAATTATTGACAAATTGGTATTGACTCTGATCTCTTTAGCTGCTATGCAGATAAATTTTCATCCTTTTAATTTACTTGGCAGTGTTAATATCATATCCCCACTTTAATGATGTGACTGAATTTAAAGATTCATAAATTCATTACTACAGTGCATATCAAGGTTAAAAGAGGGAGAATTCCCTTATCAGTATGAAGGACTCGTACAGTTTACAGCAATACTAGATGAAATTACCCTTTTGTCTTTCAATAAGCAGAAGTCTCCTGCAGTGGCAAATGTTCATAATGGACTGTTTAATCTTGACAATCATCTGAAAAGCATCTAATTCAATTAAAGCTTTAGGCCAAAGTGATCTCTCTTTTATCAATTAAATATTTATGTTAACATACATATCACTTAATTGGCATAACATATCAAAGGATATTAAATGATTGTACAGTGTGCAAGGACTGAAAAAAAGGCTCTATCACAGGTTTAAAAGCCTTTTCTCTCTTAAACACTAAATAAAAAATTGCAAGACTGAGAAAGGGCGTCAAAGATACAATAATAAGCAAGAATTAAGAAAACTGAGAATTTAATGATCACTAGCTTTATGCTACCACAATCCTAACTGCTGGCAGTACAAGCTGTATGACAAGTCACCAGAACTGCTGTGTTCACAGAAGCCACATTAACTAATGCTGGAATTGAAGGAAAGAGCAGGAGCACAGATTAGAGAGCTCTTAGACTCAACAGTAGGTCTGTGTATTCTCAGTCATTAATCACTGCTGAACATTTGATTCCAGAGCCGTGCCAAAGAAGCTACAAGTGGCACAATACCATCTATGTCAACATGAACAGTATATCGAAACAATATTTACAGCCTACATCATCTCAACAAAGATCAAAAGAATGTATCACATTTTATTCAATTATTTGGGAGAGCCATACAGAATTGAAACATGAGAAAGCCACCCTAATTGGAAACATAATTTTCAGGCTTTTTATGCCTTTTTCCTAGGGAATTAGAACATATCTGTGAAGGGGAGGAGGTGAGAATTTGTCTGAATAGTTGCTAAAATTAACTTAAATGTGCGGTTACAGGCCATCTCTTCAGTTAACAAGTACTTACTGATACCATTCTATTTAGTGAGAAGCTGACTTCTACACTACCAAGTAGCTCAATGGGGAACATTCAAGCAATTTAGTGCTGAAAAATCATAAATTAACCTATTCTGTACTACTTTTTGTGGTCTTACAGGGTCTACTGTTAAAACCGCGTTTTTTTAAATTTCTCTATCAAAGGGAAAAGAAAAAAATTAACTCGTTTAGTCATTCAGTACCACTTCAAGGGATTAGCTGCGATGTAGATATATGTGATTACCCATTTATACAGCCATTTGGAAGTGTAAAAGCTGTTCATTGATGTTGCAAATATTAGCAAATAAAGCCTGTTTAAGCTAAAGTGTCAACACTTTAAGCTGGCATGAACAGATGCTACCAACAAATGTAGCCCTGGATCTCAGCTAACATTGCTGCCTTTGTGGGTGTAACCCACACTGGTTCCTTCCAGAAACACTTGTGGTAACGCCAGAGAAAATGCAGGACAAGAAATAAAGCAGTTGGGTGGAAGGAGGGCAGGCTCTCTTCCTTCAGTGGCAATAGAAGTTTAAAGTTCTTGATCTCATGTTCACCCTCTTTCCTAGAAGCAGAAAAGGAAGCAAACCCAAAACCAGAGGAACTCTTCATTCTACATCCCAGAACTATCTGCCACACTCAACCAAGAGTGTACTTCCAATTACTTGCTAGCGAAAGAAGAAAATATGACAACTTGTCAGAAATTACAGCAACAAACATCTTAGAATTGAAGCCCTACTAACAGGAAAGAATACCAAATGATGAGTAAGAAATATCTAGCAAATAAGGAGAATTATGTCTTTGAGAAGACAAGGCAATTTTAAAAATGGAGTGGTGCTCTGTGGAAACAAAAAAATGGAGACACAAGGTGCAAATCTTCTAGGTATAACATCCCAAAAATAAAACATAAAGTCATGTAAGCATCACTAGTTATTTTAGCCATATACTGCTCAGAAATACAGTCTGTGTACCCTTCGAAGGGTTTATTTTAAAAATTATGTCAATATCTAGTATTCATCTCTAGCTTCAGTGAGTTTGGAAAAGCTTGCTCCTAATACACAGCCTGACCACTACTACAATAACAAGCACTTGTATGGTAGCAGCTGTTTATGAATCTTTCCAACACATTTCTTTGCACAGTCCTTTGGCTATTTGCAATGAACTTTCTCACAATGATTTCCTCTAAAACAGATTATATGCTATTCATCAGGGTTCTAGGGCTATGTTTTACATTTCAGAACAACATTTTTTTCCCCTGACCACCTTTAGAAACAAAAGGAAGTAGACAGGAAAGATTTATTCGGGAAACTTCAATCTAGGATGGACTGAGCAGTTGACGAAGGTTTTCTTCAGAAGTGTAATGTGAATGGCTATACTAGATCACAACATACAGTACAGTACTCTATCTTTGATAATAGCTAACAACAGATATTCGTGGTGGTAAAAGAATCAGTCAAACAAAGAAATTTTGTAATCATTGGGTTTGGGCCTGGACTATTTTGTTCTTATTCAGTCTTGAGAGATCACTTTAAAACATATTTTTAAATAAGTGCTGAAACTGCACATACTTTCAGCAGCTAAAATACTGTAGAAATAAGAGTATTTCTGTATGTTTTAAAAATTCTTCAACTTCCTTTGATGACTTCTGTCTCTTGTGTTATCAGAAACACTGAACACTTGGTTTTGTTTAACAGTACCATTTCATATTCAACCATATCATATCTCAATTTTCTCTTTTCAAAGGTGAAAAACTAGGCAATAAAATAATAGATGATATTCAGTGTTGATAAATTCAAATGAATATGTATGGAGAATAAAATACCCTTCTACTCCTCAAATACACTGCTGGGTCTGCACTAGCTACTGCTGTTGATGAAACAGATCTCAAAATCAACATGGAAATTTTAGTGAAAACATCCAGTTAGTTTCAGTGTTGGTCAAAAAACCAAATATATCATTATTGATAATCTGTAATGGAACAGAGAATAAAACAGAAAACAAATTTTATCAACTAATAATAAATAAATCATAGATAATAAAAAATAATAATAAATAAATCTTAATCTTAATCTTAATACTAATACTAATATTAGCATTAATATTACTATTAATATTAGTATTGACATTGTTGTTGTTATTATTTATTATGCTAATGTAAAAAACTAGCGTGGCTCCACGCCTCCACTGATTCACAGAGTTCTGCTCCACACTCTGTGAGAAAAAATAGAGAAAAAATACACAACAAGGTATATTTTATGATGCCTTGATGTCTTAAGGCATCAATTATACACTACAGCAAACAGAGATCTCAACAGGTTGGAAGACTGGACCAACAGGAATTGTATAATATTTAACAAAGATATTTATAGGATCTTGCATCTGGGGTGGAATAATCTCAAGTAGCAGTACAGGCCAAAGACTGACTGGGTGAGGTGTGCATCCTTGTGGCAATAAAACCACTGTGGGGCTTGACTGCAGCAGCCAAAGTAAAACCAGCAGATGAAAGTTTATCACTGCTTTGTTTGGCATTTGTTAGGTCACACTTGGAATATTGTGTCTAGTTTTGGACTCCCACTTCAAAAGAGACATTGAAGTATTGGAGATGGTTCAGTGAAGGACCACCAAGCTGATGCCTGTTGAAAGGTGAAAGGAATTTAACTTACTCAACTGAAAGAGAGGAAGGAGTCTAATCACATTCTCTCAATATCTAGAGAGGGGTTATAGAGAAGATGGGGACACTTTTCACAAGGACACAGCAATGAGCATCAGTTGCTTCAAAAGGCAGTTTCATCAGACTACATGAAAAAGTTCTTCACTGTGACAACAACCGAACATTGGAACAGGTTGTCTAGAGAACTTGTGGAATCTCCCTTATTGAAATTAATTCAAGACTTGTCTTGTTGGACCGATGGATAACTTAATCCAAACCTCTGCTGTCAGCTGTAGGCGGGCTCAGACGACCTCTAGAGGCTCCTTCCAACCTAGGTTTTTCCCTGCTTCTAGATGGGAGGGCAGCAGGCACAATGAAATTTCTGAAGCAGCTTCCACAGTGGGAAAGAACCAGCAGACCAGCACTTTTTAAAAGCGAAAAGGAAAAGGCAGAGGACAGAAAGAGGGAAGACTGAGGTTTACAGGATCTTGAAAGACCCAGAGAAGATGAGTAAGGAACAGATACTCAGCCTTTTTCACAGTACAGGAAGGAGGGGATATAAAATTAAATTTTCAAAGGGAAGGCTTGAAAGACACCAAAGTACTTTTACCCACAAAATATAACGGACCTGTGAAACATACTGACTTATATTTTCTGAGTATCAAAACAATAAAGGGAATCAAAGAGACATGCTAAAATGAGTCAATCAAGGGCTGTTAATAGGAAAGTTGTAGAATCAAACACTGGACAGAAAGTCACCAAGTGCAGAAGTGACAGAGCACAGAGCTAATACGACAGAAAGGATCACGGGATGAACTCAGGCCTTTTCTGAAAGGATTTGCCCTCTTTGGAAAACAGGAGTTCATGGGAAAAATGAGAATATTTTACATAAAAATGAGAATATTTTACTGAAAAAAAAATTTCTGATGCCTTCACTGCCATGTCTGAATAAGGACATGTTTTGGGGTTGTCATTCTTTTTATTGTTGGTTGGTTTTTTTCCTTTTTTTTTTTTTTCCCCCCCCTCTATTTTCTTTCTCTTTGTCGTGGTTTGGTTTTTTTAAAATTATTTTTATTCTTTTTTTAATGTTTTAAGATTTCATCTAAAAAGCTTAATTCTTTTCCTGAGGACAAAATTAAATCCCTCAAAATATATGAAGTTTCTAAGCTCTTGGGTAGCTGACTACATAACAACCAAGATTTGCCCTATTTTCCTTTTTTTAACTGATGCTGGAAGCACTGAGATGGTAGAAGGATCATGCATATGATTATAGCAACAGTGGGAATTCTCCTGGCTTTACAAATGAGAGCCATGGCTTACCACAGGGAAGCCACAGAATGCCTCAAGGCCCCGACTGCAGCAGCCTGTCTAAACCTGCTGTGCAGCAGGATTTGTTTCTCAAAATCCACAATTTACATTTTTTTGCTAAAAGGGAGGTTGCACATTTTCCTATTAAAAATTAAAAAAAAAAGTAGTAAAAGTGTAGATTTTATCAGTAGCCTTTGCTAAGTGTTTATTTCTTTCTTCTAACTGAAAGGCTCCAAGGGAAACCTGACTCATTGAAAAGTGAAAGATGAGCTCGCGTGCATTTTGTTGGTAGCAAACAGATCAGAACATGATGCTGCAATGCTGCCCCATTGCAGCAGAGCTCTGGTGGGTTCATTTTCCCTGTCACACAAACTCACAGGTAGCTAAGGGTAGCTAAGTTGCTCAGCCACAGCAAGAACGATGCAGGACAGGACAGACACAACACATATCTCCATTGGGATCAAAGAATGTTAACTGGTTTAATTTCAGCCATAATTTCCTATTCTAAGTGCTTCTGTGGACTAATGCAGGGTAGAAGAACTGATATAAAAATTTCCTTAGGTTTTTACATATTACTAACACTAAAGACTGGATACTAAATTCTTACTTAAAATAAGATCTGTTTCTGATAAGTCCAGATTTCACTGCTGCTTTTTTTTTGCTGCAGTGAAGTACCAAAATCAAATGGCAGTGTTTTAGGATGATACACGACTTTCTATGCTCACAGGCATCCTGGCCCAACATTTTAACTGATTTTAAGGCTGTGCATTAAAACCATTCTGTCAAAATATTGATAAGAAATTCAAACATCCAGATTTGAGTCACTTACAGCACATGGCTCAACCACTTGCTTCCCAAAATAAATAGCAGAGAATTACATTTCTTTCTACTTTGCTTTTTTGAAAGTTCTTCAAAAATCAGAGGTCAATCAATGTGCCTGTTCATATATAAATGTCTCATTCATCCGATCCATTGTGAAATATCATTTCATTCTCTTGTGATCAAACGCTGATTCTTGAAAGGATTCAAATCTGTTTATATAAAAATCTCTGTACATTCAATGAAAAAGAAACAAAATTTTCTTTTGCAGATGGTCTTAAGCAATTGTTTAAAACTGCTGAAACTTACTTTATTTCAAACCACTACATTAATTTCCTATTGTAGGCATTTGCAAACTGTAATTTATCAATTTGTTTTCATTTATGACAATCTATTGTGATCTTCAGAAGAGATATTCTCTGGGTTGCCTTGGTTTCATCATAGAAAGGATACATTTCTGTTTTCTGGTATGTTTGAACAGGCCAAGGAACTGGAACAAGAATACCCAGCAGATTATCTGGATTTTAAATACAAAGGAAAAAAAAAAAAGAAAGCCATCCAACTCCACACACTTGAATAACAATGTTAATTTAGTGATATTTAATGAAGAAGTAGGAAATGTCAAGTTATGTGAATGACCATGAAAAATTGGTGTGTGGGACAATGGAATTTACAAGAATTTTTTTTAAAATCTAGGACAGAAAATCTTAGAATCAATAGATTAAATAATGTTAATTGAATGCATGTACTGTTTTAAGATGTTCTTCTCACTTATGAAAAAAAAAGAATTATGAGTCAGTGATAGACTATAGAATAGATAAATATACTCTTGAGACAAATGAAGAGAACAACTATTTAATCTGAAATCATGATCCATTTAAATTGATCACAAATTATTCTTTAAATACTGCTTTTTTTTAGAATAAATAAACCAGTTTAGCATTATTCTAATTCAGTTTCAATTATCTTTGGCCTCATTTTAATGTTATTTGGAATATATTCGACAAAGTGGAAAAGGTTTGTTGATCTGTTCCATTGAGATGATGAGCTATTATAAGCAGATAATCAATGAGTTTCAGATATGGTTGTCAGCTTCTTAAATACAGAAAATCAAACTTTGGAGAAGAACAGAACTGATGTTATTATCCTGTGATCCTAACTGAAGTTGCTTTTTCAGTCACTATGAATATAAAAAACACGAAATAAAATTACTGAGTGCTCTACAGCTGCTGCATTTAAAATACCCCAAGGTGCATTTTTTTTGTCAAATGGCTTTTAAAATCCATCTATGTTGCAGTAATGGAAGCAGGCAGCAATTAATCACAAGTTAATTTTTTAAATGGAAGGCCTAGAGGATAAAATACCAACTTCTTCACTAACATCAACCCATGTAAATATTAGCAACTGGCATCCACAAAATCAAAAAACTACAAAATGTTACGTCTCTCATCATTTTCTCTCAAGCTGTCAATCTGCATAACACAAGGACTTATGAGTCAGCAGTTCATTTGCATGTTACCCCAGAGGACGAGAAAACTGTTATTTTTGTTTGGGTTAGGGTTGTTTTTAAGGAAACTAAAAAGGGAAAATTATAATCAGGCTTGATTACTCTAAAACAACGAGTGCATTCAGATCATACACAATCAGTTTATCAGTTTTTAGTTTCAGACCTGAAATGCAAGCATATGAAAATGTATGCAATAATTAATTAATTAATTAATTGTTAATGTTCAATATTTCTAGCTATTTTATTTCATATTTCACCTGGGACACTATATTGTGAATTTTGAAAGATTTGTATATTCTAATTTGTAACATCAAAGTCATAAAATTCTGATCAGTCTAAGTTAAGCGCCTTAATACATACATTAGGTTGGTTCCTTTATCCAGTGTCACTGCAGAAGCTAATCTCTTTTCAGGAGAGACTCTACCTGCATGCGTAGAGAAAACTACAACATCTAAAATTCTGCTTCATCCTGGCCTGTTTGCAACTCTGTATCCTGACAATTCTTATGGGATTTCGTGTTTTCAGACATGATAAGGTCAATCCCCCACTACATCCATAAATCAGAGGAACGCATGAAGTAAAGTCTGAGTAGGAGCACTCTTGCTTCCCTGATCCCTGAGCTGGTTCTTTGCAGTTTCTAGCACAATTCAATCCAGTCTTGCTGCACAGCAAGAAATGACCATATGAAATAAAGTGGTGGCACACTGGCCAGGAGTGCAGCATTTGTTTAAACCTGGAAGAGAAAATAGCGCAGTTCCCCAGACCTCCCAGCTATTTGTTGTTTGGCTGTGCTTTTTCTTCAGCACTTCCCTTCTCTGGCAACCTGAGGCTGGAGCAAGACAGCAGGCTAACCTGGTCACGGCTATCAAAAATCATGACTGGACTCAGACCACTGTCTGAGATATAAGTAAATTGTTCCGGTCAGATTTTCCTGCCTGCCTGACCTTACTTTGTTTTCAGACCACAGAGTTTTGCTATATTCCAGTTACAAATACCTTTTTGGTTACCAATCCTTACAGCAGATAACTCAATGCTCTGGAGTGTAAGCCCCTGCTTTTTCTCACCTCAAGTCACATCATGCCATGCTCTCTTAGCCGACAATTTTGCCTCAAGTTCAGCTCTACCCTTCCTCAGTGGGCTGAGCTTATTTCCTCCTTCTACAACAGAGGGAAACACCAGGAAATTGTTCCTTTGCTTCCTTTCTGTATTAAGGGACAGAAAGGAGAGCAGGATACAGGCTAGCCTTTGGTCCCAGGATGTGGGATATCACAGCAGGGCAGTGTTAGGTTAAACTCAGCTTCTCTTCCACTCCCTCTAAATATATTTTGCTGCACAAGGGAAGAAGAATACCTGTAATGAGATTTAGATAGATTATTCTAAATATTGCACTGTAACTCAATTTTGTAGTCATTCTGAGCTCTTCTTCCCAGACAAGAGGTGATCCTCAGCAGTGTTTGTGATTTACATGCTAAAGTCAGTGAACTCAGAAAAGAGTTGCTTGTCAGAAAAGAGACTGCCAGGTCCCAGCTTTTCACTTTCAGATTCTTTTTACAAGCTGACAAACAAGCTCTCTTCTATATCTATTGATAATATGCCAGCAATATCTAAAATTATTTTAATTCTAGATTAGAGAGTCACTGCACTTGCTTTCTAGGAAGAAAAACATGTTTTAATGCAACCCAACCTACAGAAAATGGTTTACTTGGTTAATCTTAATTAAAACATCATTTATCTTGTCCCAAGCAGCTCACACTCTACTAAGAGGTTCTCTTCCATATTAATGAGGAAGAGGAAAAGAGGGTTTTTTCTTCCTTTGAAGGCATTTGGAATTAGAATTACTTTTCCACGGAGAAACAAGCAACACATCAAACAAGTAGACCTGCTTCTAAAAAGGTTACTGCCTGCATCGCCTTCCTTTATCCTAAAAGTAGTTAAAGAAAGAGCAAGTGTGAGACCTGAGAGACATAAATTAGTCTTTAAAAGAAACAAAAAATGGATGATATGAAGCTACAAGCAATAGTGAACCATGAAAGTTGAATGCAAACAACTGGCTGCCCTGCAGACATTGATGCAAAAATGTGAAATATGATAAAGGCGGAGTTGTCTGCTTTCAACATTATGTGGCCAGTGGCTAAACCCTGTCTGTTGCTTCCCATTAAAGTTGATGATATGGATCAAATAAGAAGAAGTTGAGTTTGGTCATAAATATTCCATTCCAAAACAGAAAAAAAAAGCAAGAACACTCATCACCTCTATTTCAAAAGTCAATAACCATACTTTGACCTACAAGAATGTTCAGGATTATGCTTCTAAGGTTTGATATAAATGTCCTGAAACTGCCTCAAATTTCAAGTGAATAGTTACAGAGATAAAACCTCACTGAGATTTTAAGATGGAAGGATGGCAACAAAAGGTGTCAGAATTTAACCCCTTACAGACATATTTAACGGGATAGGGTGAAGCCAGTGTTTCTATCAGTAACGGCAAATAACTTATAACAAAGACAATATAGAGAATAATACTTATTCATTTTCCAATGGCAGTAACACAGAAAGAAGTTTTGCTTGAGTAAATAATATTCTTGATTTTGCCTTCAAGATACTACTGCAGCTTTAAGGCTTCATATTTAACAGGATGCGTGGGTTTTTTTAGTGGTGACATAAAAAGCATTGGAATTTTGTGCCATTTAAAAATCTAATTTCAATTTGGATTTTATTTCCTGCTAGTAAATCCAGAACACTTTTATGTTGTTTGACAAAACTATAAAACTGCCCACATATATATCAACTGCTCCTCATTAAGAGGTGCTCTCACATCAACATTCCTCTCCCCCCATAGAACAGACATCATGGTATTTTACAATATCTAATTCTAAGGCTGAATTACAAAAACCAAGCAGTTGTTGGCAGACAATATAAACAATTTGTCTAAACCATTTTCCCACTGATGTACATCTAATTCTTGTCTCCAAAAACCCTCACACTTAATCTGTGATTTATTCTCCAAACTATGGCTTCAAAATCAATGTATTAGTCCATTTTGAGAACAGGAGGAGGTGAAGTACTGTTTTTGGAGTTTCATTTAAATTTAACATTTTAGGGAATTTAGGTCTCAGTGCTGCTTCCACTGAAGTCATTGGGAGTTTCAGTACAGCTACTAGCAGGACAAAAAAACTATATAGGATTGAGATGGGACAGGATTAGATTTCCAGAATTATATCCTTTACTGCTAATGAATACAGGTAGAAGAGGCTGGCTCATCAGAGCACTTCCATTGCACAGCAACATACAATGATATGTACATACTAAAGCCAGAGATGGTCACGAACAGAAAAAGATTAAATATTTATTTATATTAATAATGCTGTACATTCTTTCTTCCACCAGCTTTGTTTCAGAGACAGAATGGCAAAGCATTGTTTGGTGTTGTATTCTATTTTGGAAATTAATATATTAGAATATACTGGAATTGTTGGTGAAATGGAAATTAGAATTTCCAAAGATGTCTGGAGAGGAGTAAGTGCCATGAAAGCTTTGCCTTTGACTGTTACTGCCAGTCAGTTGTGTTGGAGAAAGAAACTCTAATCTTTCTTAGAGAGGCATAATTTAATATAGAAACTCCACCATAACCTTCATCTGAGAACAAACTGACATTTTTACCCAAAAGCAGGCAGTCTAGCTGCCCATTCAACATCAAGCTTGAAATCAAGATTCCTCTTTTAGCTTTTCCAGGCTTTGGATGACTTTCATATTCAGTACAAAAGTGGTCAAAAGTCAATGCACAATCTGATAGTGTTTAGTATATGTCTCCCCAGGCCCTTTTCTTAAATTCATTCTCATCTGTATATGCATTAAAAGTTATTTTTTTATACTGTCCATGGATTCGTGATAGCTATGCAAATATGCAACATTACTGCAATGTTTTTGTTTTGGCTTCTGATTGCAATCAATTGTTTATCTTTTTCATTGTCTGTTGGTGCAGCACATACTAGACCAATTAAATGTTTCTATCCAGTAGCAGGCAACATTCACTACAGGCAGGTTTCATTTGGGCTGTCAGAAGCAATATTGCACCAAATGAAAGTGCTCTCTATGCAATTTTTAAGCATGATACTAAAAGGTGTGCAACTGGGTTTTTTATTTTTGTATGTAGATAATTTCTAAGTTGCAAACTTAGCAGGGGGTGCGAACTGTGACCAGGGATGTACATACATTAATTTGGAAACAGTTGTAGATCTCATCTCCAGAAAACAGTAGAAAAAAATCTGGCTTTCTTCCTCCATAAAAGTGGAAGGCTATTTCAGTATTTCCAGTAAGGAGGTTGTAACTTCCTATAGCAGTGACTGGCACTATAAGCACCTCTATCTAGGTAACACAGACAGATTTTCTTATCCTTGTGCCAGGTTTCTTCTTTGGTCCATGAGCCAAATTTGTTCTGATGCCACAATGATTTTTTGCCATTTCCTTTATACCCCTTTTATATACCATTTTATACCCCCTTTATATACCATTTTATACAGCTTTTATGTATCCTTAGTGCTTTTAGCCCACATACTTGTAATTCCTTAAGTCTGATAACTTAGCTAGACCTAGTGTTCCATTAAGCCAGGAGAACAAACATCCTGGAGGCCTCGCAGTTAGGGGTCAGAAAACCTTAGGGACCAAGGTCCTCTCTAGAATACATCCTGTAAACTAAGATAGGCCCATTCAGTGCGGAGATTCCTCGAGATGGGGGATTCATTCGAGTCTCTCACTGGGGAGTCTTTGATAGATATGCTAATTTGCAAGGCCTATAAATTGCATACACGATTTATTGTGTGTGCACATTTCTCTGTGCATTTTGGCGCATTCCACCTGGATGAAGTGCTGCACCTAAGGATCCTTAAATAAATACCGAGGTAAAAACCCCTTTCCCCCTTGAACGTGTCTGGCTTTTAATTTTAAGACCAGGGAAAGGCAACAGTGCCATGGAAAAATGCCATTGATTAAGATCACTGCTTATACAAAGCTGAACTTGGAAGAACCGATGGAGATACTCAACATAGAACCATAGAATAGTTTGTATTGGAAAGAACCTTAAAGATCATCTAGTTCCAGCTCCACTGTCATGGGAAATGACACCTTCCACTGGACTGGGTTACTCAAAGTCCCATCTGACCTGGCCTTGAACACACAAACATTTCTAGGATCAGTCTCTGGCCTACATAGACCATATATTCTTTCCCATTTGTCTGTGCCACAGAAACAGTCCTGCACTCTGTATTTGTCCTCTCACTAATCAGCCTGTCTGTTTCCGCTCTGTTCTCCAATTGCTTTGCTACTCAAGTGATGCCATCTTAAACTCTAGCATGAACACCAGGGGTGTTGCTTACTCCCGCTGTCTGCTCCTATTTATGTCACATCTGAATTGGACCAGTTGTATCTGTTAAGCTCTAAATGCTATTTTGGGAACAGCCCCTACTTTGCTGAGTTCAAGAAGCCAACTGTAAAGTAGCTACTGTAGAGAATGCTTCATTCACCTTCCAAGCAGACTTTTCCCACCACCCCCTTCACTAACACATTTTGCAGTTCCCTATAATACATGACTTCTGACAGAATCTGTTCTTACTTTTAAAGGTAACTAAGTGAAGAAAGAGCCAAGAGGCACAGAAAAAACCAGTTGTACTATGTCATCCATGAGAATTACAGCGTGTCATAAAATGCTGAGCATTTCTGCGAGTGTCTGACCTAACCACCATGGGAAAGGTGTGGACAAATCCAGTTAGTCTAGTCCAGCTTCACACAGTTCTCCTCTGTATGACTCTGAATCTATAGTTTTGCAGAACTACGAAATTAATGAATCAGCTACTGTAGGACTCAGTCCACCATCCTTTTGTTCTCTGGTATTATTACCTGCTATGCTGGGAAGCACGGGAAATATTTTCTTTCTGGAGCATTATTTTTAATGAGTGGCTTGTTTGTGGTTTAATAGCATGTTTTGGCTAGCTGATTCAAGAGGAAAAGAAAGTCATCATATTGCTTCATTACTCTTCAACCACGGCGGGCCAAGTTTGTGATTTTTTTCTCCTAACTCCCAATGTCTACTCCTCAGCTTTATAACTGATTGCTCCATTTTGTTTTCATTTAGACAGCTATTGTGTTTATGCAAGTATGTGTTTGTCTGTATGTGTGTGCATATATGTACACATTCGTATATAACAATAAATGTTCTTAACACTTATGTTGCTAGCCTAGATTATCAACGAATATTTTTTTTCATAAGGCAGTATTTAATAAGTTTAAAATAATGAAAATTATTAAAACAGAAGTCACAATGGAGGCATTTTTCTAGCTCTATCAGTCTTGTCGCTCGTGTAAAGGGGCAATATCATTTTTGGTATGTCACTTGGAGGAGAGATTTACTATTTATTAGAAGTTATTTGATGAAAACAGTCAGAATTTTTCTTAAATCATAATTTTACATATTTTAAGTCTCCCAAAGCCAAATATATACTCATTAGAACACCATGAAGCTATTGTATGTGAAAAATTACATGTAGCGAGAATTTTATATGGACAAACCCAAGGAGAAATGGTTTATGCTGCTGCCAGCAAAGGTTTTTGGGGTTACTGTTTATCCCGTGGAGGAATTTTCTTTCACCAGAAACTGCTAGATAATATTTATTGATTTATGATTATTAAAACCATCGCAATTATGGGACCTAGTCACCGGCTTTACTTATCCTGAAGGGACAGGATGACAACTGGGTTCATTGCATATGGGTTGGAGTGCTTTGATATGCAGAGATAAAGCTTAGGTTCTTTGTTAACCAATTCTTGGGAAAAATGACATCAAGCGTTTAATGGTCAGAACTGGTGTAAAATGCAGCTTTCTTTCACAAAATGGTGAGATAGCACATATCAGGTTCTTTGATCCTGTGGCTCACTGAGGTCACCTACCCAATCATTAAAACCTTTTTTAGATACCTTTGTTTCCTCTTGAAGATCTCTTGTGTAAGCTGTAGTGAAATCTGATCTTTTCTAGTTAGTAGATGGATCATAGCCCAAGGTCACGTCTTATGTTTGAAGGCCAAGATACAGATGGATAATAAGACATAACATTTAATGAGATGGACCCAGTAGGGCAATTAGGAGCTGACTATAGAGCACATATCTCCTCCAGATTCACATGAATGTTTCTATAGAGGCTTGAAAGCAGCGGAGACAGGGAAATGGACAAAAAATGAAAATAATCATGTGGAAGGTTTTCAAAGACCTAGAGGAAACTCAGGAGCCTATTCACTGGATACATCATCTCAGTGAAAATCAGAGAGGTCTAATTCATCCTTCTGTCTTTGAAAACCTCCCATGGTAAGGCAAAAAAGATACCTGAAAGTCCGTAAGTCATACTACTTACTTGAATGAAGAAATTCTCCTTGGGAGAAAGAAAATAATTCTCTGGACTTTGTCAGTACATAATTTTCTATGGGAAATATCTTAGATTCACAACAATGAGAATAATTTCTGGCCTTCTGATCTTGTGGAAAATAAAATTGCCTATGACCAACACCTGAAAACTGTGAGGGTAAATGCCTGTAGTCACACTATCTAGAGAACAGATTGCAGTTGGGCTACTTCAAAAGACAGGTTTCAAGTGGCATCTAAAGATTTATGGAAAAGCACTGCATTATTCTGGTTTAGGAAAGAGCCTGCCTTTCAAAGATTTGTAGTGTTTCTCTTCTGATGCATAGCTAAACTGCTCCCTTCAAGAAGTGATATACTGACTTTGGACAGAAATACAATCTTAGAAAATAATGATTTATAAGAAATGCCATATATCAAGCTACCATATTGACAGCATCAATAGCCAAGTCACATAGGTAAAGAAGTCTGCTATAAAGGATTTCAACACAGAATTGCTACTGCCACATTAATTTCTTAGCCTGATGCAATAGCTAAACCAGCGAAGATTTTGGTTTGAAAGACACCATGACGAGCAATGATAAAATGAATGTTCTGCATGAGTAACTCTACCCCTCAAAATCTTAGGAATTGTGAAATTTCAAAAGCAGTTTTCATTATATTATCCTCCCCTTCCACCTCAAGAGAGTCATTTATTTGAGAAGTACAGGTAGTATACAAGTAAGAGTCTCTGAACAAAAGCATCCCATTTCAGAAAAGTTGTCTTTGAAAGAAGATGAACTGGATCAAGACTTTTTCTTAGGCTTTACCTGTTTGGAACTGCTAGCAGGAGATCAGGTCCAAAGTTCATTAATGAATTTTACAGAAGCCAAAGAAAGAAAGAAAAAAAAAAAAAAAAAAAAAAAAAAAAAAAAAAAAAAAAAAAAAAAAAAAAAAAAAAAAAAAAAAAGAAAAAAAAAAGATGAGGAAATTATCCCTATGAGGTACTCCTCTGCTCTCTGGAGTTAATCTTAAAATATAGATGGTGCATTAGATGCTGGAAGAACGTATAATAAGTGGAAGACATTCTGCAGGTATCTTTATCTGTAGTATCATTTCAGTCAAGTAAATATTAATACAAACACCATAAACATATGTTACAGAGGGAAACATATAGAGAAGCCCCTTAAGAGTCTTTTTTTTTCAGGGAGATCCAATAAGTTGCAGGATTCAATGTTATCTTTTCTTTGGCATGTGACAGAAAAAATAATGGCCATTACTAAACAGAACTGAAAACTTTGATACTCCAGAATTTGATACCTTCAAAAGATTCTCCTGAAAACTCTGCTAAGGCACACAGAAAATACGGTGATTTGTGACAGCCTGCATGGCTTCTCTAAGGGCAAGTCAAGTCTAACAAATTTGGTGACCTCCCCTGATGGGAATAAAGTATTGGTGGATAACAGAAGAGCAAATAACATCATCCACCTGGAATTGTGCAAAGCATATCACACTGTTCCACATGAGATCCTGTTTCTAAACTGGAAAGACAGGGATTTGACAGATAGGCCATCCAGTGGATAAAGAATTGGCTGTATGGTCACACTCAAAGACTTGCTGTTAATATCTTGATGTCCAAGTGGAATCCAGTGATGACTGGTGCCCTCAGGGACAGGCATCGGGACCATCACTGTTCAACATCTTTATTGGCAACGTGGACAGTGGTATTGAGTGCACCCTCAGCAAGCTTGCCAATGTCACCGAGGTATCGCCTCTCAAGCCTGTCAAGGTCCCTCTGGATGCCACCCCTTGAGAGGCGACACCTTGCAAACTTCATGAAGTTCAGAAAGGCCAAGTGCAAAAAAGTTTCATTAACATATCACATAATTCTGGGAGAAGGGGAGAGAGGTGCTTTCACTGTGCGCAACGCTTCAAAAATAAGACCATACGAGAAGTTCCTAGCTCTGTGTCAATTGAGCAGAAATCTGTTAGCTGACACACACTTGAGTCACAAGAACTTTTCATTGCTAAACCCTTTGGGCTTTGTAAAGCCTAAATTCCTCCATACTTTTGAATAGACCAATGAATTCACTTTGTGCCACTTGACACTTGGGTAGCTAAAGATAAGATTTCACAGCTCTCTGTGATTTTAAACAATTATTTGGGTGTTCTTCTTTCTTTCTACTCAAAGTGATTGTAGGCAGTGGCATATCATGGTTGAAGGCTAGAGACTGTCCAAGAATGGACAAGAATATAGGTGTCAGTTTTGCTGTACTGTCACCTATAAGAGAAGGAATGATCCTTTCCCTCTCATTTGCATTCCAGGGGAAAAAAATTCAATTGCAATTAACTTGTTAATGGTAAATTAGCCGTCTCTCCTCTGTGCAATTTGACATGGTTATTTTATAAAATGAAACTTTAGATTTCACTCTGAAGAAAAATACATCCTTTTGTTGACAGTCCCATGTGGATCAAATAAAATGCTTCTAAGTCATGAACTTCTCAGGTGATAAACATTGCACAATAAGGTCTGTAACAAATGCTATGTAACAGAACAAAAGTAGAAATCACTTAGCCATACAAAGAGGCAAAAAGAGGAAGTGAAAATTGATGAAGTGTTACTAGAACTGCTCTTAAACAAAGCAGAATTGATTTGGCTCCCAGTTACAATGGTCTGACAGGAAAGAAACTACTGAATTTGAGTTGTCAGCTACCCTAGAGGATCAAAAGTTGTCCTGGCTTATGAGCACTTTCCTTGGACTATTCATTTTCTGTATTTGCCTTTCAAGGCACCAGTTCTACACAATGGAAATGCACACTGTCTTTTCAGACTGTCCTTAGCCCAGCTCCACTGGATTAGTGCACCTGTAGATGGACATTTCTCTGTTTTGGCTCCTGTGTCTGAAAAAAAATATAATCTCCAAGTGTTTTCCCAAGTAGACCCAATGTCCAAATAGATCAGCTATCAATGGTTGTCCTGGAAGGATTTGAGAGAGGTCTTTTGCCATCTTACCTTATCATACCATTTCACACTGAGGTCCAAAGGGTGGAAAAAGCCTTCCTGACCAATCTGGAGGGCTATGAGCTGCTAGTGAGCAACCACAGAGCTCTCGATCTCTTTTTCAGATGCATTCTGTTAATATCTGAGTATTCCTTTCAAAGAGGAGCACTATGCTTAGCACAGATCTATATTTTAATTATTCAGAAATAGTAAAGAAAATATTTAAGGCACTTAGAGTTATAAACAAATAAATATCGGGTCCTCAAAGTTACCATCTTGGCCCAAAGGCTAGCTGACTCACAATCACTGAGCAGCATCCAATATCAGTGACATTATTTATAAGGTAATGTTTTTCAGCCAAAGTTTTTCAAATGCAGCCCTTGAGTTTTAGCTATTGTGTAGACATTCCTCACCTCAGAGGCTTACTCCTAGAAGAAAGAACTGGTTTCATTTTCTTCAGTAAAACTCTAATGTCATTCAACACAGGCTATTCAGATCAGGCCATAAAACAGATGTTCACGGATGTGCAGTGGAGACAAAAACAGTGTTGTTGTCGTTATTGCTTTCTTGGCTTGTACATTACCCAAAACTGGGGCTTTCATAATGCTTTTTCTCCTAAAGTTAGCATTTTGGTTTAAGTGTAATGCTGCTTTCATACACATAAAGGGGAAAAAATTAAAAGGTCAACAAGTCCTGTTTCTCTGAATGCAGCAGAAAGAAACAAAGAAAAACAAACAGTCGTCTTTGTTTTGATCATGTTTTCTGTTACAACAAGCCCTGTGTCTTGTCTACAACAAGCCAAGAAGTCTCCCATCTTCCTGCTTCTGAGGGTTACAGTCACAGATTCCCAGACCATTTTTTTCCATAATCTGCAACTGGCATTTCTGCTACCAAGCATGAGCCACAGTCCAGGTAGTTTCTCTCTAACATTCATTCTGCCCAAAGCAAGAAGATCAAGCCTTCCACTAGCATGGTTTAGCTGCATGCAGGTCTGTTTATTCCTCCTTCCACTGAGAAATATTGCTTTGTGCACCCAGAGACTAGTGCATAGGTGCACTATTCCACTGGAGTCCCAGAATGCCTGCCTAATGTCTGGCAGTGAATTCCCTCTGAGTTTAATCTCTGTCTGTCTACATCTTCTTAGCTCACCTAAAATAACTAGTCTGAACAATATAAAATGCCTGCTTTTGAAACTTGTGCTTGGTCACCTCTATACCTTCTACAGCAAAGGAAGAAGGAACTTTCCTTGGTTTCTAAGACACTCTTATTTTTTTATCTTAGCTAGACTTCACCTACTTTATTGGTTATTTCTTCTTGCTTCATTACCTAGTTGGCTGTTGCAATCTCGTTTCATAGACTGTGAGGACTTAAATAATGCAATTACAAATCTCAAAACACTGTCCCCCTAAGAAAAGTCGTCACAATGGAAGCTGAGGTAAGCACAGACGGCAACAACAGGAAGATGCTAATTCCAGGCCTGGTCAGGTAGATCTGGGTAATGCAACCAGACAAAAATTCCCACCATGGCAAACTGTGGGAAAGGAAGCAAGTGCTTATGCACATGCCATCTCAAGTTATGGGAACGGCATCTACACCCCATGGATATCCAGCATTTGGACTGTATAAATGTGGAACCTCCAGAAGAAGAACTCTGGGAACCCCCCCATCAAGACCAGAGTGAAGAAGGACCAGCAGGACACCGTGGGAATCCACATGGGGATATCTTTTGCTTAATCTCTGTCTCTCGCTCAGTCTCTTTCTGTTCTCCTCCCCATCTTCCTATTTCTTTCTATCTCGCTGCCTCACATGACCTGTTAAATAAAACCCCTACTAGTGACTTTGGTATATGGTCTTGCTTGCACTTCATTTCGGGCAGAGGCATCTCTTATAATTGGATCATAACATAGACGTGGTGCTGTCATTAAATATTTTAGCAAAGATTTTACCACCTATACTTAAAATATTTACTGTCTAAATGAATACTTTATTCATTGGTTTTAGAATGTTTGTCTCCAGTACATTTGTGCTGGTTTTTCATGTCTCACACAAGACACCTGGTACCAAAATTCCACATATATTTTTGTTACCAATTTCCACTTTGACATGTTCATATATGGACACAAAGAATAATATAAAATTATTGAACAATCTATTTTAGATTAAATTAATTTTCTTATTTGCTGCAAGAATATTATAGACTGTATATCTATCATAGAGAAATATTTGTGGATACTTTTAATGAACCTACAACTCCAGAAAATGCTACAAACCCCTGTAAAATTCTCAAACATCCAAATGTCTATAGGAATTGTAGGATACGGAAAGCTGCTTACCATCAAAGAACTCTTTATGGTGCACGTATCATGTGAATTGTTTATTCACATAGTGAAAGAAATATGATATGTGAAAACCCAATGTAAATACTAGGGGGGAAAACCCAAACCTTCACACATATAAAAAAACCCCTCTCCTATTCTAAATCCCACATTTTATTTTCAAAGAAATATTTAGAGCTATTATATGTACCAGCCAGGAGCAAAACCCCAGCTTCAAAACCACAGGAAATGTAGAAAATGTGAAATAAAACAATGGTCTGTACTTTTATTAGACTTTAGAATATGTTTTTTGAGACCAAGGTGAGCATCAGATCTGAAGTTTTTTATGTCTCATTTCCATCAAGTGATCTTGTATGCATTTGAAGACATTATATCCTCAGTTTGGAAAAAAGCCCTTAAAACTTATTTTCACTCTTGCTGTATGTTTTACTTCATTGTTTAACAATTGCTAGCAATGAGAATTGCTAAATACACTGGAATCGTTTGCCTAGAGAGGTTGCAGGGTCTCATTCTCAGGAGATATTCAAAACCCAACTAGACAGGGTCCTTGTCAGCTTGCTCTAGTTGAACCTGCTTGAGCAGAAGGGGTGTACAGTGATCTCAAGACACTCCTTCCAACCTCAATTCAATGATGCTGTGATTCTGTGAAATAAAAGTCTTTATATGTACTGCTGTAAGCCAGGTAAGTCCTTCCGTATTTCTTCTTTTTAAAATTTTTTTAATGACGTAAGCAAAACACAAGACTGCTTTTTGCACTTTAGACAAGCAATTAAATAATTTGATATATCCACTTATTTCAGAGGGGAGATTTAATCTGCTTCACTTTGCTGATGCACGGAAAAATCTCAAGCTATAATATCCCCCTTAAAAATAAACCTCATTAGCTTGCCATTAAACATGATCAATAATTAAATACAGAAGATTTTATTCTTAAATTTTTCCATAATCTCTGAATGCCTACACATAGATACAGGCTCGGTTAAATGCCTACTTGTAAACATATAAATACTTTGTCATAATGCAATGTACGGCTGCAACCAGTAGAAAGCAAAAAATATTAATTTGGGGGGAACTTAAGCAGTTTTGACTGACACCCGTGAAATAAAATTAACATACTGTGGTCAAGTAGTCCTTCTAAATATTTATAGAACAGGCTGTATTTTGTAACTCCTATAATTGCAGTGTAGTTGTGCAACAAGACCAGTTACACTCAAGAAGCTGCCTGTATAAATGGGGCTGCTTTGTTTGGAGCCCAGCATCCTTCATTCTTCACAGAGCTGTCCAAAGTTGAAAAAAATTTGCACTGTAGATCTCAAGGGAAAACGCCTTCTGCCTCATGTGGATTACCACAGGAATCAAATAATTTTCCCATCTAGCAGCACAAAAGTGGAAGGACACAGTATCATAAATTATCTTTGGATTATTGCTTGTACTTGGATTATTATTTTTACTATAATTACTAAGGCTCTTGTTTGCTTATTTTATTAGTAGAAAACAGCATTGTTGTTGCAGTGTTCAAAAAAAAGTCTTCCCTAAATGGAAAAGATTTCAAGCAGTAAGCCCAGTATCTTCATCTGTGCCAGTGGTATAAATACCAGAAAGAGTGACAGCTAATCCACATGCACTCAGTAGAAAAAATGAAAAGACCGGTGTCAGTGATAATGTCACCCACACCTACTAATTTGCAAGCCCTTCAGACAACCAGTCAGTAATGAAATGAGTAAGAGGAGGAGAAGAACAGAGGAATAGGACAGGTAAGAGATGGAACACCAGCCAAACATCATTCCCCATTAATGTAAATGGGAAAAGGACATTTGAGTTTTACAAGGTGGCCTAAATAATTTCAGGACTAAATATATTTCTGTACTATATAAACATCTCAGGATCACTGTTGGGTTTTTTTGCAATCTTTTATCTACTTTACCACCTACCCTATCCTACTCCCCCATAATTGTCATCATTTCTGTCTTGGCAACATCAGAGCAAACAGAGGGGGACTGAAACAAGAGAATCACATAGAAGAGATTGTTTTGACAGGGCTATGCAGGGCTGCCTTACTAATCTAGCACACACAAGGTATGAGTGACTTGAATTCTATTAAAAAAATATTAGCAGAGTGAAAAGCATCCTGTGCCAAATCCAGTGGCCGCTGAAGTAAAGTTCTTTCTTACAGCCTTCACGTTTCACTCTGACTCTGTCAATGCAATGAAAAAGGAGAGGCCATCGTTTTTGTTTGCCTAATAGCAGGTTTTAAAAGGCAAAATACATGCAGAGCCAGTGTGCTCAGTAATTTGATCAGCCATGCCTGCCTGACATATGTGTTCCCCAAACTGATTTAAGTCACAGGGCATTTATGCATCAAACGGGAGCTTTGCTCTCTTCTCTAACAGCTGCAGGGATGAAAATACTGATTGACAATACAATTTTATACAGATATATAAACAAGGCACTTCATGCCTTTAGATTCCTTGAAAAATCCAATCTGAACATATTTGTTAGAGGAATCTTTCCATAATTACATGTGAGGGATCTACTGATTTTTCCATTGATGATTCTGAGCTCACTCAAGGCAGAATATATGGCCCTGAAGCTTTGCAGTCATAAAGCTTGGCAGTATTTTAGAAATAGCATTTTCACAAACCTTGTCATGATGTTAGTATCCAGGAACAAAGATCAGCATGCTAGTATTTGCAAAACGAAAAAAAAAAAAAAAATCCTGTCTTTGGTGAATTTGTCAGTGGAAAACGTCATTGCATTATCATTTTGCTCAAGCAGGCTAATAATTCAGTGAATATGAAGGCTAATATAAGACTTCCAGAACGGATCTTCAAATCCTCGTACATTTATTGAGTAATACCATACAGATAAGACAAAGATTTAAGGAAATATTTAAGAAAAGCCATATTGTACCATTAACATCTGACGTTTTGTAAAGAACTGCTGCACAGTAGTACATATATGCTGGGTACAATGCTTGGACTGGCAGATAGTGGGAGAAAATAAATGTCCATTGTCATTGTATTCAGCATTATTCTTTAAATTCTTAAAGCATGATGGACGCATAAATTTTCTATTGTAACAGGTCTGTTAAAGTTGCTTCATTATACACTTTTCAAACTTGTCAGAATTATTGTTCAGGATAGATATTACAACCTTTTCAGTTATTCCTGATGAGTGTATTTTGCAGCCTTAAAGAAGATGGTACTCCTCTAGCTATTTATGAAAAATAAAACAAAGACTTTGTGGCATTAAATTTTCTCTCCAAACAAGGAGAAACCATGATAACCCAAAAACTGTTAGCCAGCCTTTCCTGTGCAGAAGCAAAAAAAGCTACAAATAGGGAAGAAAAAAAGAGGAAACAGGACATCGATCATACAACTAAATTTCAGCACCACGTTTATTTTAGTCTTTGCTCTTTTACCAAAGTCTCAGGAAGAGATGAACAACAGAGATTTAAGATGCAACCGTCAATTGGTTGAACCCTCTCTTTTCCCACTTTCCCTGGACGTTAATCTTCCTGTAGGAAACTGGCTGTTCCTTAGAGGCTCCAGTTGACAGCCTGGAATATTAATGCAAAGGCAGTTGAAGTAGATGTGCTGGGCTGTGATTAGTGGTCAAGAAGCTGATACACACTCTCTTCTGTTATGTCTGCTCCAGGGCCCTTATCCACTGGAGGATGGATGGCACAGCCCACAGGATGCTATAACCTTTTACACTGATGGAGCAAGATCCAGCAGAGCTTGATCCACTTGTGACCTTATTAGATTTGTCATTTGAAGCACTAAACCCTACAGCTGGACCAATTGTATCTAACAGTTTCTGATGGTACCCTCCAAAAGGAGGAAAAGCCCCCTGGCTTGAGGAAGACATGACCTGCTGGCAAGGACTTGAGTAAGTATTGACAAATGGGTTGCACTTTGCTTTCTACTAACTTTTTGAGGAAATGTATTTGCTTGAACATAGTATAGCTTGCTGCTGGCACAGATCAGCATGAAATTATGACTCTTCAGAAAGCAAAACAAGATGATGTAACCAAGGTGACAGGACATATCAAATTCATACTGACTGAAATTTCTCCCAAACTCTGTCAAACACACTGAGCCACTGACAACATCAATTAGTCTTAAGCTCTCACAATCTTCTTTTCTTCAGTCATCCAACTTTTTCCTTAATTTTTAAGGGTGTATGTGGACATGATTTTTTCATATCTATGTGACCCTAAATGCTATTTACTCATATTCAGTGAAAAAAGAACTCAGTAGATAATAGTATAAACATAATGCAGACCTTGTGCATATACATGTGCTATTTTACTGTTAGAATGAAAGACCAGCCTCCTGAGGAAAATAAAGATATTCCTACGAAACAACACAGTGATTTTTCCAAGATAAAATGTTCAGTGCAACATATGAGCATCATAGGTAGCCAACTGCTGTAGAGACAAAGGCAAAAAGGGAAAAAAAGGTGTTTTTATAATATGATTTGATTAGTCTCAATGGCCCACATGAGGAAATCACATTAGAAAGATATTTGCCTTTTTTTCTCGCAACATGAAACAAATACTGTGTTGCAAAGTTAGTCAGCATCTTTAAGCTACATTGCAGAGAAACCTACAGTAATATGGCCATCTGTTTTAACAAAAAGGTACTGCTGGATATTACACTGCTGAGAATTCCTGGAACAACTGAGATTATCGAAAGGGAAAAAATTAGTCAAAGAATGATAACAAAAAGCTTTTATGTTTTGTGAGAATATTTACCCTCTTTTTGGGATGCTACATCCTATTGGTTAGATAGCACTGGAACATTTCTACATTACAATCTAAGAACTATTTTCTTTTTGGCTCATTTCAGCAGGAATAAGGGCATTTGTCTCTCAGGACTTTTTTTTCTGTCAATGTCCTAAGTGGTTCGATGCCCATGTAACTAATGCTGCTCATAAAAACACAACAAGCAAAACATAAATCTGCTTGTCTAATTTACTGGCTCAGAGAATATTTTGATTTTTGATTCAAAAAGGAAAATACAACCATCATAGTTCATCTCCTACTTTCTTTGAAATAATTCAGTACTTCAAGCATTATATTCCACTCACTTGCTCTAATCCGCTAATTTACTTTCCTTATTTTTATTGCTTATGAGTGTAATGATGAAGAACTAAGCTGGTAGGAAAGTCCCAGTGAACAAAACTTGCCTTTGGTTTTGTATCAATGTTTGTTGCAACAGCCCCTTTTTCCCCATGCTGGACACATCAAGAGTAATGACAGCCACAGATTGCTCCATCTCTATGAGAAGTCCAAATCCAGCAAGAACTGGATCTGCTTCATTTATGCCTTTTGCTGTCAGTTAGTAAACAATGTACTATTTATCTATGCAAAATAATGGTAAATTCTTTCTAATTATACCTTTTACAGTCATTTGCTAGCACAGATGTTTGGGCCAGATACCAGAGAATCAGATAACACCAAACCAAGGGGAATCCAGCTTCCATCTCCGAGCACAACAGAGAATTCAGGCCCTGTAGGATGCTCACAGGTCCTAGCAAGAAGGTTAGCAAGGGAACTAGTTAGAGTTAGTCATAATCCCCTTTACTTGGTCTGGATATCTCTGTGCTAGAGACAGGAAGAACTATGTCAGATCTCACAGGCCCATTTTACAGATGAGTTCAGCTCCTTGCGCTTCATGCTCCTGGAGTCCAAAGCAAGTTCATCCTTCTGAGCGTGTGAAGGACACTTTCATTCAAGTTGTCAAACAAAAGCCTTCACTCTGCTTTCATTACAGCCACTGTACACCCACTGAAACCTACTTCCCTAGTATGAGGAGAGAAAAGTGCTTGCTTGTTCCTGTTTCATCTCAGATTTATTATTTTTTCTTAGTTACAGAATGCATTTTCAAGGGCTGAGGGCAGCTGTGACATTGATCAGAGCCTATATTGAAGAAATGAAAACCTAATGCTCTTCTAGAGATGAGGAGGTGTGTACCAGAGCTGTCAGTGCTAACAGGAAGCATGGATGGTGGATGTACAGCCGAGAAACAGCAATGCAAAGGTCAACATTTTCAGTTTTCAAACCATTAACCTTCTTTATAACATTTTTACAAGCCTGTAATCTATGTTCAGTAAGAAAAGCATACTCTCCCCAGCATTTTCCCAACATGACCAGAAGTTTGATATCTGGGAGGCTATCTACAAACTGTTACCTTTCACTTTTGTTTAGAGAAAAAAAATGGCTTCCTTTTCTAATTTGGTTTTAAATCAAAGATTTTGTGCAGCATTACTTTACTCAAATGATCTCTTAAGTGCAAGTCTTTTGATGCAGTATAATCTTTCTGAGAGAGAGTACTTTAAAATGTAAATGATGAAAAATATCTATCTGGTGTAAGTTTTCTATCAACACTTGATAGATAAATGAATTTTCAAAGTCTTCATTATTCTGATCAGATGACAGATCATATTTACATTCAGATAATCCTGAATGGGAAGCTTACTTGCATAGAAGAACAATCTGGGTCATCACAGTTAGCTGTATGCTTGCAATTTATATCTCCCAGTGAGAATAAATAATGCTCACAATATATTCAAGAGAGGAACCCTAGAAAGCAACACAATGGAGGACAGAAGAAAAAGCAGTCCAGTTGTTAAATATGCGTAGTACTTGTATCCTTATCTGAGTGACAACACTTAATCTCTTTCCCTCCATTTAAGTCGGAGAATGAAAAAGTGTCTGGTTTTCAAACAGAGGTCTGAGAGCCTTTTTGCCCATAATTTGGATCTCACCTTATTTTCTGATATCACATGGTAAACTCATCGTGGTAAATGACTGGACATATCTTGTAAAATGAATCTCTAATTGACCGAAGACTCTGGAGCTGGTAAGATCACCACACTTTCTTGTAGAGCTGGAGTCAATAAATATCCATGTAGGAGTACACATTGTGGGCAGCAGGAAAATCCTGCCTTGGTGGTCTAATACAGAGCATGAAAGAGTTAAATTATGAGTGAGAAATGGCTGGCAGGAAAACCACCCATACAGTCTAGGAGAGTACCAAGGTTTTGGAAGTCCTTGCACAAGGAACAAATTAAGCTAGCAGCAAACTAATGCAAACTGCTACATCTTCTGCAGTTGACATTAGATGTCCTCTCTGAAAAGAAACAGCTTTTATGGATATGCAGTCCAGGACCATACCAAAATGAGTACCCCATGGGAGACCTTTATCTCAGCAATGATGATGAACTCCA
Source organism: Eulacestoma nigropectus (assembly GCA_013397775.1). Classification (NCBI taxonomy): domain Eukaryota; kingdom Metazoa; phylum Chordata; class Aves; order Passeriformes; genus Eulacestoma; species Eulacestoma nigropectus. The sequence continues at coordinate 226,532 of VZTE01000268.1, forward strand.
CATGTACAAAAGAGCAGGATTCCAAAGATGACTTAGGACCCTGAAGAGGCATATAGATGCACGCACAGATTTCTGCCACTCAAATCTGCCAACTTTTTCTTCCCTGTGCATGCAGCATGAAAGCTAATTTCAAACAAATTTGCATTAATGGCAGTTCTTTAATTAACTCAGTATGGGGAAGATTTTACATCTCAACTGAACAAGACACGAAAGTGAAGTGCAAATCCAGGGATCTAATTTCAGGTCCAGTGACTCAGTGAGTTGTAACACAATGAGAAAAAAGATTTACTTCCTCTTGCATTTTTTATCAATGCTTCTTTTTTGTTCTCATCCCTGTTTTCTTTCTCATTGTTACTGGCACCACCTTTAATGGCATGTTGAAAACTCTGGCAAATGAAATGATAGCAGGATACTTGGTGCACCTTAATGAAATAAAAGACTCTTATTGTTCAGACATGAGTAACTCTTCTTTCTAAGGAAAGAATTCAAACCCTTATGTCCCTCAGTACTGCCTAGCAAATAAATGACATCCTAAAAGCAAGTGGCTGTAGGATATAAGGAAACCAAATTGTATCCTATACGAGGTCTAATCTATACAAGATCTTTTATCTCTCTAAACTTTCAAGATGCTGTGTGTTCATGTATCTTGGGAAGCCTTGTAAAACCCACTCCCACACTTATAGGTCTGGAAATACAGCACTCCCCAAACATTTAAGTCTTTTTTGTTTGTTCATGATGAAGCCATGGTCTAAATTTTTAGTATTTCACTTCTTTTCTAGGCTCTCATTCCTGAGAATTCATTTAGGATGAAGAGGTGTCTTAAAAAACATGGAATTGCAGAATGAGTAAGGCTGGAAGGGACCACAGTGGGTCACCAACCTCTTTGCTCAGCAGGGTAATCCTAGAGCATGTGGCACAGGATAGTGTCCAGATGGTTCTTGGGTATCTCCTGTGAGGGAGACTCCACAGTCATTCTGGGCAACCTGTTCCAGTGCTCGGTCACCTGCACAGTACAGAAGTTCTTCCTCACATTCAGGTGGAACTTCCTGTGCATCAGTTCTGCCCGTTGCCTCTTGTCCTACTGCTCAGCACCGCCTAGAAGAGCCTGGATCCATCTTCTTGACATCCACCCTTCAGATATTTATAGATGTTGATGAAGTCCCCTCTCAGTTGGTCAAAAATGAATATTTACAGGTAGAGGAGAGCTCAAAATGTTAGAAACCTGTTATATTAAGCATCTAAAATCATCAGTAGTGTGTAAGTAAAAAGCATGCACTGCTCTTTGCGTTTGACAATCTGGCAACGCCTCTCTTGTGTCTGCAAAACTTTTCACATACTGGTACGAGAGGATCTCTGTGTTTGTCTCTGTCCCCAGTCATCGGGAAGTCATCAGGAAGAAGTCACCATACTTCAGTTGGAATTTACATCTCAGAAGTAGCAAGGAGGTCAGTGGGTGTCCAAAATCCACCCACAGGCAGACTGTAGCATAATGAAAGAAATTCTGTAGGTGTACTGTTCAAGTCAGTGCATATTCTGGATGCTGCCCTCTCTGGAGGGAATATTCCTCAGGAAATATCTAGGACCTTGTCTGGAGCAACAAATAATTTGGCAGTACCGTATGCTGACTCAGGACAACTTTCAAAAAATAGCACAGACTTACATATTTTTCTTTACAATATATGAGAAACATCCATAGTAATTTAATGGCACGTGCAGTTCCAACACTACTCATACAGAAGCAATCTTAGCACTAGGCTAAGATATAAAGTGCCTATTAACAGCTGAATGCAATTTTAGACTCCAGCTTTTCTGTTCCTGGCCTATCTGCTGCAAGATGAGACACTATGCAGATAATAGATTAATGCCAAATGTAGCCATGTCTAATGAAAGAACTGGACAACAAATAGGTCTTTTCATTTGTGCTCTCGATTTTATGCGGGTTGAGGTTGCCAATGCAAACAAGGACTAATGAAATTCAGGATTTAACATTTAATTAATCGTAGCCATGTGGTATTTCTGTTAATGAAATGGTTAGCTCAAGGTTAGTAGGGGAAAAAAAATCAAAGTAATCTATCTCCTTATCAATATATAGAAGCTGAATGCTAAGTCCATGAGTAAAATATCATTTCAATATCATGACACCCTTGTGCATTTGTCTCCACAGAGGAGTCACACCCATCTTTCTAGTGCAGCCCCAGGCTCCAGCTCTGTTATGACAGCACTCTTGCTGAAATTCCATGCGAGAGCTGACCCCACAGCTGGGGCAGCTGGCAGAGAAGAGGCTTAGATAAACTGCAGAGAGGTACTGTGCAAAGCACTGTATGTCTAGAAGGAAAAAATAAAGGAAAAACTTCAGATTTTTATTGCTGAGGAAGAAGCTCAATATCCATTAGCAATAGATGTAGAAAAAACCCTAGATGTAGAAAAAACCCCAAACAAGGACACTGTTGGCCTGAAAATAAAACTAGGGGGAAAACTAGCCCATGATCAAAGTCCAGCAGACTGTTTCGAAGCCTGATATAAAATACTACATTTTTCAATGATCTGGGATCAATCCGAATATGCTTTTGTAGATATTGTGCTAATAAATATTTTGATTGATCTTTTAAATGCAAACATTGGGCTAATAGTGAAAGCACGTTACTTCAAGTCTGGAGCACTTTTCATTAGCTATCTGATCATCAGTGCAGGATTTATTGAGTAATAAATTGCCTACTGGCAATAAGCTTGCAAAAGCTCAATACATCCTTATTAGTGTCTCAAAATTCTGCAATACAATAATTAGACTTTGAGTGAAACAGAGACATTTTTCTGCATTCTGCAAAGTGTTGAATAATGATTTTGCAAAGTTCTGGATGTTCATTGCAGAATATTTGTTAAGATCCATGGGACTCACACTTGCAAGTCTTAATGAGTCAAAATGGTCCACCATAACATAAACATAACATATAAAAAAAAAATTTTCTTTTTTTTCATAAAAATGTAGGCTACCTCAAACACTCTCTTAAAATTACAGTATTTCTCTATGTCTGTCTGCCATGGAATAAAATGGTGCATTACATGGAGCTTGCATAACTTGAACAGCTCTGAAAAAATGTATTAGCCAACAGAGTGAATGTGGACCATAAATCCCATCTCTAGCTACCTCATACCTTTTAGTGCAATGGGCAATACTGTGCTCTAGATTCAAATTGTAAATAAATTTGGCACATAAAAGGAATAATTCCGGTATTACAAGCATGAAAACATAAAATCCAATGTAGTTCCAAAGTTCTTATACACAGTCCAGCCATAGATTACTTCTGCTTCTACAAGGACTTATTTTGGAGTTGCTGGTAGATGCTGAACTGATGTATAATGACAAGACATAGCTAATTTGATGAAGAACAGATTTCCTCTAAAGACACAGAGAGCATCCATAAGCATATCCTGAAGCACATAGTCTTTTTCTGCTACAAGACAAACCTAAATAATTAAGAATATTTGGACTCAGACAGCAACGGATTGCTTTTTAGGGAGTGGAAAAACATCTCTGGTTCCAATATCAGCCAAAAGAGGATAGTGAGTGGTAATCAGAAGGCATTTTCTGCAGGACTCTTGTTTGTACCTTAAATCACCACACAGTATGATACCACTGGCTGTGGTCCCTTCTACCTGAGGTCCACTACCACTCTGTTGTGAGAAAAAACCCACTACACACTGGCTGTGCTACAACTAGCCACAACTAGTGTCATCAGTCCATAATTTTAATTAAAAAATTCTGTGCATGCTGACACCACTTCCATCCCAAACTAATCTGACCCCACTCTTCCACCCTGATTCTGTATCTCCACTGAATCATTTGCAAATTATTAAAAGTTGAGAGGGTGCACCTCTTCCTAATTATTCAACTCCATAATATACCATTTTATCACACAGAGAGGAATGTAGTTCTGGGTTACAGGATTTTACTTCCTGAATCTTCCTCTTGCCCCTAGATTTTCACTGTTATTGTAATGTTGCCATATAGTATCTAAGCAGAATGAGTGGACAGGCAGTGTATATAAATTAAAACTTGAAATCTCTTGCTACCTTTGACCTCTACGTCGTGCAACTTCTCTAAGCCTTATTTTCTCTAAAGATAAAATGTCATTCTTAGTAAACTGACGTGACAAGCACAGATGAGTCACGGTATTTAAAAAGCAAAACATAAGAAAGGAGCCATTGAAAGATGAACAACATAGGAAAATAATGAGCAAAGGACACAAAATCTGAATAAACTGCCGCAAGATCAAAGTATGTGAGCAAAACTGGTTGGTATCCAGTACAACTGCGGCTTCAGGATAATAAGGGAAAGGGTAGAAGAACATGTTATACAGCTGGTTTTATTTACAGAGATGAAATTGTAATTGTGGCTAGGTAAAAAGCTAATCCCGATACTAAGAAAAATAAGTTAATCTTATGAAATGCATGCCATGTTGCATAAATCTAAATCAATCCTCAGGAAATGAACATTATGAACCTATTCTTCTCAGCTTTATCATTTCCTCATTTTAGCAAAACCAGGTTAAATAGACTATGCACTACCTGCTTCATATCTCTTATTAAAAGACCCAAATTATCATTTATTACAAATACTCTGTCTTGCTTTTAACACAAAATTGTATTCTAACTGTTCCCTTATCAACTTTAAAGCCTTAAAATAGATAGGGTAATAGTAGTCTGTGTTAATATCAACAGTATTAGCATTTATCCAGTATAAATTTCATCCTGTATGAACAAATCATGACTTTTTCTTGTGTTGTATTTGGTACCAGTGCAGTAAAGTACAGTTCATAACCAATATGCAGTGTCTACTAATTGGGAGGCAAAAAGCAAATGACAAATTCAAATCCATCACATTTTCAGATGCTAAACTATGATAAAGCTGGATGCGCAAGGAGGGCAGGGAAGCTTTCTGCAAAACCTTTTAAATAGGATTCAAAGTCGTTCTGGATACCTACTTGAAAAGAGAATGAGTAAAGAACATGGAACCAGACTGGCATTTTGACCTGTTTCTTTGCCTTGTGCAACAAATCAAGAAGGTGAAAATGTTTTGTTTTCTTTTTTTGAGGAAAAATGAGTTCTACTTTCCTACTTCTTTACACTTAAAATTCAAAGATTGTTTACCTCATTGTAAACTACAATGACAAGGTAACTCATCAAAAATGGACATAATGGATAATAGAAAAGAAAATCTGGGTAAATAAAAGAATTTGTTGTTCCTGTTAAACACAAAAAATCTTTGTTTCTTTAAAAAATTCTGCAACTACAGTGACTGACAGTTTGGACAAGAGATTTTTTGTTAACGCTTTTGTGTCAGCTGAAGTGTGAGAACTTGCAATATACATCTTTAAGATTTCCAGTAAGTATTCTAAAAATAAGAATCAGAACAGGTGTTTCCAACATTTCTTATTTTTAAATAGTGGGGGAAAATTCAATGTTTCTAAGAACTTTTCCAATCTGTCTTATTCACTGCAAGACAACAAAGAGGGGGGGGAAAGTTCCAATGGTTAAAAATCACCTGATGGTCACCTTGTATTGCGTGAGCTTCTACAGAGAGAAAACGTATTTTTTCTGTTAACCTGGAAATGGATTTCCAGCAAAATTCACAGAATGCCTTGAATTTCATCTGACTTCTGATCCTTAAAGTAACACAGCTACAGTAGAATTAGACTCTAAACTGTCATTGTCAATATCTGAATATTCTGTAAATCTAATTATTACAGCAGGTTCTTTTAAAGCAGGCAATATATAAAGTGGAAATACAACTAAATGACCCAATTTATCCTGTTCATAACTTGTCTTTAATAATACATGAATGAACACTTGAAAATAGGGAAAAATACTACTTGAAGTGGTTAAGCTGTCCATCAATAAGCAGTAAGAAGTATTTCTTTGACACCTCCAAAAACTACAGATGTTCTTGCCTATGGTGACCAAATTAAGATCTTGCACCAATCACTCTCAAATGTGAATGCAATGTTTCCCTTACGAGGCTTTTAGTCAGGCCAAGGAAAACAAGTGTCTATGGATTTATTTGTTCTCGTAATGTAGGAAAATTGTCATTTTTTTCAGACATGATGTTTTCCGGTGAAGTCTCTTAAGTATCTATATCACATTTAAAGAGGCATGTGATCTTTAAAAATACCTTCTGGAATTACCTGGTTAGTGGCAATCCTTAAAACCATCGTAATGTACAATGCAGTGACAACTCTCTGTCCCCAGGAACCTGGTGACGGCTTTCGCATGGACCTGAATAAGGTCAGGACTATATACAGCCTCTCAGTTTCGTGGAGTATCCATACAAGACGTGATTATTCAACTCTGTATACAGATTCATATGCCAAAGTGCACACTCGAGTAACTTCCAATAACCACAGTTATGCTGAACTTACTGAGTCATTGTTGATTCAATAGAGATTAAAGTAAACCAGACAAAATGAATTAGATATTCAGCCTTTGCTTGCTCATAATGATACCAACACCCACTGCCACCACCACAAGCCAATACAAATATTCAGAGAATTTGGTCTATGACCATTTCCATTGCAAAATGCAAAGCTATTTATTAAGGCAGCCTGTTACTTCCATAATGCATGTACTATCATCACACCCAATTCAGGTGGAGGAAAAATACGGTTAGCAGTTCTCATCTCAATGTTTCAGTCCGTAATGATCTAGTATAGGAAAGGAATTAAGGTATTTCTGGAGTTTTTGTGGCATTAAGGCCAGCCTCACAGTGAGCCATGGAAGAACAGCGGACAGGACTTGGGAAAAAATAATTTAAAATTCCTTATTCACTGAAAGGAACTTGTTTTGAAGGGCCTAGACAATATTCTTAGATTATTGGATTTCAGTTGAATGACTGAAAACACGAAATGTCAGTGGATGCTTCTTCATTTATGCTTTCTTTTATTACCTAGCTTTTCTCTGATAAGAGACACATTAAAAACAAAAAAGAAGTGAACAAAAGCCATCATCATTTTCAGCTGAAAAAGTGAAGAAATTTAAGGATCTGCAAATTTAAAACAAATACATGAGAATGCACTGCAAATCCAACTTATCAGTTTATTAACTGCTCAAGACCTTGAGTGAAAAATTCATCATCTACTTCCCTACCTATAACATATCGTGACTGCAGTTAAGCTTGACACTTGGCTACAGCCCCACATTTTGAAAAAATGACAAGCAATGTGGTGCATTTGAAATGTCAGGCTGTGAACACTGTTTTTGTCTGCAGGTTATCCTTCCATATCCAGCTATAACAGTTTCATCTATAAATTTAAGCCTTCCAGATTACATATTCCCAACCTTTAGAAATCTCTTTGCCCTAAAAGTAGTTCTCTCTAAAGACTCTGCTTCACCACAAGGAAGATGTAAGGGTTGTATGTGTCAGGACTGAGATGCCTAGAATCAGTAAAATCATAGCTTTTCATCCTACCAGCTTACTACAGATGAAATAGATTACACAGAGCCTGCCCATGTGTGAATGCATCCATATGTATTAGAAACTGCATTCCTTGCTTGCTCTGCAGCATTTTCCTTGAGAGGTTTATGTCAATATCTTTGGCAAAATTCCTCCTCCTTCCTACTGTTTTGCAATATGCTATGAAACTGTTGCCTACTGCCTGTCTGTAAGGTGGCTGAATTTGAGCAAACTTGTAAGCATAGACTGAGCAATGTAAAGCAATGAGTGTAATAGAAATTTGAAAAATGGCATATAAATTAATGATATTATTCTGCATTTTCATTTACTAAGCCACACGATCCTATTTTATCCAGAAGAAGAGCTTAAACATTGCTTTACGACAACTATGCGTAATTTGCTATTCATTACTTCTTTATACTGCTGATCCTCCACATTTACTTCACTCTTCAGATCTGATTGAGAACATCTCCAAGTCAAATCTTCATTTGCCTTCTGGTATACATAAAATTATAATTTTTTCTTATATGTCATCTATCTTCAGTTCCACAACGTTGGAGCTCTGTTATGCATCTGAAAAGTCTTATAGGCAAAAGATAAAACAAGAACTGTAATTCATGAGCTGAGTGAATCAAATGTAAATATTTCAAGCAGAGATTCCCAAGCCATGCTTAAACTTCAACTTGAAAAGCTTTTTTTTTTTTTCTTAGGTACAATGGGTAGAGAAAGACCTTTCAGTGACTACAAGGAATGCTGGATATATTGCAGATGGCACTGCAAAGGACCTGACCTTGTGACAGTAGGAGTCATTTTTCATAAAAGAAAATGAAAAATCAGCCTAGTGAAACCTTAACAAACAGGCTGTTGCATGAGGCTTTGACTGTTAGAGACAATTCTTCCACAGCTTCCTACAAGTATGACCCATATTCTGTCTGATCAATACTTGTCTGAAAATATCAATCTTCTACCATTCATGCAAAAATGCTCAAGGCCACATTTTTGGTTGCTAAGTACACTTAGTGCTGTTTGAAACCTTTCATAGCATTAGCATAGGTTTTCATAGCATTATCTAGACATTATAAGTAATGATTTGATCCAGATACCGTATCAGAGAACAAAGTGGTGCTAGAGATCAAACTACTCCCTGGGAATAATTTCGCCATATTCAAGCATTTAGTGATTGATTTCAATGTCTGGGATTTCATCTGTAAGAGTTTAATGATTGCAGTGGTTAGAAGACAATGGAATTTTATTTTAATAATTATTACTATTACCCTCCAGTCATTCACTCTGCATATTTAAAAAGAGAAAATGTTCCTACCTCTGCATATGAGATCATGCCTTCTGACTACAAGTAATTTATTTTATTTTTATCTCTTCAACATCACGCTCTTTTGCCTGTCCTTTGTTTGCATTGAGAACATACTGCAGTTAGATGTAACCATGCCCCCCTCCTCCTCCACCTTTCCACGCCGTCCCTCCCCCTCCCCCTCCAAAAAAAAGAGAGAAATTAACTTTCTTTGGTATTAAAATTCCTAGTAGAACCCTCTGGCCCTTGGCAAGATTTTGTTTCCATGGTACAATATGACTTGGAGGTTTTACAAGATTAAATGATCATTTCTCTTGCATGAATATAATGGAATTTACCCATCTCATTCCTTGTGACAATATTTCAACATTTATTTTAGGACAATGAACAACAGAGAGCCATGTCCCTGATGCAGTAACAGATGCACTACATACAGCTTAGAGAAGGTTAAACAAATGCATATGTCAATAACCAGTATTGTCCCTTACTGTAGGTACGTGACGAATTTTACAATATGGAAAAGTAATAGGTTACCAGTTCCACTAAATATTTTGGTAACAGAAGAATCCTATCCAGTAATAACACAAACCAGAATATAGATTCATAGATTAAGCAACTTTAATACAGTAGCTGCTAAAATACACTTTAGATTTGTTTAGCTTAGTCGTAAACACCCTTATGAAAAACACCTGCTAGAATTTATTTCATTTCATTTCCTCTGGGTTCCACTATAAGGAAAACTCCGCGATAAACTGTAAAAAACAGTTTCCTCATTGGATTTGGACCACAACATGTCCTGAATTAAAGCTTCCTGTTTGAATGCAACTTGCAGAATTCCCCGTTTATTTTCTTGATGGACATTACCCTATATATGCATGTGAGACTTATCCATCTGAATTAACTCCCGTTAAAGGATAACAGTTAACTCCACAATTAGAGAAGTGCTGGAGGATGGGACCAGCTGCTCGTTTGTCTCAGGGACTCCAGGGGACCTTTTGCTGAGAGCCTCATAGTGCTCTTCAGCGGGATCCTCTTGTGGTAGTCAGCACTGGGCAGCAATGCACACCCACCAGGCAGCTGCAAGGTTGAGACACTGTGAAAGACCAGCCAGACACAGGTCAGATTTGGTCCCTGTCCCCCATAGTCACTCCCTGACCTTGTTGTCTTCAGCAGAGGGAGCTAGTTCAGTCTTCTCTGAATAGAACATGCAAACCGGCTACACACGTCCACCCCAGGCTACGGTGATCCTGAGATAAGTGTGCATATTTACATAAATAATGTCTTCTTAAATTTTTCTCCTTTCCTATAATTATAAAAATTTTGAAAGGAATAACTCCTTGCTGAGTGGAACCTAATTTTTCTGTATTTTACACATTCACAAATATGCAATACCTAAAATACACAAGCTCATTTTGACAGATAAGAGTGTACGGCATGAAACAGGAGAAAAAACAGGTATGTTTAAAAATTATTTCACGTTTCCTTGGCTATCCATCATGCCATTACATTTATTCTCCACAAAGCCATTCTTTTTTGTCATTCTAGGCTGCTCACAGATGTCACAATTTATTTAACATTATACAATGATTTTGACAGTGCACACGCATATCTGACAATTTCAATATGCATACTAAGGAAATATTATATTGAATTCTGTAGACCAATATAAAAGGAAAACAAATACTTTGTTTTCATAAAATTAAAAACAGTATTCAAGCTGAAGTATTACTGTTATAGTCACAAAGTAAGACTGCCAAATGAAGTGTGGGTTGCAAAGTTACCAAAACAATTTAGTAGTATGAATGAATTACTTGATGGAGGAAAAAAAGGATTCTGAAGATCATTTAAACACATAGTTATTAGTACCATTTTTCTTTTTGATATGCAGATAATTTAAAATCATTGAATAGTGCTGCATTACAGTTCTTAAGTAGAACACATCACTCTCAGCAAGGTTTTTCCCCTTCTTTTCCAGCTTCTGGTCTTTTCAGTGTCAATTCTCAATACTTCATGTCTCCAAATCCTGTCATTATTCAGGGATAGCATTAATATAACCATTGATAAAACTCATTCAGAAAACTAGGCAGGGTGGGTAAATAAATCAGGAGTGAAGGAACGAAGCCATGGGAAACCAGGTTGCTTTAGTTATACATGCCATGGGAGCTAGGCCCATACACCAGGGAGGATCTTATATGGCCAATTCACATTAATGCAGCACTGGTGGCTAATGGATGTGGAACAGGATTAAATCCATATGGAAATGGCACTGAAAAGGTAAAAGAGGGAGTAATAAGAAAATAAAAATAATAAAAAGGAACAGCCATCTCCTCTTAAACAATTTTATGCCTCAATCCCTCTTCTGCAGTAGTCCAATTTGCCATTGACCATGTTTAGTATACATTGCACAACTGTCAATAATGCAGTCCCAGAAAGAGTGACTACTCCTAAAAACCCCTAAAATCATCCACTAAGGGAATGGTTCTATTAGTGCCTAGCAAACTAAATCCAGCTCAGTTCTAATGGCAATGGTCAGGGGCCCTGGTCCAACAGCTGATCTCTCCTTTCCGTTCCTCCTCTCAACAACAAATGCTTGGGATACCCTCATATCTAGAGAGGCTGCTGCCAAGTGAAAAGAACCATTAACAGAACCCTCCTCATGACAGTTCTCTGGTCTCTTAAGTGCTTGTTTGGGCCTGGTGCTCTGATACTTTGTAATATCTCTAAGTCCTAATATCCTAATATATCTAAATCCATCTATTCCTAAGCTTACAATTGCAGTAAATGTGGAATTATTGGTAGGACCAAGATAGTTCAGGCTCCTCCTTTTCTCCTCCTTTGTGAAGAAATTAATTTTCCCATGTCCTCACAAATTGTGACCTGCCAAAATGGAGTTGCAGTGCATGGAATTTGCAGGATAATTTTTGAACTGATTTCAAAATGTAAGGAAGGAGAAGTGCACTTGCAGTGTATTCCCAGCGAGCACAAGAGCTCCTGTTCACAACAGCACTCAAGACTAGAAGTGCTTGATATTTTACTTCCACATCCCAGTAAAATATTTGAGTGTCACCCACAAACAATTAGGACCTTGAATCAACTGGAATCCTACTGTTTTAACACAGGAAATCTGGAGGCACAGCATTTATGACTACAGTTTCACATCACCCTGAAATCTCACAGACAATCTAGTACTATTTCTAAAGGTATTGGCTTAATGGCATGAAAAAGAACAAGGGCATGCCTTTCCCCGTAGCACTGCATTAAATGTTATACTGAACCAGAGTGGATAGAAACAGGAGACACTTGCTGGGGTGAAGAGGAACACTGCTGACTCAAGTTACGAAGAGCTCTCTCTTTTTAGCTGAGGAGTTGGCTGAGCTCTCTATTGCTCCCATTTAACTAATCCCTTCACCTAACAGATAGACAGTAAGGTCTTATTTTCATGCAGCTGCCAAAGATATGATAGGTCATTTCCCTTAAAAGCTTGAGATGGGAATGTACAAAGAGGAGTCTTAGTCCTGGTCAAGGGAGCAGCTTAGGAAACAAAAATAGTGGCACATAGCCCCATGGTCCTTCTGTTCCCCTAGGGCTAGGATCCAGCTTGTACCACTAAGCCTCACAGATGCCTGAAAGGTCTCTTGTTGCTCATGTAAAGAACCACAAAGTGAAAGTGGAAAAACAAGCCCCAGACAAAATTTCTGGATTTTAGATATTTCAGAACTTATAAATTTGGATCCAGGACCTTGATCCACGTCTGCTCATACTGAAGAAGCAATGTGAAACATTTATATCAGGTGGTGTCAGGTTGGCTGGACTGAAATTTGCCTTGACCGTAGAGGTTTGCAATGACTGACATAGTAAAATGTAAACACTATTTATAAAGTAAGCATAAGGAATCCAAAACTTAAAGCAATGACTGCAGAAGATCACAGAATAAGTGTGATGGGACACCTAAATGTCAGAAATATCAGGGACTTGTCACCCCATTGAATATTGGTATTGAATGATGGCTAACAGATACAAAGCTGCTACCTCCAAATACTTTGGCAATTTGGGGAAGCTCTTGTTTTAGGAAGGTCTGTGCAGAAAGAGTAGCAGGTTAAGCACACTGTTGTCTTTCTGACTTGCAGTTCTACTGTCAGCCTGGGTTCAGAAGTGCATGGCTACCACCACTGACACGGCTGGACTCTGAGATCAACCAGGGATGATAATCTATGGCTTCTATAAATACTCTCACCTCTCTGTACTCCTGTCCTGTCCTGCCCAGTATATTTTACTGCTGAATCTTTCTCTTTTTGCCCTCTAATGAGAGCCCAGTTTGGCACTCTCTGGGAAATGTGTCCTTGCATTGCTTTTGTGATAAAAAGTAAGTGAAAACCAACACTTTCATCTGATTCTCAGCCACCAAACCAGTGTTAAATTTTCCTCAGCTGAAAGTCACACTTACTAGACTGCCACCATACCCACCATATTCTAAGACCTCCTGCCAGAATCTAACTCTGACTCAGAAGACCAGAACATAAATATTTCTGTTCCTTGGTTTTCAAAGCATATTTTAAAATGCCCTTTTTTTTTTTTTTTTCCTAGATACAGTTCCATGGCCTGTTGAAGAAGCAAAAGTTTGATTTATAACACTAAAAAATCACCACTAGGACTAGATTTATGAGTAGACCAGTCTGCCACTCTATGGACATAGAGAGCTGCAGGACAGGACTCTCTTCTTAAATCCATGTATTTGGGGGAGGTTCCTTGAATGGCTGTCAGCTGCTGTACTTTTGGGGAATGGTGTCAGCAGTTGTGACACTGACTTCTAAAACAAGATCTGGTGCAGCTACACTTCTGCTTTAAATGTACTTCTGGGGCATCAGAAGAATTTGTACTAAGCCGCAGAAACTCCACATATGCTGAAAATGGAGTTATGACCCTGAGCTCTGTGCGTTTGTGACAAGACTGCATTGACTAATCAGGCTAGATATTTAATTATTTCCCTTTAGTATCTCTGCACAACACTACAATATATAGTACAGATGTACTCAGGTCTTCACACCAATCAAGCTCTTCCTTACAGGTAAAGCTGATCAACAGAAACTTTTTCCACTTGCGAGTAATGAGTTAAAAAACACTAAAAAACCACCCAAGATTATAGGCATAATCTGCTTGTTTTATACAGAAGAGACTCCCAAATGAGGTAAAAAGGACACCAGTCTTTCTTGCTTTGAAGGCAGCCCAGAAAATCTGAAAAAAACACCATGGTGGGGCTTGTATGATTTACTGAGTAATAAACAGCTTTTTATTTAATTTTTTTTTAAATTATGACACAGGAAGAAATATGCACAGCAGGCAAGATATCACCCTTCAGCTTATAGGCTACTGCAATCCTAGAAACTAGTCAGTTATTCCTGGGCTGTGCTGGTATGATTGAGACCAGCATTAAATGCTATGAAGTGACAACATCTATGCTCTCTATTTAAAATAAGAAAATGTAGTAGTTTTAATATTTAAGAAACTCCAATCAAACCATCCTTATATTTCAACAGTATGCAATAAATGCTTTAGCAGGTCAGAGTATTTTAGATGTAAAGTGGTGAAATGCTCACCAATGAATAAAGGGAATTGTATTACAGCGTTGCAGAATCGCAGATGCACAGAATGACTGAGGAGGGAAGAGACCCCTAGAGGTCGTCTCGTCTAACTCCCTGCTAAAGCAGGGCCATCTAGAGCACGTTGACCAGGACTAATCTAGATGCTTTTTGAAGATTTTCATTAAAGGCTTATTAGATGTTACACTGGTTTATTATGCAACACATATATAGCATTTTTCTAACTGACAGAAACGAGGAAAATTCTCTCTGAAACTCCTAAGGAAGTACTTGCTTATTATAATTATCACTGTGGTTATCTAAAATTATACCTGTGAGTAAATATTAGAATCTGAAAAACTGTCTAAAACAGAATGACAAAGTTTATCCAACAGAAAATTTAGATACTGCTTATTTTTAAACCACATCTCAACTAAGCAAATTTGGTTTAAAGTTTTTGCTAACCCAGTCAAGAAACATAATTTTGGAAAAAAAAATTTAAAAATTGTGCTAGGAAGTCAGTTAAACAGTAAATTTCAATACCCACTCATTTTATCAGCAATATTGAAATAGACTTTTGTGGCCACTGCAAACGGAAGACAAACAACAACAACAAAGTAAAATAAAAATCGAAAAGTAAAAAAACCCAGAGTCAAACATAGGTGGAGCAGGACTTCCCAGTAAAATTACAAATCCAAACCACAAATAGTCAGTTTTGACCCTTTCTGTCTTGTCTAATAGTTACCTTAGCATGTACTGCTCTATACATGCAGTGATATGTTTCAGAACATTACTGATTTTTCCATAATCTAAACATAAAACCACAGTCTGCCCATGGAAAAGGATGCCTCTGGTTGTCATCATTCTTCTACAGATGCAGCTCTGATATTTATATTTGCTATACAGTATTTCTTTAAATGGTCCACTCCAGCACAGGAAGCAATTACAGCTACTAATGATGCCTTTCTCTGCAGGATCGGCATGTCTATAAAAGGTTGCCTGATAAGGAGCTGAGGCTGAGATAAGGCTGCAAACAGATTGCTTGCCTCTCCATCAATATGCTGCCGTATGTTTTACCCTTCTCTCAGGAACTGCACTGGATCTTACACATCCTGCTGGAAGTACTTCATGCCATCATCTATATAAAACTACGTGATCCCTTTATGATTATTGCTTTTTAAAGTATGTATCTCTAGTAAAGCACTTAATTCCTCTTGTTTGGTCAGGGAACAAATGTCCAGAAAAAATTTTGGTTTTCTCTGCCTCCGGGGTACCTGCTATGTGTGCAGAGTGCTGGGATGGTGAAAGAGAACAATGAATGCCATCTCCTGAATCCACTATTTTGTTCACATGTGTATTTATAGTGGGCTATAAAGACTCAGCTAAGTCACAAATTATCTGATGCATGCCGGACTTCATGACACGGAGCTGCAGTACTGTCTCCTGAGATTAAAGGTGGGGCACAGAACTATTTCTTAGCACAAACACTGCAGTTGCTCTGAGAAAGAAAATACCATCTCCTTTTCCCAAGCTTTTGCATTTCAATGATATCTTGTCCCAGTTACACTCAAACGTGTTAGGCAGGCAATAAGAAATATGGAGTTGTTGAAACTTTTATTTCAAGATGGGTAAGATGGCAATTCAAAGTCAGGCTCAAAATAGAAGGCATGTTTATTCCTTTAGCGTGGAAATATTCCTGTGACTGCAACAGAGATTGCTCTTATTCGAACAAACCTTGGTGTTAAGAGCCAGACATACCCTTGGTTTACAGCAGAGGCCCTGGTGAGATCAATGGAGAAGACTGCTTAAACACCAGTGTTACGACATGGCAAAGATATTTAATACAATGAGTTTCCCATCTAAGTGTACGAAATCCCCCAGTGGGGCGTTTCTGGAAAGATACCGATGGTTTGAAATCAATGAGGTGGAATGCCAAAGGAGAACGGGAAGATGCTGACTGGCTCAGGAAGGGAGTTGTTTGTGAGCAGCTGTGCTGTGGCCTTCCAGCTGTGCAGGGTGTGCTGCTAGCCCAACCTGCCTCACTTCTAGACAGAAGATCATCTGCAAGTGGTGCTTTCTGGTAGCTGCTGAGTATAGATACAGCGGCTGTGGGCTAAATAAAAAGAAACAACACCATGCTAGACTGCTCGCTATTTTGAAAACAAAATCAGTGATCTGAAGCAATTCCAAAGTCCTGAACACTCAAATTAATGCTGATGAAGATAAACTGATAATATATGAAGAGATGAGGTGATTTGGTAAAAAAATATAATCTCTTACATAGGTCTGTAATTTATCACCTAGATCAGGACAAACTTCCAAGGCATGTAGCTAGGAATAAGAGAAGAAGAAAGGAAGGAAGGAAGGAAGGAAGGAAGGAATTCGGAAGGAAGGAATTCGGACGGAAGGAAGGAAGGAAGGAAGGAAGGAAGGAAGGAAGGAAGGCAGGCAGGCAGGCAGGCAAATCATGGTATACAACACCCCCAAGCTTAAGGCAGCTGTTCACTTTCAGCTGTCCACAGTCATCCACAGCTGATGGAGACAGACACACTTCTTCGGAGGACTCTGCTGGCCACTTGGTTAGATTTCTGCTCTACACGATAATCCAGATGCACAGAGCAGTGTAATATAAGCAGTGTAAAATATCCTGTCCTAATTTCTCCTGCTGCTGGACAGGGGAAGGGAATGAGACACAGCCTTCCATACTTTCATCAGAAGCTCTGTTCTGTTTCAACAGAGGTGCTATGGAAAAGAGTAACTAAAAAAAGGGCAATTTGTTACTATGAATCCTCTACTTCTGATAAGACCTCTGATTATTTTTCTGGACTATATGTCACCTCAGACTACTGCTATAACTACATGGCACAAGTAAAACAAAAAATAAGACAGGAATGCCATAGACCTTAGTATCTCTGTATATAGCTGTGTTATTACTGTGATTCACACATTATTCACCTTGACACTACATAATGCTTCCAAAGTAGCAAAAAGCCAAAGAAAAGAATATAATATTTTGAGCTGTAAAGACATTTTTTATTTCCTAAAAACAACATCATAAATACCTAATAGATATCTAATATAATATCATAGATATAATGTTGAATAGGTACTTCATAGTAATTTAAAAAATGTATTTGGAATCAGTTTGCCAATTTGTTTTTCTGTAAAACAAATGGCTAGAAATGAGTTTTTTTGTAAAGCATCTTGAAGTTAAAGTTGGAGTCAAAGGAAAAATAATGAAACCTGGCAATACTATGTCAGTTTAGAGTACTTAAACACCAGCGTTGTCAACAGGAAGGTGGGAGAACAAACAAAATGTAGGACCTTTACACAAGCTGCAGACAGGAAAATGGTAACACAGTAAGAATGAGGAAGAAAAAATCAGAATATAACAGGCAAAATAAGTTGTTTGGTGTATTTTTTAAAAAAAATTTTAAAAATACAGTTAGATCTAGTTTATTAAATAAATCTTTTAAAAATTAAAATGAAATTATTTTTTTCTTCATGTTATGCCAATGATGGGTTGAAAAAAGATGAGAAACAAAGCAATTTCTGGCTGGGCTGAGGTGATGTTTTGCCTTTGAAATTTCCATTGGAAAATGGAAATTTTCCATTGGAAATGGAACTCAAAAAGAAAATCTTTCTTATCGTGGCTTTCTAGTTGAGGGCCACGAATGAGACCTCCAAAAGTAGCTTCTCTTGACCCTGTTATATTTCCTCACTTCCCCTTATCTTACACTCTACATTGCATACAACAAAGAGAGTGTTTAGTATTCGGCCCTTACACTGCTATGAAAGATGCTTTTTTACTTCAGCACACAGAATTTAATTTATGTCATTATTCTCAGTGGGTTTTTTACAAGATAATCTAATGATTCAGCAAGTAAAAGAATCTGTCCCACTATATGTAACAAAGAGTAATATTAACTATTATTGTTTGTGATACGTTAGGACATCATCTTGCTGGCTGTACCTAATTCAACATCAGGCTGCTGCCCCTCCGGAATTCTGCAGATCTCTTCTAAACATAACAAAGTAAGCATGTTTCCCAAATCTGCATCAATCAAGGTTTTTTTAAGATTATTCCAGAAAGTAAATATACTCCAGACTATTACAGAAGCACGTGAGTGGAGGGCTAGTTGTAGTGTGGATAGGTAGATTTCTTTACTCTAGGGTTTAAAAATAAAAAATAAAAAACCCAAAAAAACCCCAAACCCCAAAGAATTCCCCTCCTCCCATAATATTAAAGAAATTTTTAAGCATATTCCCTGAGGTTATTGTAGGGACGACTTCTCAAGTTTTCGGAAATTTTGGGACAATTGCTTTGAAGTCTGAATGTCCTAAATTCTCTTCATAGATACCAACTCTAATGCGAAGTAACCCCACTCCTTTTTGTCATTCAGGACTTGTACAACGAGAGGTGAAGAAAAATAAGAATACTAAGTATTCATACACATGCATAGATCACTGACTTTTCTTTGGATGCATTTTTTTACAAACTAGCAATATTGTGGTTTTTAGTACCGCAAAATATTATTTCTTCATATTTTCCTTGCCACTCATGTAGATGATTTTGGATTGTGGCTCTACCATCATGATAGCATTTTTCACTAGGTATCCAGTATGTGAATTTCATTTTGTATTAACATCTTTTCTTTTACTTTTTTATAAAATAATTATCTCCTCTCTTTGACAATTTGTTCACACCTGCAGGGGTTGGAATTATCAAAAGAACTAGGTTTTTAATATAAACCACTTCAGAATTTCAGCCCTCTTTCTGAAATCCTTGTTTGACTGAGGACCACAATATCTTACCAGTAACACAACTAAAAGATATTTCATTCACCTTCTGAGGTATAGCTTTAAGTGAAATTGCGGTAATCTTCTTGGACTATAGAAAGCATTTTTTGTCTACTAACAATACTTGAAAGCTGGCTTATATCAACAAAGTCTTTTTACTTCTCAGAAAGTAGTCAAAACCTGGGTATACAACATGGAATGCCATAGTGCTAAGACTGTTCCTGAGCAAGTGTTTATTTACTTCCAGTATATCAATGAAAGTGAATAAATAACAATGCTTCCAGGAAGTTGGAGGAAAAAAAAAAAAAACATGGGTAAAAACCCAGAAAACCCCACAAAATTTTATTGGGTGAAGGGATAATTTAGAAACTGTAATCAACAAACAACTACAACGCAAACAATCAAGGCATATCCAACGCACATAACATAGCAATAACCAGACACAATTATCTGCTGGATCTCGTAACATCTTTTAGCTGATGAACAGAGCAGCTTTGCTGTGCTGCACCTAACACAACAGGGCTCTTAGCACTGGTACATTAAGCATGCCCAACACCAACTAGCTTCTTTAGTAGAGACAACCAAGCAATGACTGGATTGATCAGTGGCTAAAATACTTACAGGCCACAGACAGGACATGCCAGAAGAACACGCTATGGAAGCCTGAATTACATTCATAATTTTCCTGGGAACGTGGTAGATAATCATCATTCAACAGGTAAAGACAAACCTTGAGGTCAGTAGTCCTAGATCAGTTCTATAGAGATTCTACTGATGAGTACATATGCAGACATTCACCAAATTCAGAAGTACTCACTCCTCTTTAATAACTGCAAATGTGATAAAACTCATATATTAAAGGGTAAGTTTAGCTCCTTGGAATTTTCTTTAAAAAATACACTGGCTGACATTTTCACACATTTTGATTATCCATGCTGCCTTCAAGATAATGATGATGCTGATAATAGTATTAATGATAATAACAACAACAACAACCCCCACCAGAAACAAGAAAAATCTATCCATTTTTAAAAAAAAATTAAGATGGGTAGTGTTTAAGGAGAATTTTGAGAAGAACTGGTATTATTAACACACTTTAAAGCCTATAGTATACTACGTAAAGTATTAAAAAGTCCTCAAGAATTACAGACTCTAAAGACCTTTCACTCCTCCCCTACTAAGACATCAGTTCTGCCCTGTAACACCAGATCAAGCCTTTGACAAACACCATAATGTTCACGTTAAAACTTGCTAGGTTTTTTCAGCTCAGATTGGAAAGCTTTTGCAGAAACCCATTCGTCTAATAGCTAAAAACCTTTTTATTTGTTTCCTGTTTGTACTCACTTTTTCTTTGTGCCAGTGCAGTCCCTTAGTTCATTCATCTCAAATGTTTACCTACTTAGCGTTATAACAGAATAATACTGTCTGCTCTTAGCCTTTGTTTTGCTGTAACAAGAAGCCACAATCTTTAAGTTGCTCCATAGAAAACAGCTTTGTCCTGACACTTAGCCTAATATCTCTTTAGGAAAAAATCAGAGCTTTTATGAGGCCCTAAATGCATAACCTTCCAATTCTCACTGTAAAATTCCACTCTACTGATATTGCTTCACCCCTTAAGGTGCTCCCATTTTCCTCCTGTATTGCGATCTTTCTCTTTGTTCTTAGTCTCTGCAAATTTCGAGTATCAAGCCATTTTCTCTTTCTCTCTTTCATAGATGTTTAGGACATTCCATTGTAGTTTCTGGCGAGATTTTAAAAGGCATTTATTTCTGCCAGAAGAAGCATGTAGGTACCTGCTAGAATTTTTAGCAGTACTTAGATACCTAACTTGGACTAAATTCTGTGACTGATGTACTTTTGGATTCTCATTATGAGCATTCCAGCTTCCCTAGGTACTTAACACATCCTTACAGTCTGACAGGTTGCAACTTGAAATTTCTCTACAAACAGGTTTTTAGTTGTTGATCTTCTACAGACCTAGACTGTAAAAGGTCAGTGATCACCCACCTATCTGAAAAGCTGATCCTGAACATCTGGAAAATCTTCGTCT
The DNA here is from genome assembly GCA_013397775.1 of Eulacestoma nigropectus. Taxonomy (NCBI): domain Eukaryota; kingdom Metazoa; phylum Chordata; class Aves; order Passeriformes; genus Eulacestoma; species Eulacestoma nigropectus. The sequence continues at coordinate 247,714 of VZTE01000268.1, forward strand.
GAAACATCTTTTTTTTTTTTTTTTTTTTTTTTTTTAAATTATACAGTCAAGTACAATACAGCAATTTTCCTTGTCTAGTGTGACCAAGTTATGAAACACACTAGTTATGAAACTAGTGTGTTTCATAACTTGGTCATCCAAGATGCAACATGTACTGTTTCCAAGTGATTAGGCTGTCGCATGCAGCTACCAAAAATACTGAGATACTTCTCTCTCTAACAATGTATGTGTTCTGAAGGAAAGCCTTTCCCTGAAGACTGCAGCATGCAAAAGGGAGGCCTACCACAGACACTGCTCAGAAGCAAGAGGAACCCTGGGGACACCATGGGGACAGAGCAGTGAAGATGGCAACTTTTCCTCAACTCAGTGAAAGACCCTCTTCTCCCCTTTACATTCTCAGGATTTTTCTGTGAGACTAGAAATTGGGTCCCCTTGCTTTTAGGCATCGGAGTGGTACATCAATCTTAGTCTTGCTAAATGGCTTCTAGATTTAATATGAAATATGAATAATTTTTTTTTTTTAATCCAGCAAAAATGTACTTTTTTTTCTTAAGAAAGAAGCTGCCTTAATGGCCTCTAAATAGAAATATACTTAGTTAGCCTGTTCAAAACCCAAAGAGAAAACAGTCAAAGACTGAAATATGAGAACTTGCATTACTATCACTACTTTTCTTAGTACTACTCTTACTCTGATGGTCGTTTCCATAAATGCTCAGTTCTTCTTTAAGACTGGTAAAGTCTAAACTGCCACCAAAACTGCAACTGTGATAAAATACTGGCTTTTCACCTACTTTGAATCTGCCATATGACAAATGATTCATATATTTTTGTTGATCTCTTCTTTACTTAAAGGCAAAGTGCCCTATCAGTTATACTGGCAAATTCCAGTCTTGAAATTATGCCAACTTTGAGTTTACCAGAGAGATTTCTTTAAAGGCTCACTAACAGGTTGGTGCACATGAAAGGGTCAGACTGATACTCTTCCTTTTGAAAAAGTGAATTTCTTTGGCTTTTCATTTGACTAATAAACCAGAATGGTTTCAACATAGTTAGCTCTTGTTTGGGAAGAGATGTTACTACCATGGTGCTTGTGCCTGTGTCAGAGTCATGGCATTTGTCTTTCATAACAAGCCTTCAGCACCCTTCAAAGCAGGAATGAAGAATGTTTCTTCTATTTAATCCTATATCTGAGTTATTTTGTTGACTGTGGCTTTGACTGATAGGACTTTGAGAGGATGAGAGTGGTGGAGAGAGAGAAGCATACAAGGGAAAGGCCTATTTCTTGTCTGTATTAACTATATTTGGTCTGCCACCTCATTTTGAAATTTGTGCTTTTATTTGTAAAGCACTAAGCCACAAAATGCCTTAGATGCAAAGCAGAAAGAGAAGGAAAGGTTTATTGCAAAAAATTCTCCCTTTTTTTCTGCAATTTCCAAGGAAATTTTACTCAAACACCATTTTTATGTTTTGGGTTTTTTTTTTTTCCTGGTACTGGCACTGGATTATCAGAAGTGCTATATACTTGACCTGGATTTTATTTCTCTTACTGTTGTGTCAACCTCAGACTCTTCAAGCAATAGAGTTTAAAAAAAACAAACCAAAAAAAACCAGTTCTAACCAAGCACACCAAACGAATTTAGGCTTTAATCTTTTCAGCACACACAAGCAAGGGACAGTTGTGTCTGACCAGTGCCTAACTAGAGGCCTTCAGAGGAAGAAAAGTTAAAGTAGATGCATATACCATCATTATGCATCCCAAAGGAAATGTTCTTTGCTCTGAAGATTCCTCCTGCAGTTTTGGCAAAACTGCTTTTTCTCTGCCTCTCTGTTTCCCCATTAAAACAAAAAATAAACCTCATTTGCAACTGCCTCCTTCAATTTTAGTGAAAAATGAATAGATCACATAGGTAGTGTATAGAAAACAGTAAGAAAACTGTATCTACAATAACTCTGACTGCCACACTGGAGAACTGCTGCACGAATTTCAGATATCTAGTTTAGACTGACAAATGAGGTTCCCCTCTGGGGCCAGTGGAAATACACAGGCTCCTCCAGATGATTTGGAACACTTTGAGTGAAGCTTCTCTCCCTCTTTTTTCCAAAGAGATAGCCTAAATGTCAACAGTAGCAATGCCTTCTGTTTGTGTGTGTATCACACAGCCCTTTTCTTATCAGCCAGCTCCCACTGATCATCACCAGCCTTGTGGCACAGCTTTCACAAAGGACATTGCGCCCTGGTGATCAAGGAACCTCCCTCCAGTAGGTCAACGAGGCAAGTCTGGAAAAGCAACTGGTCCTTGATATCACTAAAAGGAAAAAGGATATAGATCTGCCACTAGCCTGCCCCTACTATGTGATTTAAAACAGAAGCAAACTAAAAAGTCCTGGGCTCAATCAATCTGTTTATGCCTCCAGCTCTAAGGAGCCTGCAGCTCTGGGGAAGATGGAAAGTTAAGAAAAAGTCTGATTACAGCTGCAGATAACATGAGCTGGGGCCTAATTTTAAGATCAGTATATCTCAAGCAAATAAAGGGACTCCTGAGAGCCCAGCATTTTTTTAAGTAGAGCCATTAATTTAGATGCTTAATTATGAATTTAAAGTCTACCATGGGCACATGTTTCCAAATCTGCTGGACTGCAAACTACTTCAGCATCTCTAATTCCTTTTCTAAGGCTCCATAAGTGTGTGCAAAAGTGGATGACATTGCAGTTATGTTATTCAAACAAAATACTGCACACATGTAAATGAGTTTTGCCAAGACAGTAGGCAGATATTTGGAAAGCCAGACCTTCAAATGCGACAGCACAACTCTGTCATTTATAAAGGGAATTTTCATTTGCTATCATTATCCATGGTTACTTGCCAACAGTCACTTGATAAAAATCTGAGGTACTAATGTATACATAGCTTGATTTAGAAAATTCAGCAATTCATTAACCCTAAGCAATATATGCTTATCTTTGCGGGTGATGCTGTCAATGTTTAATTTCCTGTAGATCATAAATTCAATAGACAGTTGACAGTGCTGGCTGGAGTAAGAAGGGAAAAAATTCCCTTTTAATATCTCATCCTATTGATTATTTTCTTTCCTAGTGAAGCTCTCTTTAAGCCATTTGGACAGTAAGATCATTCCTGCAAGTCACAAGAGACATATGATTCATCGTGGCCCTCTGAAAAAAATAAATGGGGGAAAGGAGGAAAGACGGCTTTCTGTCCTTTCACCCCCACTTTCTTAGATTCCTTATTTGTTTAGGAAACACCTTTCTCTGACAAATCAGTTTACTCCTTCATGATTAATTATTAATGTTGCATTATTAATGCAACATCTTGCATTCTTTGTTTTATTCAAACTGTTATCCAAATAATCACTTCTACTCTGCCCATGTCAATGGCCCCTTAAATACACAATAGTATTATGTAAGACATGATCCTGTTTTCAAATAATCAGATGTCTACTACCAACATGGGAAAAAATCCAACAGATGGTGCCTGAGCAAAAGTGTATGGTGGTGCACAGAAGTCACTCCATTGACTCAACCCCCAGGAGGCATGAGCTGCAGTCTCCTATCAACCATGTGCTCCACCGAAATATTAGGGAGTGGTGCATATGTCTGATGCTCCTCTGCTGGAGATCTTGAAATTGGCATATGGCTTAACTTCGACAGTGGATTCAAGTTTCACACGAAGTTATTTATGTATATCCTGTAAAGTCTGGCAACTTCTGAGCAAATAGCTTTAGAGTAATTTATTTTAGACTTTTAGACTAAGCAACGTGCATCAGCCCTCTCAAATTCATATTCAACTGGGAACCGTATGGCTACTTTTAAGTTGATATATCTGTCAACAGAAAAGAAACATTAAATAAAAAATGCTGTGTTCAGGGAAGTATTGTCACATTCCTACAGAGCCGTGTTTATAAACCTATGAGTAGTTTTTATTTAGCAACATATGTAACTTTAACATTTATATAAAACAGCACTACTACTGCTGCAGTGTACTTCAGTAGTCAGTACACAAAAGATCTCACAGATTTTGGAGAGGTTCTGTTATGCTACAGCTCAGCGTCGCTGGTGTTCAAAGGCTTGCTGTTAAAGTAAAACTTCCTGGACAGCAACAATCAGCTGCTCTCCATGGGCAAGGTCATACCACATAGCCTTATTAGTTGATGTTCTATAATTTTTTGTTGTTTGAAATGAAAATCTTAGTAGAAATTCATTGAGAGGAAGTTTGGACCACGCTGTAGTTTGCTACAAAAGCCTACAATCCAATTATGCTCCTGGGGAGAAAAACATGTATTGTGAGCTTCAGTGGCAGGACAGCAGTGTTTAACCAAGAGCTGCTCTTACTGCCTCATCCCACTCTGATTAGCAGTTCCAAAACTTTTAGACAGGATCAAGATTTTCACGGTAGGAACTGAACTGTCATAATGATCCAGCCTGAAGATGATATCCAGCAGGGAGCCCCATATCTGCAGATCTGCCTCTGGAGGTACGTTTACCACGTACTCTACTTCTGACTAGAACCAGAGTAATCCAAACATCTTATTCAGGTCAATGAGCACCACGCCATGACTATGTTTGGAATAAGTGGTTCTTACAGCATCAGAGCAATTACAGGATGCCTCTTGCAAATGAGCATCATCCCGGGTAGCTTTGCATGGATCTTGCATGGGTCTAGCCACTCCAGTTCTATAACTGGTATGCACTAACCACATCGATTAGAAAATGTGTGCAAATGACATCCACACATACAGCTAAAAAGAAAGAAAAACTTTTAAAATATTACACCATTTCATTGGGTTTTTTTCCATCAGAACTCATAAAAAATGTGCAACTGATCCACAGGAACCTAAAGAACAGAAAATCTGGAAGAAAAGAAACTTCATTGACAGGAGAATATACTGAGAGGTTTTGTCCCTCAAGAAATTCAACTTCAACAAGATTTACACCTATTTTAAAAAAAGGGTAGGATTCAAGAGTCACTCTAAAAAGGAAGAACAAAATTTCAGATTTCCAAAAAGCTCTTAAAGTAAGCAAATGTTATTTATGTTACCTAGCTGTTGGAGTCAGGAAATGAAAATCATAAATCCCATTGCTGTAATAGCCGGCCAGTGGGGGAATCGTCCCACTTAGAAAGGTTTCTTGTAATCAAGAGTATGCATGTTTAAGCACTGTGGATCTAGGGTCACTGCTTTCAAAGAAACAACAGAGCAAAGGGACTACACTCTATGGGAACTCTTTGGCTTGGAAACGGCTATGAAGCTGCCTGGAAATGAAGGACAGGGTATGTCAGCCAGAGAAATGTCTTTCTCTGAGGATTCTCCAGCAACAAAAAAAGCATCCATACAGGACTGGAAAAAAAAATTGATTGTTTAATCCCTATTCACCATTACTGCTATTCACCCGCCCGTGGTGACAGTGGGTTGTGTGTACTGCCCCCCTCAGAGACTCACCACAGATGGCTGGTTGTGAAAGAGCTCTGTTCACTGCACAGGCCCCACTGCCCTCTGAATCATGGCTGAAGACAACAATAAGCTTCAAAATCCCAGAAGCCAGAGAAGATAACCCATAGCATGACAGATCACACGGGCAAAGATTTACTGCCACAATAATAGAAACATGTGCAGAAAGAGTGATAAAAATTAATGTAGGAGTGATGCTGCCCCTTGTTTTGTAAAAAAAGTCATATGCTTCATTTTTTAAAGTGATAGGTTAGGATATATCTTGCTGCAGGACAATTTATTTTGCTTGAGATTCATTTTTTTTTCTTCTGCTGTTTTTAAGACACTAAGGTATGAAAAATGGAAGTTACGTCAGGAAAAACATCTTATCATTGCTCCTACAGCACTTCTGACAAGGGGATTTCAAAGCTTAAAAGAGTTCTGCAGATCTAGAAAGGATGATCTACATTAATACAGAACAACTGAATAGTTCTTGTCAAAACCCCCACAAATTCTACATGATCTGTAACAGAAGGATTTAGGACAAAAAAACCTTAGCTGACCCTAACTAAAAATAACACCACTTGGCCACACCCCCACAAAAGGGTATAACTGGATTATTGTGTTCTCATATTATCTTGCCATTCTGTATTTCTCTTCATCAAGAGAAATTCTGCCTATGCAGAAAAGCTCTTTACAGACAGCGGTTTTGTAGATTGTGTGAATGATGCAAGCTGAAATAAGTAAACATAATAAAAAAATGAGGAATAGCCGTAGTCAAGAGGAAACCACTGTATTTTAACAGAATCTGTGTGCAACGCAATATGTTATGGACTCAATGGCCCACTCATCCACTTCTTTTTCTTTTGTATGGCTTCCAAAACTGACACTTCTGTATGTAAAAAGACAAGAGTTCTCCTCATCCTGTGAATTGCCTCTTCATAAAACCAAAGCAAAATTATGGCTCTGGTATATTTTTGTTAATATTTTGAGAGGTTTTGTTACATGAGGGAGTGTTTTTCGTCACAAAATGAAGGAATTAATTTTAATTTTATGACTTTTTGTTAATACTATTTAAACTTGTTTATGTTTTATTTCTTTTGAAAGACTTTATTGCCAAAAGCAGTTGTTTGAACTCCTTACTTATGAGTCCACTTAATTTAGTATCAACCAGTTATATCAGTAATGCACTCATTTACAAGAGGATTAATCCTCTAAGAATAAAATTGTTCCGAACTAGTAGTTTAATAGCTAAAGAGTCTGCAAATTACAACACACATGGGTCTCATCAACTACCAGCAAAACTGATCTGACCCACTACTGCTTTAAGCACTTCTAGAAAACGTAGAACTCTATATGTCTAGGATTTTCTTTGCTTCATAATCACCAAGAAACAAGTGAAATAAGAACTGAGTTCCATCATATCCAAGAGATGGCAAGTTCTTCCTGCAATTAAATCAGTATTGTCATTATTAATTGAATTTGAAAAAAAAAATTGTTACTCTTTCTGTAAAGAATGCTGACTCTTCAGGCTACCACAAATCCATTTTTTTTTTTTTATTTCTGAAAACTGTAGCTCTTTCAACCCATTAACAAATTAGCATTGATTCATGGACACTGCTGAACATAAGAAAAAATCACTATATTTGAATATATTAAAAAATCAGCAAGCTATATTACTATCCTTGTGATGTTTTAAACCCTCTACCCGTGTCCCTGCCATAGCTCTGTCTCCACAACGTATGAGGCCTGAAGTATGTCTGATGCTCACAAATTGCAATAAAGATGACATTATGAGATATATTCCCTGTGAGTAGATACTTGTGTCACTCACATGGATTCCAGTAAATCTATTTTTATACTTTCCTACTCTCCAAGATGGACCACTGAGCTGGAAATGTCCTTGACAGAAATATGGGTTTCTATCTGTATGATTAACTAAATATATATATTGAAATGTAGTAAAATCTCTCCACACGTTTTGCAGGAAAAAAAATAGAATCAATGAATTCTGAGCACTTCTTTTAGGACTTCTCTAGTACAAAAATAGCAGTGAAAGTCTAGCAATGCTTTGAAAAGGAATTCTGCTTACTCAGTGCAATGGCTCTGGCTTGTCTAGGGGTACTGAAAAGAGCCAAGATAATGCAGAAATCTCTGACTCAGGGGCAAGCCAAGGTTTTTAACAGAGCAGTTGGTATCTTTATTATTATAACCTCTCAGCGTGCTCCCTTTGCTTATCCACGGACTTCAGGACTGCTGCACAGCTTCGACTTACTCCACAAAGGTTCCTGTGAGACAGCAATTAAGTGACTCATGGAAAAGATCGGCACAAGGTACAGAAGATGCAGGCTTGAAAAGGAGAATCCTCAATCACTGAGAAAACATATGTTTTATTTATGTGGCCTGGAAGGTCAAAATGCCATGAACTAATTGCTTTTTTAAATTTTTGAGAAGATAGAAATTAAATATTTATCTTCGCATTGTACCTTGAAATGTAGGTGTGTTTGTGATTGTGGTTGTTTATGAGACTACACCTGAACAAGCATAGCACTGAAGACCAGCCATTATGAGCAGTCAGGAGCGACACATCTGCAGAACATTTGCAAAAAAATGTGACGTCTGCTTCTTGAGGCTTGTGCTTGCTGGAGTTACCAAAATACATCTTGAGAAAAGGCTATGATCATTCAAGCACCATGTTTCTCTGAGTCACCAGGGTCTCCCCTGTAAAGGGATTTTAGATCAGAACCAAGTAATACTAGAAGACCAAGGGCTAGGACTTTTGTGTGTATCTCAGCAGCCCTGAGCCTTGCCACCCTGAGAGATCATCACAGCCAGCTCCCAGGTCTGCAGTCAGATAGCAGTGGGCCTTCCCAGCGTTGACAAGAAACAGTCCTTCCCACCTCAGATGACCACCTCAGGAGAGCTAAATTCTGATAAACATCCTTCTGGTCAGAAGGAGGCTGAGGCATGTGTCTCCATCACTTGGAAGAGCCTCCTCCGTGGCTATGCTTGATGAACCACAGTTGTTCTGCTTATCTGTTTTCAAAGGGCTCATCTGCACCTCCTTTAGACATTTCTACAAGCTAAGCATTGAACTGGAACTCCTAGGATCTTAAAGCTTTTCCACATATATTTTACAAATTCAGCATTTACATACGAAAAAAGAACATTTTCTCTCATGAATGGAAAAGCATCTCAACAGGAACACGCATTGCTTCCTGCTGCTGTATGAAATATATCCTTAAGCACTTTACTAATACATTTGGTCTAGCCATTTAATGGCTTTATGAAATCATCATAAAGGACTCCTTTTCACAGGAGCAATTTGAAAGCAAACTAGCTCCAGATTGTACATTTTTCATAAATAATTTTTGTATTTTTTAAACTAAATATGGCTGATAGTGTTAGACAAATTTAATAAACCTTAATGGCCCTCCTCTTGGTATTACACTGATCTCAGTCCTAAAGTTCATAACCTGCTTTGTCAGTAGATTGGCATAGATTTCTGGCTATTGCTTTGCATCTACTATTAGAAAATTTCCTTGTCATGCACAAAAAGATGAAGTTTGACACCAAAATGCACCTAAGCCATTCACTCGAGATATTATGTAAAGCTATTGGATGCTTTTTGTACATAATGCTTTTTATTTCATATCCAGCTTGGTCCTTTCCATTACCAAACCAAATCAAACCAAACCAAACCAAACCAAAAGAGCAAACTCAAAAATCTGAACTTCTTAATGTCTTATTTTGAAGAAGTTCCAGTTTTTGTGCTATTTACCGTGGTAGCTCTAATTGTGACATAAAATTTCCATGTTATGTATGCTAATTATCTGTTAAAGACACAATAGCCCTTAAGTACCTTCCCTGAATAGATATAGAAATGCTAAATCTTTCTTTTCCTTCTCCACCCTCAAGTAGTTTATTCAAATTTTAAAAGTATTTTATAATTCAAAAATATTTAACCTCTACTAATACCATGGAATATTCTCTTTATGATTTATGAAAAAAACCTTTTACTTGAACCACAGTGAATCCCAATTAAAGTGGTACAAAGCACAAACATACAAGTTTTTCCTGTCTTAAAAAGGCATTTCTGTAGAAAAACTCATTGGTCTCTATTTCACACATGAAATCCACAGACTTTCTGACCATCCTCCCCTAGCTGTGTTGCAGATGGGAGTGGCATTACCAATTGTGCAGACCAAACTTACTTTCTAATAAGGAATTTGCTGAAAAGATAGCTGGGTGAAACACCTAGCTCCTCCATTCCCCAAAGCAAATTGACCACTGATCTTGAACACACACAAAGCTCTTGAGAAGCACTTGAAAATGCCAGATGATGTCTTTAAACCCTAAAGCAATTTGTATTTGCTAATATAAAGGTTGGCGTGTCTAAAAAGGACAAACTAATAAATTAGTTTTTAAAACCACTGCTAAAGTAGCTATTTACTGCAGTTCTGCAGAGCAATGTCTTTGCAAGCTCTTAAAAAAAGTCTTCTTCCCATGCTACCCATACATAACCAATTATCCACAGTGGGAGTGATGTGCATGCCTGAAAGGAAAAAAGCCCCTGAACATGGATTTCACAGTAATGACAGCACTGCATCAAAGTGGGCAGAGAAGTGCTGAATGGATTGTGGTAAATTTCTCACAGCAGATGAACCCAAAGGTTTCTTTGCAGGACCAGAACCAGGATGAAAATGACAAGCCTTTTTTTTTTCCAGTTTTCATGCTCAATTGAAAAACTCATTCAGTTGTTTGACTTCTAAATGAGATCCTATCTATGTGTTTCCTTAAATATCCTGCTTACAAGACATAATGAAAGACAAGGAAATTTGTCACTTGAAAAAATAGACAAACCAACTTACTGTAATGTAAAAGATTTATAATAGACAGTTAAGTAGGCAGTGATAACACTTTTCCAAGACACTTTTTCTGTGAATTCCCACAAGAACAATAACTTCTTCAGCACTAAACGATACCTTAAACACTCAAACACCAGATTGTATCAGAGAACCCTCCATGCACAAGCATAAGAACAATCTCTCAATGGCACACAACATTTAGTTAATAGCCAATAGCAGAATGGAGCTGTTTCTTGCAAGACATAGCAAGTCATAGCAGTGAGCACTTATCTCAGTCACCTCATACTAGATTTTATGAAAAAAGGAAGGCAGAGAAAGAAAAGCTCTATTAAATCTCTTACACAGTCCCCAGAAAGTGTTAATAGGAAAATCTTCCCTTACAATTGTTTTGATCTTGAAAGAGATTTGGTGTAGCATGCGGGGAAAAAGCAAGGCTTCTACTTCTCAGAGCAGTGTGACAGGAGAAGTGGTACCACTACAGCTGGAGATCAGGCGTAGTGGGATGTTGAAGCCACTTGCACATTCAATCCCTTGCAATCCAGAGAGCAAAGCAAATGAGCTGTAGTACAGCTATTGGCAACTGCTGGTGCTTCTGCATCTCAAGAGATACCAGCTGAAGTGCGATACAGAACAGAGTCCTTCTCAGGCCCCCTGGGAATTGAATGGATGACAGCAATTTCCAAGATTTTATACTCTGGATTTGCTCCAAATTACATCAAAACTGCAACACTTCAAATAATCTTGGAAGGAAAATTCCATGTCTCCTTTGATTATTTGTTTATTGTTCGCACTTATTTCTAAATAAATCAAAATAGATAAAAAAATGAATCCAAAGGATCACTTCAAAACTAAGAATTAAAAAAGATGTATTCCAAAATATTAAAATGTGTTCTGTCTGACAGCCATTTTTATTTTTTTGAAGCAAAAGTCTACTGCAGTTGACCTGCTTTGTAAAGTATTTTGATTTCAACAGAGCTGCATTTTCCAGGAGAGCTTTCACACCCTCAAAATTTGTAGATTTCTTCCATCTGTCTCTCACTTAGCCAAGATACACATTTAAATTTTATTCATTTTTTATCTCCAGCTCATTATACCACCTCTGTCATTCCCCAACTGATTCTCACTTTTCCATTCCCCACCACCAATCTATTTATCTCTTGCTGTGTGAAAGTGCACAGGTACAGGGTCTGCTGGAGAGATACCACACCTTGGCCCAACAAATACATGCAGCACATTTACAGTTCTGCAAATGTCTTTTCAAGCAAAAATCAAGGGTCTAGGTCAAATAACTGCACTGCTTTGTCAACATTGCAGCTGGCATAGTACAGGAGAAACCCCAGTGAGTTAAGTTCCATGTGTACTGTCTACTGCTACATCCTACTCTCCAGCTAGGTAATTTATTTCCTTCTTCTCCGCTATTTATCCATCCGATCAAACTCTGCCCTTACAGATATGGGCACAAAATGCGAATCTTTTCAGACAGCCACTGAAATAAATCTGAACGCTCAGTTTCTGGGGTCCCCCCTATCACTGCAAGCGTGCAATGATTCTTCCGTGAGGGAAAGATCAGAGCACACAAGAACTCAGATTTTTACTAACAGCACATGCCATCTGAATGTGGCACTGCCTGCCACTAACAGGAGTTTGTGTCTCTTGAGATCTCAGTCTGCTGTGGAACCACAGGAAATTACTTCCTGCTCCTGACTCATTAAGAAGTCACAGGAAGCATATAAAGTTAAGGACACCTGTGATACACAGAAAATGAGTGACTAACACATGATGAATCATAGAAATGATGGTTGGAAAAAACCCTGGAGGTCATCTAGTTTAACCTCCCACTCATGGTAAGGACTATCACTAACACAAGATAATGTCAACTGTGACTGTGCTTGGCTAACTCTAGAAAAACTCCAGGGACTGGCTGAAAAAAAAAATTAAAAAAAAAAAGAAATTGCCAGATGACAAAACCATCAGACAATTCAAAGTTTAAAAACAGAAAAAATATAGAGCATAATAATGTACATTTATGATAAATATACAATCATGGTTGAAACAGCACTGCCAGCATTTAAAATTAAGCTACTTGATCATCAGCACACCTGAAACCCAGCTGTCCAAAAACCAACATGCTTCTAAAACATCTAAACCCAGGAAGTGCCATAGAGGAAGGTGGAATATGTCCAAGAAAATAACAAAAGCTATGAGAAGGAGACTGGGTGGCTTAGGTATGGTAAGATGATGCTTATCTCTTTCTATCTGGGTCACAGTTTAAAACCATATGAGTATAAATGCATTCCTCACTGTGGAATAAAGATGTGATAAAACAATCCTGAAACAGGGTGAGCAGACCTTCTTTTCTTTTCGCCTACCTTCATAAATAATCCACCTCATGGAATTCACTCCATTATAGCTACACCAGTGCTTTGTGCATACAGCCAAGATACCAAAAAGTTCAGTCTGGAGTTACATCTTCCTTAAATCTGCCTGGGAAATACTTCTCCTGGAAATAAAAGAACTCTTTACCTCTGTATCTCAATCCACAGAAAGTGATCCAGATAGGAGAAGGAAAGACACCAAGAGCAGGATTTCTAGCTTGACATGTGTCTTCTCTTTCCTGTGAGATCCTGAATATGCAATTGTTCTTACGCACAATTCTCCCTTCCAAAGCTCATTGCATTTCAGGGATGTTTTATTTGTCCACAGATTTATCTGTAGGAGAGTAGTACGTGAACAAAACCCAGAACCAAGCTGTTCAGTAGCTACTCTTAAAAAATTTCTGTAGGTAATTGTTGTATGTACATTTGACAGTGAATTGTAGATCCAGTGTAGAAAAGCCTTTCATGAAAAAGTGCAGGTACATTTAGAGTTTTGAAGATAGAAAAGAAAAAGGATCTTATTTTAAAAAATTAAAACATACTGATAATTTTTTTATTTTATTTTTTTTATCTAGGTATTGCATCTTGCAAAAGATGTAAACCAGAGGTCTATGATGTAGACTGAAGGTTCTTCAATAAACATTGCAATAGGCACTGTAGTTTGCAGGATCTGCTCCATTCCAAAGCCTTCAAAATTCCTTTTATTTAGTTTTGCTCTGCCTGTTTGGTCCACACTCCTGATGAGAAATACTCAAACTTTTGCATCAGCCTTTGTCCTAGAGTCCCAGCTCATCAGCCATATTAAAAAGAATTGATGGCCACTCCATTTCTTAGCAGGCAGCAGCATCTTCTCCTGGTTTGGCGTTGCATGGACCTCAGGCTCATGGCTTATTTAGAGGACCAGCCTTGTGAGCCCTGGGTGACACATGCCCACAGGGCTGCAAGGACAATTTCTTTCACTTAGGGCCAGGAGGCACCAGCAAGGCAGGCCTGGATGAAAGCTCGTAAAGCAGCTGGTGATCCTGCCCTACCAATAGATCAAAGATCATTGCCTTCATGGAAGAAAAACCCCAAAAAATCCAGCATGTTTTTAATAAAAATCAAGTCTTTTTAAGAGAGTTAGTAGCACTAACTTTCAAATAACGAAACAGAATCTAATAATATCATGAGCAATTGTCTTGAATGTGTTAGCACATGGGGTGTTTTGCTGTTTTTCACAGCATTTTTAAATGTATTCCATTTTCTTCTGGTTAGAATAGAACTCTAAATCACAGGACCGAGAAGTGTGGATTGTATTACATCTGCAAGAATGCAGACACGATCTTCTGAATCTCCCAGTTTAAAAAAAAAAGCTTTCGAATAGATATATTAAATCATCCTTAAGAAATGCTAACAGTAACCAATGTAAATGAAGAACTCCCCTGAAGACACTGAGTTGTAATGATATTTCATTTACATCTAGAAATGAAATGCTTTTCTCCTCTCTAAACTTGTGTAATTATGCCTGATTACATTTTCAGATTTCTCCCTCTCTTTTGTTTCCCTGTTGGACTGTCTGTTTTACAAACAGGTTTAAGCAAAAAACAGTTAACATTTCCATCACGTGGACACTCATTTCACTTAATTGTGTTGAGGTTAAACATTTCTGGTACAACTAAAATGTATATGGCTTTGCTTAGCAATGCAAACTTACTTGATCTGCTTGAGCACAGTCCAAGACACAATAGTGTTTTTGTTCTGTGCTTTTAGCGAAGACAAAAAATTAGACGGATTTAGGTCAAAGAAAAAAGAGTGTGCTAAAATGCTGTAGAGTTAAAATTCAGCTGCAAGAGTAACAACACATTCTAATTAATTATAAACTTCATGAATACTGATTCAAAGATAATGCCAGTTGCCACAGCATTTGCAATGTTTTTCTTCAAAATAATACCTCACTATTCTTGGTGCCTAATGCCGCAGTGAAATTTCCTGTTTATCTTACCTCCCTGCATTTTTCATTTTCTCTTTGCCACAGTAAGAAGGGAAATTTTCATTGCAGTGTTGTGAATATGCCCCATTTTCTACTAGTTACAATGAAGCTGACTTCAAACATCAGAGACTATAAATTGAAAATATTTATCCACTTCCTGTTCCATTACTACTATTACTAAATTCCAAAGTATTTTAACATCAGACAGTCACTCCACATGCCAACTTTTATACTGGTTCTCCTGCAGAACATTTTCCTGTTCAAAATTAGTTAGCCAGTAACAAGTCTCCACATTCCATTATATAAACTTCTCTTACACATAACCATATAAACAATGGCGACAAAAAGCAAACTGAAAATACTTGCCTGACTTTTGGATTTGGGATTTGTTTGTGGGAGAAGGGAGATAGACCATACATATAAGAAAAAAAGGTGGAAAACAAAAGAAGAGTAAAAGAACATTGATTGAGGAAAAGTGTTTATTCAGAAGTTTTTCATGGAAAATACCAGCAGAATTGTTTTCAAAGAGAAAAGCAAAAAGCCATTAGGGAAATGGAAAAGATCTTCTTGCTCTGTGTGATACCTGTGAATTGTACATCCTTCAGACATGTCTCTGGGCAGCCGGGTTGCCAGCAAGTGGCACAGGGAACAGAACAGGCGGTAATAAGCTGCATGGCTTATCAGCTTAGAAGGTAGCACAGAGTTAGTGCCCTGCTGTGGCCACAGGTAGGCAGCAGGAGAGGCAGGAGGAAAAACACACCAAGACAAGAGGAGCCGAGGGCAAGGCTTCAGCTCCAGGGAAAACCACGGGAGAGAGGAGCTATTGGTGAGACGTGCTGGGATGCACTGCCTTTACCAAGGCAAGGATGACTGTGCTACAGAGGTACACTTTCTCTCTGCCCCTTGGGAAATGGTGAGTGCTGCAAAAGCAAAACTCACTTCTTGCCCTCATTACCCAAATGCACTGACTGATGGGCCAGACTTAGCCCAACCAGCCAATTAAGACGTGTCTCCTACAATGCTCCAGCCATGGCATAGATTGTACCCAACGTATAATTCCATGTTCTACAAATAGGAAATACATAGAAAATTGAAACATACTTTATTCAAGTACACTAAATATTTAGAGCTAGAGGAAAAAAGGAAGAAAAAAGAGAATCCAATGTTGTTTTCCTCTCTCTCCCAAGGTACTCTTCAGGTCTCCAAAGACACTCTCTCACGTGTGACATCAAGGACTGCTGCATGCTCCTAATCAACCCAGCTGACAATGTTAATTTCTGGACAAACCAAAAGAGAGATAGATTTCATGTTATGCTGTACACGTAGCAAGTTAAGTTGCTTGTGGTTACAGTAAAAGTACTAAATCCATGAGATGGGAAGGTGTTGTTAGTAACTACACTGCACTGTGATGCTCTTGAATTTCAAAAGCGTCACTGATGAGTTAAGAGTTTCTCAGAATGGCAGAAGAAGAAGTGCTCCAAATTAGTGCAAAAAACATCAGCAAGCAAAGAGATAGGAGATGAAGGATTAAAGAGTGGCTGTGGCTAACACTCGGTCATTCATTTCAGCAGATTGCTAAGGCTTCAGAAAAAGGATGGTATTGAAACTCCTAAATCAGTCAACGGCTCTATCCAATAATAAACCTCATAGAGGCTTCCTTCAAGAAAATACCATTCTTTCTATGTCATTTAAAGCAGAGGACATCAGTAATAACCTGAGCACAGCAGGCAGGAAAAATGAGTTTGACAAAGCTTGTGTCAGAGCTTCAAACAACTATTTAATAGTCAACTTTTGTACTCTTGGCAAACAGGATATCAACTTCCTATTACAAGTCTTAGCTCTGGTATATAATTTTCAGTATTTCTCACAAGAAGGTGAAAAAAAAAACCCAGAAGAAAATCAAACCAAAACCACATGAAAACGGTAACCCTATCTGCATTTGTCATGGGAGTGAATGCAGACCAACACAGAGGTATTATTAGCTAGTCACATGAACAAGGTTAGTGCATCAGCTCATTTATCATCACACTGTTCTACCCTCTGGTTCACCTAAAATACTCTTTCTGGGATGAATCATTCAACCTAAAGTATTGCTTCATAGCACTTGGATCATAATTAGCAAAAGCTGATTTTAACCAACAAACCCACCCTAGGTAACTGATACTGTCACTACATCCAATATAACAATAAAAGCATCATTACACATAAAAAAGAATTCATAAAAAATCTTTTAAGATAAAGACACTCTAGGTCTCTACACTTCATCTCAAATATCATACTTAGTTGGACCTGATGTCCTGTTATACTAACCTGCTGTATGGTGCAAAACTTCTCTGGAGTCACTGGAATGGTAGCTGGTACCACGAGACTAATGCACTGGGAGACAGGTTGTGAAACTTCAGGCGTGGTACCTGACCAGAAGTTAAATAAAACGGAATGTTCTTAAGTACCCTAAAAGCCATATCCAACAGCTCTTCTTGAACTGCCACTAAAATCTAGTCTTAGCATCTCTGTTACTGAATTGTTCTACTGACTCAAATGTAAACTGAAAGAAAGCATTCTGGCATGAATTATTCATGGTCAAAGCAGTGTCCTGATGTACTCTGTAACTATTGTACTGCCTGAAAATTTGAGAAATGTAGATATGAAGAACAGCTATTTCTCCTTTGAACAGAGAACAGACATAAGTTCGGGACAGAATAATACCTAGCTGGACTACAAGGAGAAAGCCACTCTTATGAAGCAAACAAGAACAGTAATAGCAGTAGAGAAGATGGAAGAGAAAGCCCTTGATGCAGAATTACAGAAGGGTTAGTTTGGGAAGCGAAAATCCAACTTATATTTGCATTCAGTCAAATTAGACTCTTCTTGGATATTAAAAATTAGAAGTTTATGAGCAGAAAGAATGTTATTCAAGCCAATGAAATATTTTTAAATGTTACTTAGTGAAAAAAAAGTCGTGATTTCTATCACCACCTTTCTTTTGGCAGAAGCAGTCAACAGGACACATATTTATCAACTTGATTGACAGTTCAGGACTGGACATGCAGCTTTGGTGCCCCACAAACCTGAGCTAGCTCGATTATACAGGATTGAACACGTGAAAGTTTAATGATCTGATGTAAAGCAAAAAATCCCCAAAAAACCCTACCCAAAAAAAAGCATCAAACCCCATCTATATCTTCTACAGGTCACTTCAAAACATATTTAACCAGATGTTTGCTCAGCTGTGTTCTGCTTTATGATCCATATTACCCTTCAAAGACTTCAAAACAAAATATTTAACCCTGCCCTTAAAAAAAGGTTTCAAAACTTCTAACGTATGTACACTATTTCAAGGTGAAAAAGCATTCATCAGTCTTGAATTTAAAATATATTTTCTTTTTACAAAAGATTACGAAAGAAGAAACAGAAGTATTTATAGGTAATGTTAAGTATGTGATGTAGGTGTTATTTTTTTCTTACGTTTGTTTTACCAAGTAGAATAAATTCATGTTTCTTCTGACCTAAAATGAAAATAAAGTGCGAAAGCACCAAATGAGGACCAACATGAATTTAATTGAATAATGTTGAATAATAATGATTGAGCAATAATTTTCTGAATACAATTTACTGTTTTAAAAGATTATGCTGAATGTGTTGGAAGATAAAACTGTACAGTATGAATGTAGAATTAAGGACTGAAATACTGCCTTTCTTCATTAATTTCCCCATTCATTTTCTTAAACTTACTATAAATACTTACATAGATTTTGATTACTTAAGATCACATAATTTAAGCCACTCCCCCTAAAAATACATCATAGAATCATAGAAATATTTAGGTTGGAAAAGTCCCTTAAGATGACAGAATCCAACCATTAACCTAATACTGCCAAGTCCATCCCTAAGCAATGTCCCTCAGTGTCACATTAGCATGACTTTTAAATACCTCCATGGGTGGTGACTCAAGCACTTCCCTGGGCAGCCTGTTCCTAAGCGCTTGATAACCCCTTCAGTTACAAAAAAATGCCAATTACTGTTTTACTGCTAGAAAACTGAGACATGATGCTCATACAAAAAACAACCTGTGACAAGGGTAGAGCTCAGACCAGGAATCACATCTGCCAGATTTTAGGGTCTGAACCATGAAACCATCTCTGGTTATTTATGACATATCTCTGATGCACCCTCCTTCCACTAAAGAAGTAGAAGCACTGCCACTATCATAATTCACTTCTAAAGATTTCTAATGTTGAAACATGATTCATGAAGAACTTCTCTACAGGTGGAAAGATTTAATGCTCTAATGGTTAATGTTAATTAGCATTGTCAATGACTTTAATTCAGTGAATCTTGGAACTGCTGACTGAAGTGCCTCACTTGATTGAAATACTAGTTTTAGTTGTTTGGTCTATAGTGAGCCTTCCCTTGCGGTGAAACCAATTTGGAAGAGGAAAGAAAAATCTCATCACTTAAGATACTCATTGACTTTGTTCATATTTACATACAAAACACACATAGGTTTCAGAGGAGATTCTAGATCCCAAACCAGAGTAGGATTTGCTCAAGAACAGGGAGTTCTGAATGATGGATGAATAGGTGAGTTCATCATTCAAAATGTTAGCATTTTTGGGTGATGTCACCCAAAAGCTTGCACTTGCTGCCATAAATGCTGAAGACCAGCAGCCCTGTTTCAGTCTTGAACCTGAATGTAGAACTCCTTGCCTATGTAAGGATCAACATGTGGCAGAGATCACCATATTTTTTTTACCTGTCAGCACTTCAGTGTAGCAGCAGAGCCATCCAGACATTTTTGTAGTAGGATAGAGAACTAGAGAATAATCTCACAAGTATGGAGATTTCATGAAATTTCAGGGGAAATAACAAATAACCTCAAAGAGATCCCATCTGATAATCTGTAAACATAGGGATGGAGAAGAAGTGAGCCACATGAATTCTGACTTTACTGTTCCCTTTTTATTCTAGCATTATATATTGATGCTCCAAAGAGGCCTCTGAGAACTGGGAAGGGATATTGGCCAAGAAGAGTTCACTGATTTAATAGCTAACAGAAATCACTTTCATGAAAATCTAATGGGTTGTTTAAGGGCTACTCTAGAGGGAAGTATCTGCCTCCTGAAGGTTTTCCTGGATCTGTTTCTGCAGAATCAATCTACAGAGAATGATTTCATACCACCTGAGACCCAAGTTTGACTCCTTACTTTTATGTTCAGCTTTTTAAAAAAGCTCACCAGAGTGAGCCCTGATCTTAGACTGGGACATATGAAGAGGTTCCAGGTCTTAAATTCCTTTGAAAAACTGACCACATGCACTTAAAATCTCTGACACACACACAGATGCACACATCCCTCAACTGGTTAACAGCTTGCTCAAAACTGAAGCCTACTTGATGGCAAAAGTTGCATGGCAAAAAGAAAGGTGAAAAAGTCACCACCAAAATGACAAATCTCTCTGTCACTCCCTATTTTAAGAAAATTCAAATATTTGCATCATTCTCCTTACCTCCCTTAAGCTGTACTGCACACAGATAATGCAGGTTTACTCCCAGAAGTGATTTCACTGAGGAACTCAGAGTAGCTGATCAACATTTAAGGGAAGAGATTAATAACCTGAAGAGAAGCTGTTCCAAACGAGCAATCTCATCTTTCAACTTTCTCCACATACTTTTACTCACATAACTGATAAGTTTTTATAAAAAATAACAAGACTACTCCATGGTATTTGGTTATTATCAGATTACCATGCCCTAAGAGCATTTTATGGACAAGGCAGTATGGTCTTTTTGCATAATTTGAAAGGAATTTTCATGTGCTAATAAGACAAGATATTAATTTGAAGTCTCTATTTCTGTACAACTAAACAGCCATTTACAAAGCATACACAAAGCCTGACTCAAACTACCATATCAAACATTTCCAATTTTCCAGTTCCTAGACATTTGACCTCTTAAGACAATGACAATCACATCAGAATTGCTTTCATGTTAATGAAGAAAAAAAAGAGGAAAAGAAAAATCACAGACCTTTTCAGACTTAGCACTTGCCATACTGAAACACTGCAGACATTAGGTCTGGGCATGCCACCCTCCTGAGCACCTAGAAAAAAAGCCTGTGGGGCTGGCCTGGGAAAATTCACCATGAATGAATAAATTCAATATGAAGACTTGGGGTTTTTTGGTCTGTGTTTGAAAAAAAAAAATTCTAGGCAGCTGTAAATTGACCATTCCAATGTTTGCTTCTGAGTAAAACTAGCTGTGTTTCTAATGAAATGTTTAAACGCTAAAATGTTGCATAAGCACAATTTTCACTTCAGGTTAAACTACCTATTGAGGTGATGATTTATTTTCCTCTGTAGATTTTCATTTTTGGAACAGAATCCTTTTGTGTGATCTCTTCTTATTCAACTCCCTGCATCACTCTACCTACACAGCTCTCCATAAAGTTGCTAATGTAAATTGTCCCTCTTGGTTAGTCATGAGAACCTCAGGCAGGGTAATTTGCACAGATCTGAATGAATACAAGTAGGAGAAAGGGAAATACTCTCCAAATGCTGCTGGGCATTAAATAAAGGTGAATCAGTGATCCCTTCTCTGACAGTATGCCCTCAACAAAAAACCTCCTCCATCTGTGTAAATGTTCCTGTTGCTTTCACTGGCTGTGGTCTTCGGAGGTGAACTGCCTCTGTTTTTTTACATCATTTTCTACTTGTGTTCTTTGCCATCACTGTGAACAGAATGAGCTCAAAGAATTGGACTCTTGTAAGGTCTCACTCTTTATCTACTAGGCAAGCAGATGCTACAGACAGGCACATGGACAACCACATCACCGCACTTCAAACATCTCATTTCTCCCTCATAAATATAAGACTGGAAGAACTGACTCGGAAACACAGACCTATTTCAGGATGATTTGTTTTAGGAGAAATGAAGCTTCAGTGAGTCTCATGAAAACATAGTAACATGGAAAATAGAGCTCCCAGGAGGAGAGGCATAAGATAACTATTGTCTCTAGATGTATCAACAAAAACCCTTATGATTTTGGGCTATTTAAGGAGTATCTTTGTATCATAATCTGGCATGCTAAAATCATTTGACTGTGACGAAGCAGCTCTCTGTGTTTTTCAGGGTTTTTTTCTGTTTATATTCCCCAAAAATTTTATGATGAATGCATGGATGCCTAGATAACAAAATTAAATTTTTTAACATTGAGTTGTTATTGTTAATTACCTTTCACTGATCCCTAAGGAGGGATGCCTTGGATGCCTGTAAGATCATAGCTGAAAACCATTATGACCCTTGCAACCATTATTATTTGTGTTCCTACAGAAATATTTCTTAGGTCTTTTCAGGATAAATTAAAAGGTTTCATTTACCAGGGGGATACTGTCCTCTTAAAACTGAGGGTACCTTGATCCATCTAATAACTGAATGGCCCTCCGGAAGTTCCCAGCTCTCTGCATTGACTAACAGGCATGCTTAAGGGAGCTGCTCAAGAGCTTAGAGAAGGGAAATGCATGGTATTTATAATCAATGGTTCTCTGAAGATGTTTCTCATTCTAAGATGCATTTCTCATTGAGACTAAAACAAGCCTTATTGTGATAGATGTTGATTCACAAAATAATAGTGCAGTAGCTGCTTCAAGGCTTAGGTACAACAGTTCAGGTTGGGTTATCAAAACGGCAAGATAGATCCTCGAAGGTACTCATGTGAAGATTCACAGAAAACATTGTGGAAGTTTGGTGCCCTTGAAAGACTGTACGCATCTCTTTTAGGTCACTCTAAAGGGGCAAAGATAACAATTTCTCACACAGGTTATATTCAACACAGATTCACACAAAGATTCCTGTAGGCATTATGTTAATCAAAACAAGCAGTGTATTTTGTATCAGAAGATTCAAAATTAGTCAAGAATATTGCTGCTTGGACACCAGTCTTAGAATGGCTGCTTGACTGCTCATGGCACATCCTTGGTGAAAACATTGCTAGGAGCTCTGCCTTTACCTGGGAGGAGCATAGGGCAAAAGCAAGCGTATGGAAGGCTATAGCCTTGTCAGAGCCCCATGTCCCAAACTCCTTATTTTTAAGCCTTAAGTTTGGGTTTTTAACATTTGCTTTTTCTTTTAAAAGAAGGAGGAAAGTGCTCTCTTTCTCAAAGTCTTTTCTTCCCTAATTCCCAGAGATGCTGAGCACCAATACATAGCAGGAAATGGATGCTGAGCAGTATGAAGCAAAGACTCTGGAAAGAAGGATACTGGGGTGCACACATGCTGAGGAAGTTTAAACCAATAGTTATCAGTAAATCTGCTTTATGTATATATCTATATATATTTAATAGACATTTAATTGCAAATATTGTTTTAAAACGGGAATGAGAAGCTGCACTCATTTTAACTGCAGCAAGGAAAACCTTGCCCGGTGTTTGTCAGCTCAGTGAGTATTTTCTTGCGGAACTAATAGTATATACTTTGGAGTGCTAATGTGCTCTCTCAATTGTTTTTCTTCCTCCTAGTTCTATTGACAGTAAGATTTGTGTAGTACTGCCATAGCCCAACAGTCATTATGCAAATAATTTTTACACAGCCCCTACCTTAAAAATAGAAAGTTATCTCAAATAATATATGCAGATGCAGCTTCTTTGCTAGCCATTGTGCCACATATAAAAGACAATTAAAAATTTGAAAAAATTAATATGTAGCGAATGGAATTTTAGCTGTAATTTTTTTTCTGTCTACACCCAGGCAAGGATTCACAATGAAAACAAGCATCAAAACAAGGTTATGTAAGCTATCAGCAATTCTCACTTATGAACCCCTTGGCTTCTTGAAGGATTAGTTGCTAGAAATAATGCAAACAGAAATGTAGAGTCCTAACTTCAATATTTATACAGCTGTTGCATTATTCAAACAGAGACTGATCTTGGTAATTGTTTTAAGTTGTTGTCCTAGATTTCTTGCATTCTTATGAATTTGACAGGAATTTGGGCTGGAAAAGGCTTAAAGGATTAGGAAGACAGTTATGGAGAGGCAATATCTTCATCTTCATTGAGACAGCTTGCAAGGTGTTGCCTCCTTATAGTGAAGTTGACACTTTCAGTGACCAAAGAAATTGCAGTACATTAAACAGTAAAAGAGCTGTGAAAAGTTGAGCCTTCTTTACGTCCAGGTACAATTCAAAGGGAAAGATGCAATACTCAGATTCTCACTAAATAAATAGCATAGCAAGAACATTTGCTCTTAACTATGTACTAAGAGGCAGATAAAATTGCCACCACTGTACCTGTGAAGACATGTTTGCACAACTGGAGTCAGATTTCTGCCCCAAACAAAATCTGCAGTTTTGTCACTCAGGCACTGCAGGTAAGTGTGAAATACCTCCTTCATGATGATGATGAAACAGAAAGGAATGAAAGCCTGACGGAGAGAGCTAGGAGTGGATGCCCTGCTGAACACCTTCAAAATTAAATATGAAGGGAACAACATGTAGAAAGTAGTGATTCTGAGCAGGGAGTGCCTTCTTGCAAGTCTGAAATTCTGATTCACTAATGCACAAAAAGTTTTCTGACAAAAAGCCTTGAGCTGGCGTTCTCCGTGTAGGCAAGACTGCGGGAGTTACTGGGAAACCCTATGGGTGAGCTGCCAGGGCTCAGAAGGTGAAAAACCTGACTTGGTGTGGAGCACTTTGTGAGGTTCTCTGAAAGACTGTAGAATGAGGACAAGTGCAGACACAAGAGTACTTGTTACCCTTTCATGTCCCATTCCCTCCTTGCTCTTGTTTGTGTTTGTCAAACTCATGGAATTTTTGACAAAAGCAGGAGGCGTTACTGAGTTATGTGGATTGCTATGTTCATTCTCCCTCAGTTTTTTCCACAATCTCCTCAATGCAATGAAGATTTGTTTCTTGTATTTTTTGGGGAACACCCTCAAGTCTTCAATTCATCAAGTTTGAGGCAGAGACTACCTGCACAGGGTAACTGAAATGTCACCGCCTCCTTATATTGCACAACTGGTGCGACTCATCAAAGGTCATCTGAAGGTACTTGAGAACAGAATTGCTGGTAAGTCAGAGGTGGCTTTTCACGTCGTACTAATCAGTGGAGGAGAAATGAGACACACAGTGCTTATGGAGAAAAATTAAAAAATTACTCTCCGAAAAGAAAAAAAATAAAGGGACTTCTTAATCTATGCATCAAAACGCCCTACAAATCTATTGGATCAGAAACTTTTCCTAGCACCAAAAAGCATTGGGTAGAACTGAAGATATAAAATATGCAAACCTGAAAATTCAGACCACCTTCAGGTATGATGCAACTTTTTAGTGCAGTAATCAAGCATACATTTGGGACAGCAGCAGTTTTCATTATTTATGAAGCTGAGGGTTTAGTCCACTGGTTTCAGAAGGAATTGACGGTGGCCAAGCAATGCTCAACAACCTGCAAAACTGAGCATTCAGAGAAATGTTGAAATATATACTCGTGAGGATGATTTTTCACATTGTCAAGTATCTTCTGTCTGTAATCTTTGCAAGCCTGAGGCTGTTCTCATTCTGATTAGAGAAGTGCTTTCCAACTGGCTGGAGTTCTGAAGTCAGGTTCACAGGAAGGGGAGCAAAGGTTGGTCACTGAGCCCCAAATATGACTTCTAGGAATAAAATCCCACAGCATGAGCCTGAGGTTCCAAGTGCAGTTTTTCCATGGATGACTAGCTATAAGGGCTTTTTACGAAGAGCTTTTTCACTGGATCAAAGCATGGAACCATTGCCAGTTCTAACTTATCCTCTGTTCTTAATTTCTTGAAGTAATGAAAACAGCAATGAGAAATCAAGAGGGCCCCGCAAAATCCAATGCTTTCTATTGAGGAATAATAGTTATGCTTAATCTAAATATATGCTGAAAGAATTAAGTAAACTGCTATAGGAAATATATCAAGAATAGCTATACATATCTAACAAGAACCAAAAGCTTTGATAGCTTTAACATGAGTCGATGTGTAAATTTTGCATAGCTAGCACATAAACAGCCATCTGTGGTCATTTTTGACAATGGCTTTCTTAAGCAACAAAACACCTCAGATCCAAGACAGAATACCCCAAACAGACTATAGTTAGCTGCTGGGATTAAATGGTCACTTTCTGAAGCAAGCACTTAGTCTTCAGGAAGGTACCGTATTTTATTTCCTTAAAGACCTTCATTCAACAAAAAATGCTATAAGCTTTGAGTTAACTAACAAAATCAGTGAGGTACAAAAATCAATATTTATACACTGAAAGTGAAAACTCAAGGGTTTCTACTGTGCTGAACAGCAGAATATAGGTCCTTTTTATAAACAATCCCTACTGAAAAAATGACAGCTCTGGCACAACTCACAGTAGGAAGGGGGAGAGGTAAGACACATTTTTTTTGTTACAGGGAAATGTAGTCTTGCTTTGAAGAATGCATGTCAGAGAGATCATCCTTTGAACTTGCTCTAACAGAGCTATTTAAAATATTTCTGTGCAGCGAGAGACCTTGTGGTGGAATATGTTAAAGTGTTCAAAATGGTGAAACAAATAAGAGGAATTTTAACACTGAGCTCACCCACAGAGTCAGAAACCTCAGTGCTTCTGAATTTTATCTACTGGGGTAGATTTCTAAGGAAATATAACAGCTAGATTGAATCATGTTGAATGGCAGTATCTTAGTAATGCTTTATATTTTACCCCACAAGTTAAAATTTCAATAAAAAGGAAACCCAGTATTATTTTAAAATTTTCAGATGAGATTAGACAGAAACACATGAGACTAGCAGACTACCATGACTCATAATAAAACACCAGTAAAGCTGTTTGTGAGAAGTTCTACAGTGAAAATCAAAACCACAGAAGACTGTAACTACACTGGGCCTTGAATAAGGAAGTTGAGACCTGATTCTCTACACAGAATACACAAGTGCATTCCATGCAATATCACTGCAGAGAAAGCAAGCACACAGTAACTACACACATGCATGCATTTCTCAAGGTTGAGTTTTGTGGAAACTACAAATATCTAGGCAGATAGCAGATTGAAAAAATTTCAGTTTTAACTAAGCACTTAGCAAATACTGGCCTGGAATAGCCTTCCTCATAATAAATCTCACAAGAGCAAGCTCAGGAGGAAAAAATTCTTTAAGCATCTCTATGAGGCACTCTTATTCATTAAGTCCCCAATTCACATGAATGTGACTACCCAACCGACTCTTCAACCAGTAGAAAATATGCTTCAAGTATTAGAGGGACTCCATAGGAGCCCAAGCAGGGTAGCAGCTCTCCTTGAAAGAAATGATAATGAAAATATTTCAAGGTGTCTCCTATACCCTTTCATACACAATTGTATCCTTATACCAAAGAAAAGGGGGCCCATTGTGCATAAGAATGTTTATTACACCACAAATATTTGAGATCAGGGCAGGTCTCAAATTGTATTGACTCAGTCTAGGTATAATTTGCAGCAGTATGTGTAAATAACAATAATAATCAACTAGAATAAGGCAAGTAGACTTTTTGAGTGATCCCTCTGCATCTCCTTCCCCTATTCGTGTTTGAGACCTACTTTATTAAGAATGAAATCTTTGCCTTTTTCTTAGAGCTTATTCCAGTCTGTAGTCCAGCTCTGTAGCCTGCAATAAGTTGCACTGCAAAAAAGTGACAGAGCTTTAACAGAGGACTGTTCACTTGGCGTTTTCAAAGGATTATCAAAAATCAGTAACTTCAGAACTGGTGCTGGTTAAGACAGTGTGCCTAAAAAACAAGTATTGTAGGATCCCTTCAGAGTTACCTGACAGCATTTTTTGGTTATCTTCATCCAACCTTTAGGTCACCTGACATAAAAAATGATTAACTGTTTTTTTTTTTCAAGCACTGTCTTCTTTTCTGCTCAGAGCATCACATAAATTCTAAGTTCTCATATTTTTTTCATACATCTCTCTGTATGAATACATATATAAAAATTTTAAGAAACTCTCATTCTGTGAATCCCTGCTGCCTGTTGGCATATAGTTCTATTACACTCAAATATTTAATGCTTTTTTTCCTTATTCTTTCCAAGTATTGTATTTCATTCAGCTCTCTGTTACAGCTACAGATAAGATCCAAGGAACTTTTGGTGTCTACTAACAGGTGCCCAAAAATATGTGTAGCTGGGGTTTTGCCTGCTCATCCTTCTTGTACTGATCATGGGGTGCTATGACAACATTCTGCCACATCCCGCTCATGTGGTGCTATGGCACAAGATTGAATACTTTGTTTCAGATACCCATTTCAACAGAAAAATACCTCGCTGATAAACACTACATGCCCACCTCCACCTGCTTTTTTCACCCCACTCTGGCAGAAAAACTTGCTTCCCATGAAAAAGTCTGATCAAAAAGCTTTTCCAGTGTTAGTCAAAGCTCACAAACTTGCACTTGGAAGTAACAGTTTTACCCACATGTGGTTTGAAATGTTTTTACTACCATTCATTTATCTGGCTTGACTAGATCTTCCATGATGCTGTTTGGCATCAGATTCCCATGGTCCTCAAGAAAATGAAAAAGGCTTCTCCTTATACCAGGTTGGTCAGGGAGTCAAGTTCATAGAAAGATATAAGCTCCCTGAACTTCAGGCCATGGAAACAAGATATATCTCTATATATCAAACAAGAAATATCTCTAAGCTGTCACATTTTAGGTTTTAGCCACCTTTGCACTTTTTGACCATCAGCTTCTGATTCTCGTTTCTAGTTTTTTAAGAGTGATCATTTCTGAAACAAGGAAGTAATTTGAGCATAAAAACTGCCTCCTGTTATGCTTTTGGTCTTGTACCAATGTCTGGGGACTCGTGAAGGGCAGAAAAGAAATTGCCTGTATATATGATCTTTTGTGCTGATGAGGCGAGCAGGACAAATGAGAATGGAATGCATCTTTGCTGCTGCTGAAATACCATTCTATACTTAATTCAATTTTGTGTATCAAGAGTGATTGAGAAAAGATATGCAAAAAGTCTTGGTGTATGCCCAACACGAACAAGTATGTAGAGTACCAATGCATTCAAAATTACGTTCCTCATTTTTTCTAATGTTCCTTTGGACACGGAAATAATTGATAAAACTTGAAATACCAGTCACAACATGAATAACACATATGTCAAAAATTAGTCCACAAATGAACACAGCACACTGCATAAAAGCTAATGACCCACTGAAAAGACAGAATCATTTAGATGGATAAGAAAGGAATTTTATATAGTCCTCCCTTATGAGATCTTCCCTAGAACCATATATTTCAGTTCAGCAGACATTAAGTTTTAAAAACCCTGCAGACACCCATAAATAGAACAAATAAACTTAACTTCAACTCTAGGTGATCTAAAGTCTCTCATCATTCCAATCAGATTTCTTTGATTTTTTGGTGTTTGCTGGGGGAACAAATAAATGACAACAATTTGTAGCTTCCTCTCCTTCTTTCCTTTCTAATTCCTCCCTACATCCTGGAACAAAACCACTATCTTTTCATTATTTAGAAAATTTCTGATATTTCATGGAAATAATATAAAGACTTTATGCTCTTTATCGACAAATCTGTGGATATGCATAAATATTCTATACACCAATCTACCATCATCATTGGTGGTCTCGAAAACAAGATAAGTACTTTCGTAGTTACACTGACCATTGAATTAACAACCTACTTAAATACTCGGATTTGCTAGAGCATAAAACTGTAGAAGAAATAAATTCAAATCCAGCTGTATGTCAGGCTGTGTGTCCATAAATGTATGTCAGCATCATTCTGCTTCCTCCTTTCTTTGTAAAGATATGGATAAGGAAAATTCAAAATAATAGCAGATATTCCAAAGTACACCTTCATTTCAGGTTGCAACATTTCTCCAATTTCTGATACTGGATTTTGCTTTCATAAACATTTCATTAGCATATCTGAAGAGCTGCTCTGCCTCTTTGCTGTTCCACAATAGCATTGTATGAACAGATAATTTGACATGTAAAATAGAGTTTCATCTCCCACAACACTTGTACCTGCCTTTAAGACATTTATCTATTCTCTGAAACATTTAGACTGGTTGATAACAGGGAATTTCTTGCAGCTGCCCACATTTCACTTCCTCCAAAGCATAAACATTTTTGGCATGATTTTTTTCCTTTTCTTTAAATTAAATTCCACTTTGCTTTATTTTCAGTGCCCTTAAAGTGCCTTGCACTGGAATTATTTATTAGCCTAAATGAGGTCTAAGGAGAACACTATCTAGCTCTCTACACTCTTCACCAAGCTTACCAGCTTCTTCAGAAAGCTGCAATAAATTATAGTTCCATGACACCAAGCTCCTGCTGTGTGTTGTCATGGAACACACACAGTATTTGTTGAAACTGATCATTTTCCAAGATATATTTGGTGAATTGGTAAATTAAAGTCAGCAACAAGAAGAGCCAATCTTATTTGTACACTTCCAATTAATTCTTCCCATAACAACAGCTATTTCTTTTGAGCAGAATGCTGTTCAACTGGATGAATTCCAACCACTCCATTAAGAAGGGGCTTGGTTTCCAGTGCTGTATGTTCCCCAGTTAAACAAGATGCACTTGATAATTGTCTCACAACAACTGCTTTTAGTCCCAGCTTAACAAGTTTCCCCCCAAAAACATATGGCTGTCACTGGGCTACCAATACTCATTTTAAGCTATAAGTCCTGATTTTCACTATCTGTGTTAAAAACTCATAAATTGAGAGCCTACCTGGAATAAAGGGACATAGCACTAGAGTTGCTGGCTATTCTCTGTGGCTAGAGCAGCTCAAGACCTCTTAGTAGACTTCTATAGGACAGAGCAGCAATGGTCTTAACGGTCTGCTCTACAGAAGACAACAAAATTGTCTTTTGCACCATGGAACAATGCACTTGCAGGCCCTAAATCTAGCACATGAAAGTGGCATTTCCAAGCAGGGAGCTCATTCTAGTAAGGCCAGTACCATCCTGCCTGCATAGAATTTGCTAAAGTGATACCAGAGTGTTCCAGCAGAAGTGAAAGAGTTAAACAGAAATCTTGTATAAATCACATTTTGCAGGAATCACTCTGTTACAACAGATTGTGGAGCACTATTTTTTCCCACTCTTTCTGATACAAGCACCCTAGGCAAACTTTCTAATTAGAGCAGCAGATGTATGCAGTGCCATGTCTCTGTGAAGTTATTATGCTCAAACCAAATTTTGTCACCAGCAGCCAATAATTCGTTTGTCTACTAAGGGCTTGAAGTGGCCGTATCAATTATTTAAAAACATACTAAGAAGAGGAATCCATTTAAAATCTTCTGGGAAGCCCAGTTATAAAATAGTGCATGTTCAGGTTTCATTCACAATACTGTCTTTTTAAAAATACAATATTACTAATTAAGGCTTAGTGCATTAGGCCATTAGTACTTGAGTGATTCATGACAGCATAACAATCTTGCTTATAATTTGTGCCTTAATTTATGGGATACTAAGAAAAAACAAAGGAAAAAACCTAAGCAATTTGCAAAACTGAAACTCATCCAAAAACTGCTTGCAGTAATTTCTCCTGAAAAGTGATTTCACTCTGTGTAAGTGCTAT
This sequence comes from Eulacestoma nigropectus, assembly GCA_013397775.1. Taxonomy (NCBI): domain Eukaryota; kingdom Metazoa; phylum Chordata; class Aves; order Passeriformes; genus Eulacestoma; species Eulacestoma nigropectus. The sequence continues at coordinate 278,960 of VZTE01000268.1, forward strand.
GCTGGTAAGAAAACGCTTCTATCAATAATTAAAGGATAATGAAAGTTTCATGTGTCAGAAGACATCCTCAAAACAGGACTACAAAGAAGAGCATTCCTTTTCATTCAGACCATCCAGATTTTACACCTCAAAGTAACACCCCTCTCAAAGAAGCATTTTAAATAAACTATTTAGTGAAATATATGACTGTTCAAAACTCACCAGAAGCTGTAATAACAATGCAAATTAGCACAATTCTAACAAAAGTTGCAGCAGAAAACAAAGGTCTGCACAGTGCCAAGCATCCCTGAATGCCATGGTTAGCCCTGAAAGATGTGAGTGGTTTTCATATCAGGGTTATGAACAAAAGCATTGCAGAGACGGTCTACAAACTTTTGTTGATTGCAAGTCTCTTAGTTGTCTAAGAAGGTCCAGCCATTGTTTGACTCCTCTAGCTGGAGTATGCCGAGGGCCTGGAGCTGTCAAGGCTTGGAGCCCATCACAGACCATCGGCAGAGTTCTCCTCATCTGTCCAGCCACACATCTGAAAGAAATTTCTAGGGACTGAATTGTATTTTGAGTTTCACATTCTCCTGGCAGATGTGGCCGATATCAGCAAATGAACACAAGAGTTACAGGAGACAAGAGGAGGAAGGCAAGTAGCACATTGCCAACAGCATTTCAGAAAAACAGTCTAAAATAACAGAAATTCTGCACTCTGATTTGAAATATCCACATCTAAGATTGACAAAGACAGAAGGTTAGCAGGATTTTCAGAGAGGTTTTTGGCATAAAATCCTCTTTAATATTGATGGAAGTTAGTGAGCGATGTTAGAGAGGGACTTTCCAAGAAGACTACGTTTTTGGACAGCTTATCCTCCTGCTTCCTCAAATCTAGTCATTATTGAACTCCACTGTCTTCACACTATGTGAGACCACTTATGCGTACAGGTGGGAGGACCAAACAAGCAGCAGCATTCCTTGGGAGAAAAACAGTTCCTCTGCTGCCAAGGATGCATCTTCACCACAACTTTGCTGCTCTGAGAGTTTGCAAACCATCCTGCAAGTGAGATCTGGTATGTTGGATCAAAACATCAGCTAAACAGCAGAAAGCTAACCCTTGAAACACATGGGTGGGTCTGAATGAGGTCACTGTGAGCAAATTGCAGCCAGGACATTTGACAGCAAGCCTGTCACATTGCTAAAACACTACTGAACTGCAAACTCTACATAATTCCAAATGGATGCTGGGCTTGGCGTGAGGCCACTGACTGCAACTGAGGAGCTGTCTGCTTCAAAAATAAGTGAAGTCATTGTAGTCTGAAAAATTAACTAAACCTCTAACTGAACATATTTTTATACTTTCCATTTTTATACTATACATACCATTTCCAAATGGTTTAATATTACAGAGCTACTCTTCTACGTAGCATTTAGATGGCAGTTTAGAGCAACATCTGGATTGATGGAAACATTTTTATCAAAAAAACCCTCCGTTTTGTGGTGACAAACATTAAATTTGGATTAAACTCTCTTGGTCAGTCTCCCTATTTCTGGCTATCAAATGGGCAGATCAGGTTGGAGTCTCCTGTATCCAAAGCCCATAACTCTGGAAAGAACCAGCAGCCCTCTCCTAGGTTTTTCTCCAGTGTCTTGTTGCAGGAACTGGAGTTAGACTTGTGTGGCAAACCCACTCTCTTCTAACACTGAATAAGGACTCCCTTTGATCTCCTGACCTTCCAACACAGCCACTGCCTGTCATCCCATGTCTTTGGCTACACAGAGAACTTGGAGTCTCTAATCCCCTCTCCACCTCTTCTCATGCATATAATTAACCAGTAACTACAGTTACTATTTTAAAAGTAGAGCCTCATCTCATGATGAGCTTATTTCATCACATTTTGAATTGTAGGTAACTTCTGTTCAGTAAATTCAAAACTCTCCTCAACAGGCTCTCTGTTTAGCAGGCTGTAGTACACAAGTACTCTTGGTAATGGAGTTGCAGCAATTAGGTCTGGAACCATCTGAAGATGCCACCTGTTTTTCAATACTCAACCACTTTAATCAATCTTTACTATGTAGGGTCTTGGCATGCCATTACCACCACAGCTGGTATTTCCAAGTTCTTATACTCATCCAATTTTATCATGACTTGATTACTAAAAATCAGGTTGAGAAAACCTTGGTTTACATCATCACTCTCTGCTCCTCCTCCCCCCAAATTCTCCACAAAAGCTGAAAATCTTTGATTTTGCTTTTCTTAGCTTCATCTCCATTGCCCCATTGTATTTCCTTTTGGATTTTTTCTTTTTTTTTTTTCCATTTTATTTTTCCCTCTTGATTTATGGAAGACCTAATATTTTCTAAAGGAGGTAGGAATTAATTTGTAGTTAATGTAATCTTATTGATAAAATGGTTGACTTTCTTGATTTGTTTTGGTCATGTAAAAACAATCCCCAAATAATGAGATGCTACCCAGTTTAAAAACTCTTTTGACAGGGTTTCAGTAATAACTCCGAACTACGGACCCTATGCTGCCCCATGAAATACAAAGCTCTTACAGGTTATTTTTTATGACATTATTTGCTATGATACCTCTCCCTGATGTGCTGATTCTTACCATAGCAACAGCATGAGGAAAAAGAAATTCAAAATCAAAAACCATCCAAAGCATCCCAGGAAAACAGATCAGGCACTGCCATGACATATAATTATTATATTTTTTCCCAGATCTATAGTTAATTCTTTAATTAAAAAATCTGGCAGTTTTTTTCTGGGTTTTTTTCGTTTTTTTTTTTTAATAACAGCAACATAAACAACACTTCTGTACGCATTGCTGCACTCTTTGAAAGCATAAACATTCTGGATTGATGAATAGAATTAGTGCTAAGAACTCCAGGCTCCTTCCCGGCCCTAACCTTTGTGCACGAACACACTGGCAATCTATTCCCCTACATGGATTTTGACTCCCTTCCATGCCCAGGTCTGCAGGACAAATATGACTCAGAGCTGACTCCTACAAACACTCAAATGTGAAACCGCAGTCCCGCTAGGTTAAATGGGACAAATCCAATGAGGGAACTTATTTGCCCATGTAGGTATACAGAAATCTTAATGCTGTGACACACACCCTTTTCCATGAAGAGGATATCTACACCATGCTTAAAGGTGGCTCATTACTAATGGATTAATGCCTTGCAGATAACATGCATAGTCATTCTGCAGGCAAGGCAAATGTCAATGGCCCCAGGAGAAAGCTGAAAGGAGTGTTTGGTGTTGGGCAGCTGATATGAGTTGCAGTTCCAGCTGCTTCACTCGCTGTGGAATTTTACTGTTTCAGATACTGCTTCTTGTAGTAATATTACAGCATTATCAAAGTAGATACTACTTACTGTGGTATTTAAAAATATCTAATAAACATAACAGAACTGTATCTTATCCATCCATGTTAAATTTCCAATAGAAAAATAATGACAAGTAATACACAAAGAAGTGGTTTTTAATAAATGAAAAATGCAATAATTCCACTTTAGGTAAACACTAACTACCTGTATAACATACTAATGTATAAACTTGATTAAAATATTTCACACGTAGGGGCTATGACTTTAAAGTTGAAAATTATTTAAAATCTTCAGTATCATGACTTTACTCTTTGGTTTTTGAAAAAGAATAGAAATAGAAAACTGAAAAGATTGTGAATGGATAGAATATTTCACTTGGAAGGAAACTAAAATGATCATCTAGTCCAACTGCCTGACCAGTTCAGGGCTGACCAAAAGTTCAAGCCCGCTAGTGTCAAAATACCTCTTAAACACTGACAGGCTTGGGGCATCAACCACCTCCACAAGGAGCCTGTTCCAATGTTTGACCATCCTCTCAGTAAAGAAATGCTTCTTCATATCTAGTCTGAACCTTTGTTGGTCCAGTTTTGAACCATTCCCACGTGTTCTGTCACTAGGAGAAGAGCTGAGCACCTCCCTCCCCATGTCCTCTCCTTAGGAAGCTGTAGAAAGGTCACAATTCAACCTCCTCTTCTCCACACTAGACAAGCTCAAAGTCCTCAACTGCTCCTCACAGGACATATGTTCCAGCTCCTTCACCAGCTTTGTTGCCCTCCTCTGGACACATTCAAGGACCTTCACATTTTTCTTGAATTGCAGGGCCCAGAACTGCACACAGTACTCAGGGTGAAGGTGTCCTGACATTGGTACCAGTTGCTTTTTAAAAGCCATTTGAAATAAATCCTTGAAACATAAAAAAGCCAGCCACTTGAATTTCCTGTCCTCTGTTTCTATTATACTTCAAGGAACACAAATAGAAAATACATCTTCCCTTTCCCAGTAATTCTGAAACCAGAAAATGTGCCCTGAATCAAAAGTTAGTAATTTCTGGCTTCCCAAATGAAGTACGAGTGCCAAAGCTACATGAAATCCAATGTATACTTGATTAAGAGTATTAGATAGTCTGATATGAAAATAACTTTGCTTACAGCTTAATGGCTACCTCGTATTTGAAAGACTAATGCTTAGAATATTGCATCCATGTAAATTTTAAGAACTCAACTCTTATCAACTGAAATTTAATCCAAAGGGGAAACAGGATTTTTTTTTCAAACTATAAACAAAGATTCTTTCTGTCTTACTTGAACTATTTATAGTGAGAAACAAGAACTAAGCCAAATGAAAATGAGTCTGCAAAAACCCCATGGAGCACTGCACACTGGAAGATCAAACCTCCCAAAAGAGAAATGTGGGTAAGGCTCTTGACATATCACTTACACTCTGAAGGTCAATAGCAAAGTCTGGTTTAAAGCTAGTCATCCATAAATGAGTAGCATGACCAGAAACCTGTTGTGCATAACTCTACACCATTGTCTCTCCTCCACAAGAACTTAGGAGTCATCGCTAGAGCTGACCTCTGTCGAGCAAGAACTTTGCTTTTTAAGTCTGGCAGTGAGCAGGACTGCTCCACACTCTGAGTCAGTAAACATCTTACACTGAAGCTCAAGTACAACAGCTCAGGTAGTCCAAAAACAAAGTAATAAAAGCAGGTCATGAACATATTTAAGGGGAAAAGAAACCAGAAAATTGGAACAGCCTCCAAATGGAGTATGGGAAGTAAAAAAAATCCTTAAATAGTTGTAAGAAGGAGTTTGATCAGTACATGAAAGGAATTGTGTGACATCTTGGCTGCAAAAGCAAGGGACTGAACTAGATAACCCAGAAGAATCAGTCATATCCTTTTATAAGCATGCAATTCTCTATAGCTATCTTTAAAGGGAGAATATGAAGTTTTTAAAAACATGTTGTGAAAAGACACCAGAATCCATAGAACATGATCAAAGTAAAATCTAAGATCATCACCTAGCACTTACGATTTCTCAGACTTTCAAAATATTTTATTTAAATAAGTTAGCTAAGATTTTTTTAAAAAGACATCTTTTATTCCAGTCTAGACAGCATGACATCATCTGCTAGCATCTTATTTCTCACAGGGTGAGTAAACGGCTTTTTTTCAACCCTCCCTTTTAAAGAATGGTATGGTAAATAATGTGGTTTAGCATGTGTCTGTGTATTTCTGCATAATCTAATTTCCCCATTTAATATTTTAAAAGAAATCATTAAAAAGATAACCAATAAGACCTGGGAGCTTTATATTTCATTCGCTACAAAACAGATTCTAATCTTTACCTCCTTTTCTCTGAAGAAATTTTATTCTGAATTTACTTTTATCCTTCTGTACTGCTTCTTCTTATTCCAAGAGATACTTGAAGCATACGTTACCACATAAAAGTAAGCTTAACACATTCTGCACATGTATAGCACACTGCAGGTGCAGCTCTGAGACAAAAGGGGCAGAAAGATGTTTTGTTTGGAAGCCATAAACACTGGGTTAATAAAACAGTGAATGCAACACTGGGTTAATAAAAAGTCAGTATGGAATATGCTGGGGGCCCATGAAGGAGACATGAAGGATGTGAAATGGAAGACTGAAGCTTCCAGTGGGACTGCTGAGCACTGGACTTTGTCATTCATGATACAAGGAGGTGAAGTAAACCCCAGGTCACAGGCACTGCTCTGCTCAATGGGGGTCGTGAAGGACAGGGTAGCCGCTTATGAAGAGTAGGAAAAATGCCCTACTTGATAATGTAATTAAAGACTGCATCAGCAGGTGTGCCCATGGATACTAAATTAAATACAAAGACAACATAAATACTGGCTTTTGGTGACTTTTAAATGCTTGATTTTGCCTCCTAAGTGTTTTTAGCATCTTTTTTCCTTTGCAGGCAGCCATTTTAACTGCTCACTCTAAGTACTGCCCCAGGTGGCTTCTTCCTTGCATTGTGTTACCACTCCATGTCTTCCTAGCCAGTCTCTCTTCTAAATAATTTATAACTCAGAATCTCACCAGCAGTTTCAGACCAAGAGCACAGATCCGTCATCAGCCTAAGTCAATTTTATGCTGCCTTTTCCTACACCTCCCCTCCACTTTGCCTTGAGGCAGCTGTAGTGTTAATATGAGCGGTTAAGTCAAGTGGATCAAGGATCTGATTGGGATAAATTTTTATTTTTTTATATTACCAGTTGCAGCACACCATTTGGAGGAAAGGAGGATTGTGCAGGACTCCCTTTGCAGAAGCAGCTGGAATTTAGATCAACTTAAGCTGATCTTGAAAGTATACCTTAAACTGACAGTGTATAGCTCCCTTTCAGCCTGCCTTCTAACACTAGTTGTGCTTCCTTCCAATCCAGCCTCCAATCTCCGATGTTTGTTATGTGCCTTTTATCTCACATTCTGTTAAATCTTAGTAATCCCATCCCGGAGCAATGCTTTTCCCTCTTCCATCCTCTCTTTTAAGGGCTCCCTCACACTTACTTTTTTTTCAGTTTTTGCTTACACAGGTACTTTGTTACCCTTTTTCTTTGATTCCATATATTCTACTATCCCTCATTCTGCCTCCCATTGCTTACACCACCAGGCTGCACTTGTAGGTGTTATACACAAGCAAAGTCTGCATGAGAGTGCAAATTTAGAAGTTGCTTTTAAGATTTCAGCCCTGAAGATCAAGCATGAGTTTGCCTTTGCAATACGTACTGGAAAGATCTCACAGAGTGAAGTATCTGATATTATCCATATGGCACCGCAGATTTCACCTTCAGACTTGAAAGAATCAGAATCGTCCTCTTCCCAGATTCTTCCGTATTGCCAGGCAGGAGAATTCTGCCAATCCCAAATGCTAACACAGGCACCTATCCTCACTCAAAAAGCAGTCTTAAAACTAAGCCAGTGGCTAGGAACAGTCACATTTACAGTTCTTTTCTAGTTTCTACCCCACATTACCACTGAAAGCCAACTATGAAAAAAGAGAAGGGAAATAAATTATCTTCTCCTGGTCTTTTATTTTACTATTAATGCTACATAAATTTTTGTCTGTGTACTACAAAATCCAAGGGTGGGGGTTGCTGAGATGACTAATTAGTTGATGTCTGTAACACAGAAACATAGAATGGTTTGGGTTAGAAGGGACCTTAAAGATCATCTAGTTCTAATCCCCCTGCCATGGGTAGGGACGCCTTTCAGTAGACCAGGTTGCTCAAAGCCCCATCTGACCTGGCTTCGAACACTTCCAAGGATGGGGCATCCACAACTTCTATGCATAACCCGTTCCAGTGCCTCACCAGTGTCTCATCTCTGACGTGTAAAGAGTAACCAATGAAGTATCCACCTGCTTCTAGAATTCATAAAATATTTTTATATTAGGTGAAAATCCAAATACAGACAAAATAATTTCTTGCACATAGATGGACAACCAGAAACATACAGCTAAAATACTGTGGTTTTGTGTCATATAGAATTAATATATTTTAAATATTCCTATACTTAACATATGCTTTATTTAGACCTCAGATTTTAGAAAGAACTTTCAATTTATTTCATCTTGTGATGGAATCAAGCAGTGTCGTGTTGCAGAAATCAAATGAAAGTGCCAAGGAATTTTGGTTTAGTTATGCAGACTGCCTGAAACATGAGCCATCTCATCCAAGATAAGATTCTCTGAAGTAATAATAATAGATACTTCACACCTTCTCTGTTGTCACTGTTCTATGAGCCTGTTTGGAGTCTCTCACTTAGGCAAGCAATCCTACTGAAGTCAAGAAATTATTTAACACGAACAGGAATTGCTGAATTTAGCCATAGCTATGCTATCCCATTTTACAGGTAGGAACAGCATCACACAAACCCCACATTCAGTGCCACTTTAGGAGATGTTTCTAAGACCTGCAACTAGAACTCCCACGGCATGGACCATGTCTCTGTAATGGAAAGCTAAGCCTTAACTTTGAATTTCCATCTTTTTATAGCCTAAGTCGTTCCCCATTCAATACTATAAGGCAAAATGTATAAACCTTTTCAAAAGGTACACAAATGAAACAGAACACACTTCTCCATTGGTATGGCAACAGGAGAAAGAACCATTCACATTCGTATTTAAATACAAGTATTTACATTTGCTAAGTTCTCCCTTTCTGTTCCTGTTACACCCTCAGGTGGGTTATACAAATTTGAAACTTTATCTGCTGAGAGGTGTCTCTAGAAGGTGGCCATCACAGGGTTTGGAACTAGATGATCTTTAACATCCTTTTCAATCCCAAGTCATTCTATGCTTCTATGATTCTACAAAATTTCATTAAGTTTCTGCACTGCTGATAAACACTGGGATTTTGTCAGGCAAGGAAGTCCAAAGAAGCTTGGAAGTACATCAAGTACATGGTGCATGATTGTCTTATCCTTCAGAAAGACAGGTTTTTTTCTTTATCCTGAGGAGTATTCTAAGCCCACCTCAGGGTCCTATTTACTTCCCAGTTGATGTTCCCTGTCTTTCACCACACTGTCATTGAATACTGGTGTACTCAAGGTTACTGAGGCAGCCATCATGACCTAAAGATATTGCCTGAAATTGCTAAGGTTGGCTTGTAAATGTTTTATACTGAATTCACCAGGTGAAAGAATGGCAATGGTATGACTGGTAAGAGAATCATACATTCATGAGTGTTTTATTCTATTAGAGTTCTAAGAACTCCAGATGCCTCATTATAAACGATACAGTTGTATGCAAAGTGCCAGTATGTTTGAAATAAACCATGTCACTATATTCATATGCTGGTTTTAACTGGGATAGAACTAATTTTCTTCACAGGAGCCAGTGTGGGGCTGGGTTTTGGATTTTTCCTGGAAACAACATTGATAACATAGGGATATTTTTATTTCTGCTGAGCAGTGCTTGCACAGTGTCAAGGTCTTTCCTGCTTCGCACCCCACCCCACCAGCGAGGAGGCTGGGGGTGCACAAGAAGCTGGGAGGGGACACAGCAGGGACAGCTGACCCCAACTGATCCAAGAGATATTCCTTAGCATATGGCATTATGTGCAGCATATAGAGCTGGGGGAAGGAGGGGAAGGGATGTTCAGAAGGATGATGTTTATCTTCCCAAGTTACTGTTGGAGGTGACAGAGGCAGGCTTTCCTGGGGATGGTTGAACAACACCCGCCTGCCTATAGGAAGGGATGAAAGAATACCTCATTCTGCTTTGCTTGTGTATGTGGCTTTTGCTTTACCTGTTAAACTGTCTTTGTTTCAACTCATGAGTTTTCTCTTTTATTCTTTGGATTCTCAGTCCCATCCTGCTGGTGGGGGAGTGAGCAAGTGGCTCTGTGGGGCTTAGTTGCCAGCTGGGGTTAAACCACAACAACATATCATTTATATTAATGTTAACTACAAGTCATTAGGAGGACTAAGTTCTCATCAGACCTCTGGGGTTGGCCCTAAAACAGCCATAAAACTATTTTTTAAAATGCATAGAGACTGTCAAAAATTAATAACAATAAATCCTTCTGCAACTATTTTTAAGTAAACCAGGAGACAAATTGTAATCAAATAAGGTGTAGTCCTGAGCCATCCATACCTCCAAAGGCCAAATGAATGAACAAATGGAGTATTTTATCTGTCATTTACAGAAGACAAGCATTTTGCTTCCTTGGATTAAGTGTCCACAGCATCTAAATATATCTAATGCATAGATGACAAAGTCAGATGTTGCAAGATCCATAATCAAAATTACTGGATTCATACTTGTCGTTAAAAGCCTTGCATGCTGGCAGAAATCAATAGTGCGTTATGTATATCGCTCTATAAACAAAATTTAAGTTTTCTTACTGATACAATGGCAGCGCTGGAACAGGTACCCATGTGCCAGCATGGAGTTACAGCAGTGGATTGAGTAGGATTGCCCCACCCCACTTTAACCTGTAATTACCTGGGCTGCTCCTAACAGATTCTATGGGACATGGGTGATCACCGGGACTTCCACTGAATCTCATTCTGAAAAAAAGCATTCCCTTTGAATTATGTTTAAAAATGTGTCTCTCCTCATGAGACATGAAATCTCATATTTATGTCAAGCAAATTCTGAACATTTTAGCTACAATGCCACAGCTCTTGCATTTGCTTGGAGTCGGTGGAGTGGTGGTTGTCCAAAGTTACCAATAACATTCTTTTCCCTTTCCTAGAAACAGTTTCTGCATGCAAAACAACCCCCAGCCTATGCTGGCAAGTAGGGTATAGTAGCTGGATGCAAATCCAAGGAAAACTAGAGTAAATAAAAACACACCACAAAGAAGAAACACTGTAGCTGGAGATCCCGCTCAACAATTACTTTCCACTTGACCTCCTACAAACAGTTGTCATCAGAGAGCTGTGTTAGCACTACCAGATCATAATTAGGTCTTCCCTGTCTAATAAAGGGAAAACCAAGCAGAGTGACGAATGCAAACCGCAAGACAGAGGAGTTTAATACTGTTAAGGGTGAGGAAGTGCTTTCCTCTCCCATCCCTGAAGAACTCAGCCAAAGCAGCACCAGATCGTTCGACACTCTGCTTTCCAGAGAGCCACGCTCTTCCTTTCCCTGCCATGCCTGAGCACTTGCTACCTCTGACACTCATCCACATTAACCAAGACTGGGAAGGGAGCTGCTTGTAGATCTGTTCAGCATCTGCCTCTTCAGAGTAACACATTTCCCAGGAGGAAAATACTAATTTTCCTCTATGCGTAAGCAAGTACAGCAGAAGAAAAATACCTATTTTATTATAAAAACTGTATTTCCAGCAGACAAAATGCAAACAAATAGTCATCTTTGCATAAGGCAGCATCATTCATCTAAATATCTTAAAATTACAAACATAAACTCGGATGGAAACACACACACATAGTACCATTTAAAACTAGTAAAGAAAGAGTTATCTAAAGAGAAAAATGGATTAATGTCTTCAGATGCTACTGATTTTTAATGTATATTGTGTTTGCATTCTGCGTGGATACAGACAAAACCACTTCACTCCATCCCCAAAAATACCAGGCAACCCTGTGATAGTTTTCATCTACTTTGTTAAAAATTCAAGAAAATCCATGGTCAATCCAGTTTCCTCAATAAGTATATCGAAATGAAACAGAAAGTTTGCCCTGCAACAAAATGTCACTGAACCTGATGGGTAGTTGTAATTTAGGACAAGACAAAATATACATGTTCTTCTTTTGTGGAAGCACCACATCCACAGAATAAAAACTCCTTTGACTAAGTATTTTAGATTGATATTGCAGAGTAACAAGGTGCAATAATACAAGAAAACAAATTCAGTTGGTTAGCAGTAGAGAGAAATCCCACCTTGCTTTCATAGCAACAAGGTCCGCAAAGTCGGAGTGACTTCTGAACACTCCATTTCTTTGTTTATAGCAGTTCACAGTTTTAAAAGGCTTGCTTCAAAAACAAAACAAACAAACAAGGCTTTAGAAGTGAATAAATCCAAGGTTTGATGCCATATCCAAGTCTCAAAATATAAATTAAAGGGATGTTTAATCTAGGTTAGTACACTACAGAATAAGCTAAGTGTTGGTGTGCTGTCACTCAAGCCAGTGGTAACAACCACCAGATAAAACTTGACATTAACCTTACTTCAACACTTTCATATCCAGCTGAAAGCACTCTTGTCTTTCAGTTGTTTTAAAAAGAAAAAACCCAAACACATGACTAAATCTTTTTGTGTACAAACATTCCATCTTTTTTTTTCACCAACAGCTAAGCAACCAGCTGAAGGTTCTCAGTGCGTAGATTTGTGAAGTGAGCACTGCTTTTCCAGAAACAGTTAAAGGACACCAGAAGAATTCTCTTTAAAAGATCATGAGAAAAACAATCTTAAGAGTTTTCTATTTCCTGACATATTTTAGTGTTGCTGTGGTAAAAGAAAATATCTACCTCTAAACATACAATATGCACCCAATGTAAAATCTGAACAAAATGAGATCTGTTGTCAATAGCATCCTTTGGAAATATCCTAAATCCTGACATGTTAAGATAAAAAATCATGATGAGTACTGATCACAAGTAACTCCCGGTGACTTCAGGAGAAGTGGATATTTCAGCCTTCTGTGAATTAAAACGAGATGGCATGATTTCTATCTACAGACCAAGGGCTGTTCTGTGCTACATGTGATTTTAGCAGCAAACTCTATCAAATCAGAAAAATTGTATCACATTGCAGTGCTTACCAAGAAAATGTGTTTAGCCAGTAGTCAGGGTTCAGCAGAACAGCAGCTGACAAGCTAACATGCATCACCCATATTTATTTATCTAAACTGCCAGTGCAGTGTGCTCATTTTCCATCCCTTTTTCTTACCCTGCATCCCTTCAGGGATGATGTACACAGCACATCAGGTGTCTCTCCCCTCAAAGCTATCAAGCATTAGCAATACCACAACTCACTCAAAGCATGCTTCCCACTTTCACAACAACAGCCAGCCACAGCAGAAAAAAAAATCCCAAGGCAAACTTGTGTAAAATATTTTAATTTAGGCTAACAAGAAATGATGAAATGACCCTTGATGGCACAAGACTACTTCCATGACTGCTCAGTTTTGCTGAGTGTCATCTATGCAGCATGTGGAAAGACAGGATATTTTGGAATTGCATTAACTAGACATGAAACGTTAATGTTCCTCTATCCATGAAGGCCTTCAAAAACAAATTACAACAACCATTTTAGCTCATTTGTAAAGTTTTAGATACAAAAATTATTCAACCTCTTAGAAAACCATGTATACAAAACGCTCTTTCATGTACTTTGGATTAACTGGATTTTATAAGTAAATTCAAGTCTCACAGCCAGACAAGTGTCATACTTTTGACCTAATATCTGAAACTGTGTACCATTGTGAGGCCAGTTTTCCTTACAAGTTCTTAAGCAAAATCACCGCTTGTTTTGAAGCAAACAAGGGAGATGTGGAAAATCCATGAAAAAGAGCTAGGGGCTGTTATTTTGTTTTATATTAAGTGACACTTGGCAAATGGCACCCTGCAAGTTATGCCTTAACACCTTGTTAAAATGCAACTAAAATCTATATTACCCCGCTTCACACACATAGGTAAAATACATAATTAAAGGCACACTAAAAGACTTGGGGGAAATCCATGAAACATATAAATTACTTGATTGCCTCTAAATAATAAATTGTTCCCCAGCAGATTTATAATAGACTGTTTTACCGTAGAAACACATTTCTGCCATCAGTAGGCACAGTTTTCTGAAGAATGAAAAGCAGTCTAAAACAACTTCTGAATTGGTAAGTAAGCTGGACTCCAGTGCTTCTGCAGGCTGCCCAAACTGATAATGTTTCATGTCTCTTTTTCTCACTGAATACTAATATGTAACAGCAAATGATCCATTTACTCTGGATCACAACTCTATTTCCCCCACTCATCCCTGGAATAACACTGTCTTGGGCTGCTGGAGGAACAGAAATGCTATCCCTTCACATTAGCTGTAAAGTTTTCCTTTTCTGCACTCCTCTAGTGAGAAACCAGGAGAGGAATGGGAGCCATCACCTTGAAGGTGCCAGTAATGATCTATGGAAAGATGTTCTGGAGCACAGGGGACTGAACTCTGTGGAGAGCTCTGTAGCTTTCCTGCATCCCTGACCGGTTTCTCCCTCGGCAGTTTCTGCCGTGCTCTTTGCTCTATGTACAGGGACTGTTTGGAAGCTTTAACACTCCTCATCCCAGGAACACGAAATACAGATGCACTTTCCACACACACATACGCACACACACACTCACTCACTCTCAAGACACACGTGCACACGCACACTCACAGTTCCCCCGGCACCACATGCAATTCATTCCAAGTCCCCTGTGTATTGCTTAAAAACAGAAACCAAGCATACACACAGAAAAAAACCCCTCAAAACCAAACCGAAACAACAAAAAAACAAACAAGCAAAAAAAACCCACCAAATACCAACCCCACCAAAATATTAAAAAAAACCCCCAAAACAAGAAAAAGGCACAGAAAGGAGGAGGGAATGAGGGGGGGAGTGGGGGGAAGGACGAAGGAAAAAAGAGAAGCTTGTTTTTTTCCTGATGTTGCTGTGGCTCTCAAGCATGCAGCGCTAAGGAAGAGTAGTTCCCCACTTTCATCAGCTAGCTACATCCTTGGGATAAAAGGGAGCAGTCCGGAATGATGCTGAGGCTGCAGAAGGCAAAATAAGGCTTTGCAAACATGCCTGACTCCCCATGAAATTCTCTCCTCCACATCCCTCCTCCCTGAAACCTGCCCTAAATGGGGGGCGGGGGGGGAGGGGGGAGAACCAAATCCAAAATACCAAAAAACCAACCAAAACCAAAAAAACAACACACAAGGAAAAAAGTGATGAAAAGACACAACTCACCTTAACAGGGGGTGTTGGATGGGGTCAGAGAGGAGGAAGGGTATAAAAAGATCTATTTTTAGCAGAGGTTGTGATAGTATTGAAACACACAGACACAGGGTTTGGAAGCAGGGAGAAGAGTATAAAAAAATGAGGGGAAGAGAAATTATCAAGAACGTGTAAGTCAGTCTGGCAGGAGAGAGGAGAATCCCCAAGAAAAAAAAATTAAAAAG
>VZTE01000268.1:298261-309561 GCA_013397775.1 Eulacestoma nigropectus
CCTCTCCTCTCCGAACCTCTCCTCTCCGAACCTCTCCTCTCCTCTCCTCTCCGAACCTCTCTGAACCTCTCCGAACCTCTCCTCTCCGAACCTCTCCTCTCCGAACCTCTCCTCTCCTCTCCGAACCTCTCCGAACCTCTCCTCTCCTCTCCTCTTTATATGGGTAGGGATGTAATAAAAAAATTCTTTCTAAATCACCAAGCTTCAATTGAATGGTGCATGTAAGTGATATGGCTGAAAGAGGCATGATGCCAGTCTTTCCGTCCTTGCTATTGGTATGTGCAGATGCTTGTTTTAACAGTGGCAGAAAGTGAATTTCAGGCCAATAAGTAGGTTTTTAAAATAAAATTATTGCACACCAATTGAAATAGATGTATTTATTGTTTCAGTCCTTTTGGGATTCTGTGACTGTCCCTGACTTCTAAGCTTTTGTCTGCTTCACCTGAGTATGGTAACGTCTGTCAATCAGACCCAAGTGTGATAAACACTTCACAGGTTATAGACATTCTTGGGAACTTTTCACAGAGCATGTCAAAACCTTCATTTAATGTACACTCTCTAATTCAGTGTGGATGTGTGAGCAGTAGTACTTGAAGATGATTGGGAAGTACCCAGAAATCTCAGATATGCCAATTACTTTAGACTATATCCTTTAAGAAATTACTTCCCCATTACCTACTTTTGTGTAAGGAATGTAGCCTTGCGACTTTATTTTCTCTTGTACAACAAGATAGAAGCATGTGTTCCATGGGTTTTAATAGTAAGATTTACTGCATTTGTGACAGAAGGTATTTCACAAGCAAGTGATATTAGAATTCTAAAAATGGGACCAGGAAATAAAAGATAAAACAGGCTTTTGAATGAAAAAAAAATTAAAAATAGGAAACAACACTGAAATGAAACACTTCAGACTAGATGACCAACATGAATAGTCTTATGATTTTATAGCTTATCAATTGTTTTGTTAAAATTTTTATTCACTGTGCCAATTATCATCAAAGGCTTTTTTAAAAATGTTACTCTTATTCTAGCCTACATGTCTTTAAAATGCTAAACATTCCTAATACTGTGTAGTGTTGAATGAGTTGTTTGTTATTTGATTGCAGTTTGATGCAAGTGACAGCAATTTTAAATATCTAACTACATATTAATAGAAATATGACATGCATAATCATATTTTTGCTCTAAAATTATTAGCATTGTGATAGATCTGGATACAATTTTACATAATTTGAATTAACATAAACCAGGCTAATAATGTGCACTTGTGAGCAAATCTTTGTTCCAGACTGAGGCAGAGCAGTTGAGCTGGAAACTGAGCAGACAAATGATGGAGTTATGGAGGGAAATCCCTTCTCCTTCAGCAGAGAAGGAGCTGTTATCTTAAGTTCCCTATTAATATGAAAGTTTCTACCGTCTATCAGAGAAAATGTCTATTGTGATCGCTAGTCCAGAGTCACAGCTGTATTTAAGTGTCTGCTTCCTGTCAAAACTGCTTAAACTATTAAGGATTACTTGTGAAACTTCGTCTTGTAAGGGGTTTTGTGGAGGATTGTCAGACCTAAACTTTCAATATTCATTTATATTGCAGTCACATCAGACCTTTCTAGGATAAGTTGGTAAATATGTGTCTCTAGATGGTGATGAGCACTTCCAGCCCCTATACTCCCACCAATTAATTGCTTGTTATTATTGAGTAACAGCATTTCCTGCATCCTTCCAAGGATGTCACATAGACCAGGACTATTGGGCTTTTGTGAAAGTTGTATTACTTCCATTCACTTTTTATGTTTCAACAGTTATGTCACAAACTCGCCAGAAGTGATGGAAAGTGATTTGTCTGCCACCACTGAACATAGTTCTTCCAGAAAACAATCAACATGTTCTCAATTTTACATTCCATTTCAACGACTTCTGAAATTACAATTGCATTTTAGAGAGTGAATCATAGAATCAAGAATGGCTTGGTTTGGGTGGGACCTTAAAGGTCATCCATTTCTAACCCGCCTGCTATGAGCAGGGACAGCTTTCACTAGACCAGGTAGCTCAGAGCCCCATCCAACCTGGCCTTGCTAGCACCTTGTCCTTCTAATGTATGCATGCCATCCCAGAGCTTGCCAGGGGCAAGCCTGGTACTGTTCCCCTCTCCCATCACATCTAGTTTAAAGCTTTGCCAATGAGCCCCACTAATTGTGGAGCAAAGACTCTTCTTCCTCACTGAAAAAGGTGAGTCCCATCTGATGCCAGCATGCCCAGTGCTGTGGAGACATGTATTAATAGACTCAGTCCATCTGTTGCTTCCAGTGTTGCTACCTTCAACTGGAAGTATAGAGGAGAAAATAACTTGCGTCCCAGATTCCCTTAGCAACAGTCCCAAGTCCCCAAGGCTCAAAATGGTCCTTTCTGATCATTCTTGGACTATGTGTTGCCACTTCATCCACCCCTATGTGGCCGATCAGTAACAGGTAGTTATCTGAGGGCTGCACCAGGCTAGGAAGTTTCCTTAACCCCAGCCCCAGGCAGGCAGCAGACCTCCCTGGGGGTTGAGCCTGGTCAGCATATTGGGCCTTCTGTTCCCTACAGAATCACCTACAATTATTATGCACTTTTTTCTACTCTTAGAAGTGGTTGTAATGGGATGGGTTAACCTTTCTGAAGGTGGTGACCCCTCTGGCGTAACTGGACCTTCATCCTCTTCGTCCTTTAGCTGGCCTTGCACACACAAAGCCTCATACCTTTTGTGCTGAGGCACCTGGGGGGTGAGGTGGACAAAGAAGGATTTCACTTGCCACCCAGAGGAAACCTGGACTACCCTCCATGCACCCCTTTTGGAGGAACAATTGAGGGAGCTGGGGTTTTTTAGCCTGGAGAAAAGGAGGCTCAGAGGTGACCTTATCACTCTCTACAACTTCCTGAAAGGTGGTTGTAGTCAGGTGAGGGTTGGCCTCTTTCTCCAGGCAACAACTAACAGAAAGAGAGGACACAGCCTCAGGCTAAGCCAAGTGAAATATAGGTTGGATATCAGGAAAAAGTTTTTCACGGAGAGAGTGGTGAAGTATTGGAATTGTCTGTCCGGGGAGGTGGTGGAATCACCATCCCTGGATGCGTTTAGAAAAAGATTGGGTGTGGCACTCAGTGCCATGGTTTGGTTGAGGTGTTAGGACGTGGGTTGGACTCTGTGATCTTGGAGGTCTCTTCCAACCTGATGATTCTATGAGTCTATGATTCTGTGATTCTTTCTTTACAACTGCAACCTTCTCCTTGCTAGGGGATGAATAGAGGATCCCCTTGATCCTTTATTATTTCTGAGGTCTGCTTCTACCTCAGGAAGGCCAGAGCTTGATTCTACCAGTCTATCTCCCTTTTTGATTCTCTAATATTCCTTAACCTTTCTACCCCATCCTTTAACTGATACCAGGCTGAGCAAGTCATCCACCTGGTCACATTTGACACAACAGCTATCTCTGCTACAGCCCATTGAAAGGCTCAGGCACTCCCTACAGCCTGAAACCTGAAAGGCTGCATGTTATTTTGGGACCTCTGCCTGGGTCACTACCTCCTTTTTGGCCAGTGTAAATGACACGTCTCCCCTTCAAGTGGACACCATACCTGAGCCCTCTTGGCAAGGGCAATGGCCACCACCTGAATTGACTGCTTGATCTGCATGGCCCCAGTGCCCTTCCTGCTCAACTTGACTGCGCGAAGTGCCGCGCCATGCCCTGGATAATGCACCACACCATTTTCCCATGAGCATGAGAGCATTCTGCTTATTTTGGCACCTAGCGCCATACACACAAGGCTGACCTCTACAAGCTCTTTCCAATGGATCAGAATGACACTAGCTCTTTCCCCATACTATTAGCTTATTTATTAAACTTTGATAGGCTATCTGTTCAGACTTATTGGTGATTCTTATCTGACCAAGAAGATTACTGACAGGTTCATTCATTTTAAAAGGAGACTAGAATGGATTTCTCATTTGGCTGTCAGTCCATGTTCTTCATTTGTCAGAAAAAAAGTCTAAGCTTGCTCTTCATTTGTCAAATCTGTCTTTCCTATCATATACAATGAGTCAGAGATTACGACTCATCTCAAGTCCTTACAGCAAATATGTTGTGAACAGTAAGAATGAGATTGCTTGATTTTACAGTGCATGTAAAGTAGCTCATAGCACATGCTACAGGACACCATTGGCAGGATCAAGCCCATAAATAGAATAGCAACATATAGTCCTGCTATATGTTGCAGGAGTCCTGCTCCGCTCACAAGCTTTGTCTTTTTGGTCTTGTTTTTTTTTTTTGTCTCTGATGCTTGTGACAGTTGTTTGACATGAAGTTTCCCTCTTCTGACACTGTGCATGTAAAAAAGTATCAGCAGGATTCTCTTAAGGAAGCAGCTGAATTCTTTTAAATTCCAGTGAGCTTTTTAAATTTTTGCATCCCAAGGACATTAATCACTCAGAATCACAGAATCAATCACAGCATGGTTGGTGTTGGAAGAGGCCTTTGGAGATCACCTAGTCCAAGTCCTGCAGATTCACCTAGAACAGGTTACACAGGATTGCATCCAGACAGGTTTTGAATATCTCCAGAAAAAAAGACTTCACAACTTCTCTGGGCAGCCTGTTCCAGTGCTCTGTCACCGCCACAGTAGTTTCTTCATATTCACATGGAACTTCCTGTATTTAAGTTTGTGCCCATTGCGCCATGTGCCTATTGTCCTGTCATTGGGCATCACTGAAAGAAAGTCTGGTCCCATCCTCTTGACATCTGCCCTTAAGATATTTGTGTGATATTTGACAAGATCCCTTCTCAGTCATCTCTTCTCCAGACTAAACAGGCCCAGATTCTCCAGTCCTGTAATCTTCTTCATAGCCCTACTCTGGATCTCATCTCACAACAGCCAAGTAAGTTGAAAAAAACAAGACTAGAATTCATTGTCAGGTTCAAGGGAAAATCCAGATCATCAGTCAAGTTTGTATGCTACCAGTCCGCAAGTCAGGGACAAGAACAAGTCTAATGATTTCTGGGCGCATCCATCATGACAGAGGAGGTCTGAGATTAAGCTGGAAATTCAGACCGCAAATCAGAACTGTACCTGGCCAGGCATAAATGTGGCTGAGTCCAAGACAAGGACTCGTACAGCATAGCCAAAAAAGAGCTTAAGAGCTTAAAAAAGCCTATGTGTCCATGGGCAGTGGTGTGAATCAAGGCCCCCAGTAAGTCTGGTTAGTGCCCGTAAGGCTTATTAATGCATTCAGAGCCAAGAGGTGTTGGTGAAGTGATGGTGAAAGGAACAAGGGAATTATATCTGCTCACTTCTTTGTGTGTTTTTGTGCTGACAGGACGGGCCACAGAAAAGAGAGGAGATGCAAACTAGGTGTATAGCAATAAGCCAGTTTAGATATCAGAAAAAGAGCGGGATGGAGGGGATGGGTGATTACAAACGAGAGAAAAAGGAAACAAAACCAACCTAAGCTGTGCGAGAACTAGAAGGAGAAAAGAGGATGGAACAAAAGAGTAAGAAGGAAAATTGTGGCTCCCATAAGAATAATGCAGTTATAGAAAAATAAGACTTTTATGGAAATAAGGGTAAAAGCTCAAGTATGTGTGTTTATTCTACCTATTTTGGTGGCAGCTGGAGCTTTGCCCTTATGACTGTGCAAAAAAGGGAAAAGATCTTACTAAGTCATTATGTTTCATCTCTTTGTTCTCTCCTTTAAGTTGCTTTTATTTTTACTGTTACATTTTATTCTGCTTTGATGAAAGTATCTCTACTTGCCATGGATGTCTGTAGGATTTCCTATGAAGGTGGGTGTTTTTCCCTTTGTTTCTACTTTCTGTTTTCCAACTTCTGTCTGTGCCCTGACCTGTGCCAAGAATTTCCTATCAACAAAGTAGCATCAGGTCCATAGCTGACTGCAGTTTGCTCCCTTTCCCTAGGTATGCATTTGCTTCACTGTTAACTTTATTAGGAAGGGGCTACTGACTTACAGCTAATCAGAATTTGAATTTGCAGCGATGTGAGTGTAATTTTATACCAGGAGAGCTTGGATGAGATCATCATTAGTTGTGTCTAGTGTTTTTTCAACCTATATCAAAAATCCTTCTTTCACCTTAATGATACCACTTCCAATTTCAGGCATCTTCAGCCCTTCCATTATCAGTTCTTCTGACATTTTTCTGTCAACTCAGATTTTCTTGCTGTCATTTTCCTCTTGCTTCCTAATCACAGATTTAGGCACAGTTATCATTGTCCTTGTCAACCTTGGACTGATGAACAATTTCACAAAATGAGAATCAAATCCAATATCATTTTATATTTCTACATTCAGAAGTATATTTTAAGATAAATGTAAATGCTTATTACTTAGTTGTATTAAAATATCCGACAGCCCTTTAATATTTCACAGTGTTACCTTTTTCATGTTTCATGGTCTAAATTCAATTAATCAACAGAATATAGGGAAAAAGTAGAAATCTTATGAAGTCTTTTACAACAGTCCTAGCTCTGATTCTTTTTGCGCTGGATTTCACATCCTGCTTTCAAAATAACTGAACCACAGCATGGTTTACTTACCAGGACAAGTGAAGTGAAAATACAAAACAGAATAAATAATATTTCAATGAAACATACATATTACTTAATGGTTGCATAGTTATGTTGTGGACAGTAACTTCTGACTATATTTGGAAAGAGACAGCTATCTGTGAATTAATCAGAGTCAATTCAACTGTATTAAGTGTAGTTTACCCTTATGCTTATAAATCTGACCCATAATCCAATTTACTCTCACTTTTATATTTAAATTCATGCATGATCTGACAGATTTGATAATCTCAGTTACCATAATTAATTCCTCCTTTCAGAAAATAATGCATGAAGCGTCAGATTTATGGAACTGACCTAAATCGTTTAAATCAAGTTTAATGTAGATGTTGTCAGGAAAAAACATACCCTAATTTTTAAACTGGCATGTAGAAGGTGTGTTACTATTTCTGATATGTGATAACAAGATCAGACAGGCTGTAGTCCTTTAGTATGGAAACGAGAGGCCCATACTCAAGTTACTTCAATTTTAATAAGAGGAAATTATATTTATTATTTGAAATTGTTAAATATTGAGTGTTGAGCAGGGAATTTGCCAAATTAATTGAATTAGTGCATGTATTCATTTGTATTATTTGATTATGTCAAATAGGAACAAGCAGACTCCTGCGAATAATTTGATTCTTCTGTATTTTTGCTTCAACTAACAATGGAAATAGTTTATGTTTCCCATTTGACATATCAAATTCCATCAATATTTCAAGAATCTTTTCATCCTGAGCCCCATTCTACAAGAACCTTTATTCACCAATCTGACCTTCTTCAGAAGGTTTTTTACTGGCACTCAATACCAATTGTTTGGTGACTCCCAAGCACAAACATGCCTCGGGCAGATGAATCAAAAGTCCAGTGTCCCTTGAGACAGGGACTGTCCTGGATCATTCAGGAGTGCTTTCAAGAGTTTCATTTGCACAAATAGTCTTCCAAACATGTCCCACACTTATTTCACCATGGCCTTAAGCCTGAGGCCTCTGCAGTCTGGGGTGCCAGGAGATGGAGTGGGCGCCACAGCCACCAGCAGCGGTGGTGAATGCTCCCAGTTTGCTTCAGGCAAGATCAGCTGGGTTAGTGTAAACAGTTTAAATGCATTTTCCCTTCAGTGAGGTACAGCCTGTGAACTTTTCCACCTGCAGATTACTTGCTGTAGCAACCTCTGACAGGGAGGCATTGCCTCACAGTGAGGGTTAGTGAGGGTCAGATCCCTCCTTTTCTGCCAAAGAGGGGTCTAAATATTAAGTTTGGCAGTGAACAAGTGAATTCAGGTTGGTGCAGTGCACTTGTGCAAACTTCTGGATAGGATGGAATGGCTCTCCTACTCCTCTTACCTTAAATTGTACTGGGGTTACTGAGTCTGCCGTGTGAGATTTTGACATTTTGACATGCAGATTTAGAGATGATAAGAAGTAGGAAACAACGCGGTCTCAAAATTACTGCAGGTAAAGATAAACCATAATCAGCATTTAATCCACCAATTTTGACAAAAATTTGAAAATGGAATTGCCATTCTAGCTTGCCTTTAGTCCTTCCTCAACATATAGTAGGTGTATTATTTTCCCTTGCTCTGTGTGGGGTAATAAAAAAGAGACATTAGCTATCTCCTTTCTTTGGGAAAGTCAACGGTGAGAAAACATCAAAAGCTTTTGAGAACATTCAACCTCAGACTTGAATTGCAGTGTGACAGTTTCTTATCTGGAAAAACCCTTTTTTGAATTTTCTGTATATATATATGAAAGCTATTACAGGAAGGTGGGGGGGAAGTCATGAGGAAGCAATAGAGACAAACTGATTTGAAGGTTTTCTTAAGACACATTTTTTCTATGCCGTTTCCATGCCTTTCCTTTCCCATAGGATATGTATTAGTGGTATCGATTGAGAGAGTAGCATTTGAGGTGAAGGTATTTTACTACTTTAAAAATACCACTAACACCAAGCAGCATAGAGATCAATTCAGAATAGTTTCAGGGGAAAAAAACAGGAGTGAAAATTCAGGAGCTCTATACTACAGAGCTTGTAGGGAGCCTTAGAAGTTTCTGGTGTTAATTGGTCAATGTGTTGTTGTTTTATGCCAAAACCCATAATATAATGTGCTGATTTGTTGGAATTTGGATGTGGTAGGAAACATTTCTTTGTTAAAATCCTTGGCTCAGGATGGACAGCACGTGGTGTCAGAGATAAAAGAGGATTTTAAATAGTGCCCACCAGTAGTAGAAGGCACAGGTAGGCAGGTGGAGGTAGCTCTATTTCTCATAATAGCAGATTCTGAAGCAGCAAATTTTTTTCAGTTTTTAGCTATTCCAGAAAGAGGAGGCTGACTATGAAACTATATTGCAGAAATCTGAGGAGTATTGAGTTGCTTCTGAAAATATATGAATACATACAGAGAAAGATGAATTTTAGCAGAGATTGTGTGAATGAGAGAAAAACATAGAAGAGTTTCTGACTAAGACTGAAGAGCTAGGCTTGCAATTTTGAGTACCTGTATCTTGAATAAGAGAACAGATCTTGAAAAGAGGAGACAAAGAATTAAGCTATGATTAAAGCAAATAGAATTTACCAATCAAAACAAGCAATGTAATACAAGCCTTTAATTTGTGGATGGTTTGCAGTCTGGACATGACAGAAAATCCAAAACATTAAAGGAATGGAGGGTTTAGCTAGAGAGGCATGAAAACCTCAAAGAGAGACTTCACAAATAAATACTACAAAAGCAGCACAAGCTGAAAGCAAATGAGACATTTCTTATTCCTAACTGTGATATAGGAGACCAATTAATGAGCTGTCAGAAACAGTTACCTCCCAACTGAAGGAAAAGCCATAGGTAGCAGAAGGTAAGGAAGTGAAATTAAAGACTTAGAGAAGGAGGATTACCGCATTAAGTGAATTTTTTTTTTTCTGGATGTATGGGTAAAGGAATTCTCAAAGATACAGATTTTAATAGTACAAGGGATACTTAATATGCCTTCCTGTAACAAAAAGAGATGATCCCTTAGCCTATGCCTAAGTTTGTTATGACCAAGATATCACACAAGACCTCTAATATTTTTGTACAGCAGCAGTTTTTCTTCTTTTATTTGTTTGTTTTTGTGGGTTTTTTTAATTTCGTTTTTGGTTTGGGTTGGTTTTTGTTTGTTTTGTTTGGGGTTTTTTTGGCAATAAAGCAGCTCAAGGCCTTTGACTCTAAGTTGGTTTGATACAGACTGGTGGTCTTTGCCATAGGCTTGGGAGTCACAGGATAATTGCTGATGTTGGGATAGGAGCGTTCCCGCTTTAACAAGTACAGAGCCCAGGGAAGTAGCATGGGGCTGGGCAGGAGGAAATACAAATCAAGGCCTGTAGATGAGCAAGGTCATTGCAAGGGAAGCTCTCACAGCTTCTGTCAGCTTTGCATCAGTAGCTTTACCTGGATGCCTTCCTTGGGTCCATGGACACAACCAGGGCTGCTTCTCCCCTCCTGCACATCATGCCATATTTCTTCCAAACAATGTGGGATCTAGAAGAGGGGACATTTATAGCTACTTCAATGTGTTGGAAATTGCATAAGGTCTTTGTCAAGACAGACCTCCTTAGAGAGTCTTTTTTTTTGCAGAATTAGTGGTATATACCTTTAATGATGATTTCAAGGTGTTTTGCAAACAAGTGTTTTAATCAAGAATAGAGTTTTATGAATGGTGAGACAGCAAAGTCTATGAAGAATTCAAAACAGCAAAAAAATATTTCTTCATGCAATCTGAAATCAAGCTTCAAACTTATGGCCACCACAGAAGGAGTCGATGCCAGGACAATACCAAGATGGGAGTGAAGCTGCATATTGATATTGGCTACCTGGTGCTAGTCTGAATCTTCCATCCTGTATTGCTGCGACAGGATGGAGTTTATACCTTAGCAAACAGGGGAGTACCACACTGGTTTGGAGAACTTGCCGTAGTCTCAGGTCAGGAGAGAACAGACATTCCTTAGGCAGTGGCCTGTACACAGGAGGGATGCAAGCCACATGCCTTCCAGTTACAAATGGGTTGGTGGAAACTCGGCAGACTTCTACTGCAACCTGTCTGTGCTCAGATGTGAGCCAGCCCTGTGGTCAATCTTTTAGCAAGTCAGTGGGAGACAGTCATGGAGCTGAGGAGCCCAGAGGTGGCACATCTGGGACGGATCATTTCTGAGCACAGAATTATTGGTAGCAAATGAAAGCAATGAGACACAATGTTGTGGGGAGCACAGCTTGCAAGGGCTGGGGCCATATTTCAGGTTATTAACATCAAGAATGGCTTTAGTTAATAATTCAGTGCTGATATAATTTAGAAAATGCCAGAAGTGCCCAGTAAACTTAAAAAAAAGGCCTGAAATCTTGTAAGGTTGCTGGAGGAAGATGGACAGATCCAGGCAGGAAGCATGTGCCCCATTGCACAGAGCAGTACATAACTAGAATTTTGACCTAAAATAACAAACTGACTATCTGCATCATAAAGGCAATCCAAATTCCAGTTCTGACTCATTGATCTCACTTCATGTTTAGCATAATTGCAATGTGAGGTATTTTCAAGGGCTCTTTTTCTCATTTGGATTTTAACTTTTGAATGGAGAGTGAGGTCCCACTGTCCTCAAGGTCTCCTTACCTTGAGGATGTAGGGCAATGGGCACAAACTGAAACATATGAAAATCCTCCTGGACATCGGAAAACACTTTTTTTTTTT
>VZTE01000268.1:309588-354383 GCA_013397775.1 Eulacestoma nigropectus
TTTTTTTTAATGAAGGTGGTTTTATACTGAAACAGTGTTCGACAGAGAAGCTGTGGAGTCTCCATCTTTTGAGATGTTGCAAAACCATGTGGACACAGTCCAGGACAACCAGCTCTAGATGGCCTTGCTTGATTCATGACATGAGTCAGAAAGCTTGAGGTCAAGATAGAAATGGAGCACCTATCTCCAGTCCATCACTTGATCTAAGCTGGGAGCAGTGCTTCTTATACCACTGCTGTGCCACTGCTACCAGTCATGGGTTTTCCTAAGCAAATTCTATTCAGACTCCAGATAATAATGTTATTGCTGCAACTAGTTCTGGGTTTTTTTTCAAAATTATGATTCAAACATTTTTTAACCCACATATGTGTTTTTCTGAAATTACCTCAGCTCCTTCAGTTTATACACCTCAGTCAAGTGTAAAATTAAACAAAACCAGGGAGAAAATTATGCTCAAAGAAAGAAAAACACATCTGGAAAAATAAGTCACTGTATTGTCTTAATGCATTGTAGTCAAAGGCTGAGAAGTGGAAAATAGAAATCCCATTGCATTTTGTGAAAGCTCTTCTGCTGGCAGAGGTGAAACTAATAAGGCTGGTAAATCTTTATGATAAATATTTAATAAAACTTCATAGGTGTATGATTTATTGCATTATCATTCCTCAAAGAAAGGAAATAAGTAAGACCCTATACTTGCAAAGAATGTGCATTTCCTTTAATAATTGCAAACCACAAACCTTCCCACTGGTCACAATTGTGTGGGTGTGAAATGGAATTTTCCTCTATTTTTTAGCTGCCTGTAACCCATACCTGGCCAGTACTCCCTAAGCAAAAATGCTGAAAAATGATGACAATTTCCCCAAATTGGAAGGAAATGAGAGGCAGTTTCTTGGTGGAGAGGACAGCTCACTTATAAGTCATAAATCATACTGTTCCTCTCAAAGCAGTCAGAGTTCATAGACTCAGCACGGGTCCTTATTCCCATTTTAATAGATATTCTCCATGCACGAGAACATCATTTGTCTAGATAATATAATTTTATTCATTTGATGTGTATATAAACCTGTACACTTTATTGCATGTAATTAAAGAAATCAGTGAGCATATTTATTAAAAAAACCTACAAGGTTCTATATCTCTAAGTAAAGATGTTAGAAGTTGCTGTTTTAAGCTTCATTAAGATTTTTATGAAACAGAAAAGTGCTTCTGGCATTGTATGGTTCTGTAGAAAATCTTTGATATGCATGTTAGCATCAATTTATGGGTAGGTTTAGGTGCCTGTATAATTAAAGGAATATTTCATATGCTCTTTTGGAGGGGAGAGTCTATTTAAAAGACTTACAGGGAATTTTGAATGGAGTGAAAGATCATTTGGTACCTTTGCAAGACAGTGTACCTAAAAGAGACAGCATTCCAAAGTGATTAAGTACATGAAATAGCCAAAAGTGCAGTGATTCATAGTATTGCTTCCCCCCTACCACCATGAATTTCCATGGATTGATTTATTGCTGGTTTTAAGCCCATTAAGATATTTGAAAACTGATGCCTTGTGTGTATTCACGCAGTATGTCTTAAGTAGGACTGAACTCCGGCAAAAAAATCATCCTCTAGTTATTTCCCAGCAAGATAAGGTTTATCACATTCCTAAACAGTCACAATGCTGTGGAGAAAGTAAAAAATACTATAGAAAAACCGCAAACCAACAGCCACATTTCTTTTTCCTATCACAATGTTGATGGGGAACAAGATTCTATTCTTCTACAACCTCGAGATACAGTAAGAGAAAAATATGAGAACTATAAAAATAATGCCAAGTGACATTTTGTGCCAAATTCCACAATAAATATACTGGTTGTGCAGTAAATATACTGGTTGTGGAATAGCTGGGTGGGACAAGGACATGTACAGTAGTCATCTGCTGTTAAAGAAAAGCCTGTTTTTGTCCTGTGGAGTGGAGAAACTCTTCAAGAATAGTTCATCTATGTGAAAATATGACACAGGAAGCCCTACCAAGCAAGGTCTGTACATCCTAAAATGATTCTCTAAATAAATTCAGCCCTAGGGAGTCTACAGCACAGAATGGCACAGGGCACAAATAAACAGTAATTTCCTTGTGTTTATCTGGCAGTGTCACCACCCCTATCCTGTTCCAGACAGTTTTGCACATCGTGTTGGCCCAAAGAAGGAAACAGAAAAGGTGTAAAAGAAATCTTCCAAAAACTTTTCCTGGTTTAAGATGCTGAAGACCCAGGCCTAGGTTTTAATGAGAAAGCCAGATTAAGTGGACTCATGACTGCTCTTTTCCCTTTTTCCTGAAGTTTGTTAGAAAATGTGTTCCCTTTGCTAATGCACGTATTGTGTTTCAGCTGTTAAAACTCACATTCAAAGCTTAAAAATAAATATCAATCTCTACTGGCATTTGCGACAAGGCAGCGGTTTTGGAACAATGATACACCGAGTTTCTTTTAGCACTGAAGCAAACCTTCCCCAAGAATTATGATGAAGTGGAGGGCTGCGTTCAGCAGCAGGGAGTCACTAATGACCGTTTCTGTCCTCACCAGTAAATAGCACTGCAGTTAATGGAAATTACTTTTGAGTATTTCTCAAGACAGCTGAATGAAGAAACCAGCCAAAGACACATTTAAATCTCCTCTTGCTTAATTAACATGCATCTGGCAAAGACATAACACTGTAAATACCATATTATCTCAGATACTGTAAAAGAAGAACAGTGAGTGGATTGATACTGATACAGATAGGGAGATAAATTAGCTTGATAGATGGTCTCCTGGTGTTTGTCACTCCCAACCACCGTAATTACAACTACATTTAAATACTTGGCAGTATGCAAATCACAATTTAAAGTAAATAGTTTAAAATACATGTGTCTGAAGTATTGCTTCAAACTGTATTTCAAGAGAGAGATAGAAAGGAAAGAGGAGATTCGATGCATTCTCCAAAAACCAATTTGTTTTAAAAATTTGGGAAAATATTACTATGGGAAACCAATGCAAGAGTGCCTCTTTTTTTCTTTTTTTTAATAGTTTAATTTTGTAAGAGTTGATTTTTAAGGCAAATCCTCTGTAGTTTCACAGAAAATTAATTCTTTACAGTCTTTTTGATTATGCACCTGTAAAGCTGAAATTTCCAAAATAACATTGCTTTTGGAAACACAGGTCTATGATTGCTTAACATAAAAAACCTTCAGATGTGACCTTCAATTCAATGTAGAACTGCACTGATTTTCCAGTCCAACATTGCTGAAATGCCCTGGGCTTTAAGAGAATTAACTATGCCACAGCAAAGCTGGGATGGTGCCTTTTTGGAAGACTGTACTGTGAGTTTTAGTCCAGGCATGTTGTGAGGAACTGAGCTGAAAACTCACCTCTGACATGGGGCTCACAGTGGTGTGACAATTAACTATGTGGTTGGAAGAAGTCCTGAGAAAAGGAAGGACTTGACTTGAAAAGGTGCTGGGCATTCCCAAATCACATGAAGCATTTCCTACAGACCGATGTAGGTGCACTGACTGAGGGACTAAAAGTTTGAGATGAGACTAAGCAAAACCATAGCCAAGCCTGAACAACATCATTCAGGAGAAGGAACAGACAGCTTCCATAAAAGTAATTTTAAAAAGCTGTGTGCTTTTTGCAGACCAGAAAGGACATAAAAAATTGCTGGCTTCTATTTGGTGATTTTCTTTGTGTCTACCAAACTGCTTTGGATTCTACTATTTATTTATGTGTAGCATCCATCAAAATGGAAAGATCTCGAGACCTTCTTATTGTGGGATTCAGGGTGTGTCTGAAGAGTGTGTTGGTAGGTACAGTGCGATGACTATGACGGCTTTTGAGACCTGCTCCCAAGTCCCTGTCCAGAAATTCCAGGCAGTGCCTTCCTCTGGCTACAGATCCTCCAGAAACCCCTCTGACATCGCCTTTCTCCTGTTGTTCCGTAAACACCTTGCTGTACATACACAAACAGTGCTGCCACACTGATTGATGATCCAGTGGATGACCCCCAAGCTCCAGCCTGACTAAATAATTGTTTGGGGCATAGTGACATTGGATGAGTGCATTAACATCGATAGGTGACCGTGTCTGTAGGACTAGGAATACCATTCCCATTGTATTTTCCCATTTGCAATAACACGCTTCTGATATGCTGTTTTCTTCCACCTCACGCTACCTAAAATTTCTTTGTGTCCTGTGCTGGGATGTTTTTTCACCTCCTCCTCCCTGGAAGAGAAGCTGGAGGTTAAATCATCTCGTCTCCAAGGCTACCTCTTCCTGTAGCTGGTATCAGGACCGGTGTGGACAGAGTTTTTTTGCACAGGATTTGCAATACATTTGCTTTTAGAGTATGCAGTCAAAGCCCTGACAGACGAAGTCCTTTTGGAAAAGGGAAGGCCAAGAATCATGACTCTGGGGCAGTTCATGTAACTCTCTGACCCTTAACTGAAGACCCAGTAGCCCTTGCTTCTTCTAGCTCATTAGTAGACTTCCAGATTCCCATGAGAGTTTAAGATTGCAAAAGAGCCAGGTGCTGAGAAGTTTGCAGGCCAGTAATCTTTGACCTTCCAGGCTTCTGGCTCTCCATCATTTTTTTGGAAGGTGATCAAGGCTCTTTGACAGCTGCCTGACCAGCATGCTATAGGTGAGGTGGGAGTGCAAGATCTTACAGAGGTCCTCTTCACGCAGCCTTCCAGGGAGCCTTCAGAGATAACAAACAAACTAACTAACAAAAGGCTAATACTTAGCTCCCAGTAGGAAGATCAAAAAAATTATACTGGGTTGACCCTGGCTGGATTCCAGGCACCAAAGCCTCTCTCTCACTCCGCTCCACAGCTGAACAGGGGAGAGAAAATACACCGAAGGTTTCATGAGTTGAGATACAGAGCGTGAGAGATCACTCACCAAATACCATCATCACAGGTAAAACAGGTTCAAATTAGAGATATTAAATGAATTTATTACTAACAAAATCAGAGCAGGATAATGAGAAGTAAAATAAATCCTTAAAAACACCTTCCCCCCACCCCTCTCTCCCTCCCTGCCTCCCAGCTATACCTCCTTCCCTGGCGCTGCATGGGGACAGGGAATGGGGATTATGGTCAGGTCACTGCATGTTGTTTCTCCCACTGCTGAGGGCGAGGAGTTCTTCCCCTGCTCCAGTGTGGGGTCCCTCCCATTGGAGACAGTTCTCCATGAACTCCTCCAATGTGAGTCCATCTCACGAGCAACAGATCTCTGCAAACTGCTGCAACCTGGATCACTCTTTCATGGACTGTGAGTGGATCTCTTCATCCCCATGGATCTCCAAGGGCTGCAGGGGCAGAGCTGCTTCACCATAGTCTTCACCATGTGCTGCAGAAGAATCCCAGCTCTGGTGCCTGGAGCACCTCCTCCCCCTCCTTCTCCACTGACCTCGGTGTCTGCAGGGTTGTTCTTCTCATATGTTCTCACCTCGCTGTTCTCTTGCCACAATTACAATTGTGCAATATATTTTTTTTCCTTCTTCTTAACTATGTTATCACAGAAGTGTTACCACCATTTCTAGTTGGCCCTGCCTTGACCAGCAGCACTTCCATCTTTGGGACTGCCAGGGATTGGCTCTATTGGGCATGGAGGAAGCTTCTGGCAGCTTCTCACAGAGGCCACCCCCTATAAGCACCCCCACTACCAAAGCTTGGCCATGCAATCCCAACGCTACAACAAAAATCAGCTCCTGTCTAAAATACAGTTACACTGATGTGCTCCTTTAGAACACATCAATTAAGGAAGCAGTAAGCAGAAGTGACCAGGGTCTTGGTAGCATGGGAACTGTCCCTGTGCCCTCAATCACCACAGGGCTTAGCTGCATCATCCCACTGCTGGCAAAGCACATTTCTGACACTTTGCCTTTCTTCCGTAAAGTGGAATAAGTCTACCACCTCCTCCTGCACTGAGACTGCATCATTGTTGCAGTGGAATTCTGGTTGAGCCAAGACAGAGACCAGAATTTTTATCTATAAAAAATGGGCTGACACTGTTTTCAGGGTTTCTTTTGTTCCTAGTTTATTTAAAAGTTTAATTTGCATTGTTTTTAACTCTGCTGACTAGAGTTTTTTCATCATGTTCCTGTTTCTTCATTTTATATATTTCCTATAACTCTTTCTAACTTATATTTTTATATTCATTTCATTCTGGTCACAGAGAAATGTGCCTCACTTAAAGGCTTACTTTCACTAAGTAAATGCTTATTTCATAAATATTAAACAGAAGAATGAAGAGTATTCTCATCAAAAGCTTATTATGAGCACTATGTTGAGAGTTTACCCCATGTTTATACACATTTTAAAATAATGAACCACAGTCAGAACACTTTGAACATTTAGGGATAAACTCCCCATTTCATTTTTAAAATACCTATACATACCTATATAAATTAAGTACAATTTTGTACCTGCTTTTTTCTTTTTTTAAGTTGCTTTAAAAACAGTGTTTTTATTAAGATATTTTTCCACTTCTTTAGACTGTGGATTTTGAGTATAATGTGAAGTAGTTCCAGTCATGTCTCAGATGCTTCCGTTTATATTTTTTTTCTCGACTGATTTGACTCATAGTTATTTCCAGAATTTCTAAGTTGGCCCTATTAAAGCACCAAGTCTAGAACATATTGGTTACACAGTTATATATTCTGTTTCCACATTAGAAATTTAAAACAGACTCACTATCACTCCCACTGAATTAGGCATCACTAGCTTGATAATCAAGCAATTTCTATAGTATACAATATCCCTGGGGTGAAATGTAGTTACAGGTCAGGAAATATTCACCTGTAGTTTTACAAGTTCCAGGGGCTGAAGTGTAGTTTTTGCTGAAACGTCTGCCAGATGAAGAGAAAGGACGCACAGTAACTAACTTTTCTCCCTGCATGTTTTTAAAGAATACTTTTGGATCTCACTCTGCACTCAGGATGGAAGGAAGAACATGCTTACTTTATCCATATTGAGATTTTTCTGTTGGAATGGTGGTACATAATGATTGAAAACCTTTTGGTCTCAGGCATTCAATGACTTGGGAGTGCTGAATGATCAAGAACACCCTTCTTCTGTTGCTTTTGCTGTTTCTTCCCTTAGAAGGAATGTATTAGAATATATCAAGTTTTTAAAAATTTGATTAATATGCCCCCTTCCTGCTTTAGTGAATAAGTGAAATATGTGCTCATAAGGAAGCAGTCCGAATATCTCTCACCTGTTGCCCATACATCAGCATATAAAGTGTCTTCATTTCTTCTGGTCTTTTGATTATTCTGTCCTTAGCATTTAGATTTTGAACTAAAGAGGAGCTGATTTTATTTCTGCCTCCTTTTGCTGCCCACATACCACCAGTGGCTGTAGCTAGGCTATTCTCCTGAAGATAATTTCCTGTGCCAAGTAGACCATCCTGCTTGGTTGCCTGTGCACCTAGAAGGGAAAACGATATTCCACAAGCCCCAAACCTTCTCCTTTCCCATATATTAAAATATGAGACAGTGCTGGTTTGCCCAAAAGTCATAAATATAAAGAATGTTGGCATATATGTATGTTATTTCTACTAATCTGCATAAATGTGTGACTTTAGATATGTATTTCTTGTGCTTCCCTAATATGTATTATAGAACCATAAAATTATAGAATGGCCTGAGTTGGAAAGAACCTTAAAGGTCATCTAGGTCCAACACCCTGCCATGGGCAGGGACACCTTTCACTAGACCAGGTTGCTCAGAGCTCCATCCAACCTGGCCTGGAACACTTCCAGGGATGTTCCACCCACAGCTTCTCTGGGCAACCTGTTCCCGTGTCTCACCAGTCTCACAGTAAAGAATTTTTTCCTAATATCTAATCTAAAGCTTCTCTCTTTCAGTTTGAAGTCACTCCCCCTTGTCCTGTTACCACATGCTCTTGTAAAAAGTCCCCCTCCATCTTTCTTGTAGGCTCCCTTCAGGTACTGGAATCTCTCCATATAATTTATGTATCCAAGAAACAGGGGGATACTTGTATACAAAAAGTGCAAATTGAGCTTCTAGAACTCAGTGAACTGAGCAAAAGGGGCACATATTTAAGACAGTAAACACTATGTGGAGAACACATTTAAGATATTAAGCTCATATATTTCTTAGAAACCAGAATATTTTATATTTAGGATTTTTTAATTAAGATATCCTTCAAACTGTTTACAAAATGTCTTCCTAAAAGCAATGAAGTCAGAGAGAATGGATAATGAAGATCAGAGACACACAGAGTGTTCCTCTAGGTTGACAAAATGTTAAGCTAAAACTAATTTAATTCACAATAGCATACTGTCTCTGTTCGTGAAAACACTGTAATCATTTGGCATTTTTGTATTTCTTCATAAAATAAAGATCCTTGCAAAATTCCAATTACTTACGCTTGAAAGATTTTCATAGCCCAGCTCAGATAGATTAACATTGATGATTTATAAAATATTAAGCAATAGTAGTGAAATTATGTAACATCTTGCAGTCCGGGGGCTTTCTTGTGGAGCATTATTTTAAAATGTGTATAAGCACAGTAAACCCTTAACAGTACTTAAAATGAGTCTTTGGTGACAATTTTACAATATATTTCAATCTTAATATTTACGAAATATTCATTTACTCCATAAAAATAAGTCTCTAGGAAAAGCAGTGCGGTGCAGTGGCCAGGATGCAGACCTATGAGTCAGAAGTTTGCATTCTATTTCTGGACGTGCCAGAAGGCTTTTCCTATAATTATCAGCATCTATATTTGTCTCTTTTTTTCTCACTCTCTTTTGTCATATATTTGGAAACTCACAAGAAAGGCAAGAAATTATTTTAGAGGGAGGGTGTCACCATGCATTTTGGGTTGTATGCTGACACTTGGGGAAAGTAGCACAAATTGCCTCAGTACTTTCAAATCTTGAAATATTATTCCTTTTTGAATCCTGTTCATTCAACTATATCCACACAGAATAGCAGTATCAGTGAAGACACCCAACACACTGGCTAGAGATAAATATTTATGAAGATATTTAGCCAAAATATAGAAAATTCCCAATTTTACTCATTCAGTTCTTCTGCTGCATCACCATTTTGGACAAAATCAATCAATTAACAAAGCAACCAAATTTCAGATGAAATTTTTCTTAAACCTCAGAGGCAAGTACTGGGATTTGGGGTTTCCTACACGCTCCTTTACCTTCAACAACTATTTCATGCCTTAAAAATTTTTATGCCAGGAAGATTCCGGGAACTGATGGTGCAGTATTTCAAGTGGGAATCTAAGAAAATATTCCATTCCTAAGTCTCATATTATAAAAGAATATTTTCACCACTAGTTTAGAGAGGGAGAAATTTGTGTCTATGCTTATTCAGGACAGAATGAACTGCTGAAAACTCCAACGAATTCAATTAAATTCTATTAAGGATTTTTACAAGGTGGAATTCATTCACCATAAAGGAAGTCATAAGATCATGATTTTTAAATGGAATATCTGGTGGCACGGGAATAAAAATCAAAACATCAGCTGAAAGCAATAAACTGCATGATACTAAACTGAACAAAATGTAAAAATCTCAATGACATTACAACAATGAAATATCTTTCCAATGGTGCCAACACAACAAGAACAACATTGTAACTGCTGTTGCGTCAAATAACACAATTTATTGAGGCAATTTGTCTTCAATCTGTGTTGTATGAATAATATATCAATAAAAAGAAGGGCATAGGCAGCATAGCTTTAGCTATATTTTGGAAATTTCAAACATCTATATTAGGACAGAAGAACCAGAAAGGAATGATTTACAGTGAAGCATTTGAATGGGCTGATTTACCTTTAGTACCCTAACCATCATAAGCAGCACAATTTTGGAGATATTAGTACTAAAATCAAATTTAGTTACATAACCTAGAGCATAAAAAGGAAGACCAGAGCCAATTTGCATGATCTGTCAGGATTTTATTTCACTTAATTATCAGTTCTCAAGTATTCACACTAGAAGTAGGCTTTCCAATGTAAAATGTTAGATTTACCACCTGTGTTCCACATGACTAGGTTTTCTTTTCAGTTTTTAATTGTAATTTTGATGTGCAACTGGACTTGATGTCTGCCATCCAATTTGAAATTAACACATGCTCCATTTATATTCAAGGTACTACTGAAGTTGCTGGACCTAATTCTTCCACTGGAAATCCTTAGTGATGCTATTATAATGATCTTGATTGCTCCTGAATACTTTTCTTTCTTGAAAATACATACTCATCTGTTCTTAGCAGCCCATTTTATTCTTGTTTCGACTCTTTTGGAAAATGATTTTGTTTATCGCTGATATAGCAACTCTGTTCAAAAGCAGATTTCTGTTTTGGTCTGTGTTTTCTTCCATACTCTGAGTCTACTCTATTTTTCATTTTGTATATTAAAACAAGTTATCATTCTTTGCTGTGGCTCTACCCACCTCCACAAAGTTCCCAAATTCTTGTTTGGACCTTTCTATTTTTACTACTCCAGTTGTAAGTACTCTAAACACACTTTATTCCTTAGTTGCTCCACTGTTTTATTATTTTTGCTCCTGTTTTTCTGTTTCCAGGTACCAAGTGTAGTTCTCCAGTGGTAGATACTGAACATTTTCTGTGGAAGCTCATGGAAGGAGTAAGAATCAGACTTCTACTACAATTCTCCACAGATGTCAAGCCCCAGCCCTAAATGGGGCTTCGTCAAGTATATTTATCTTCCTGACTGAAGATACAGAGTACTTACAACACAAGGGTCGGAGTCAGTCTCTTCAGTCTTATATTCCTCCCCAATAGGTCCCAGGTTTTAAATTCTGGACATATTTACACAGTTCACTCCATTATGGCAACTGATCCACTGCATTCTTTTTGGCCCATTCTGACTTACTGTTTGTAGACTTAGAGTGCAGCTTCTTTTCTTCTTTCCTTTGGAGACATCTGAGAAAGCCTCCTGTTTCTCCTGCTGATCTATCTCTTCTTAGCAATTGCTGCATTGAGCAGGTAACACCTTCCAAAGAGACATTTGGCTTCTGCACCCATGTTTTGCTGTTCTTTTTATATTTACTGTTTTATGGATGAAAGAGCTTTAACTTCCTTTACCTTTCATCACATAATCTGCTTCATTTTCTCATAGCTAATAAGAAATGTCTATACTCTCATTAGTAGTGACGACATCAGAGACTGTCAACTTCCTACTGAACTGCATGAAAACATTTCTACGCAATTATTACATCCATTCCCTGAAACTCTGTGTCACCAAGCAGGGATCTGAATTTCT
The DNA here is from genome assembly GCA_013397775.1 of Eulacestoma nigropectus. NCBI lineage: Eukaryota > Metazoa > Chordata > Aves > Passeriformes > Eulacestoma > Eulacestoma nigropectus. Next base: position 320,883 of record VZTE01000268.1, read on the forward strand.
TTCTAAGGCTTTTGAAGTTCTGTTTTTAAAAATATTCAGCAGAGCTTTTATAAGGGCAATTCACTGTGGGTACGCCAGACACTTGAGCATTTAAAACCATATTCTTTAGTAGAACATCAGAAGAAGTCCTAACAAATCATATTGTGGTCCATTATTTGTCACTACCTCACTTGGTATGCCATATTTAGCAGATATTGATTTTACATGTGAGAAGCTATTGCAACAGCACAGCAGGAGCACTCAGAGTGCTATTTCTGGATAAAGAAAAAAATCATTTCAAAACAATGTGTAATATTTTCCAGTGTCAGCAAATAAATTAATGCCAGTCCTTTACACAGAACTGAAGTTCCCTTTAATATGCCTGAATTACAAGCAGAATTTCCATCTTCAGTGTCCTCCTCTCTTGAGTCATTTATCGTTACATGCTGTCGAGGTTTTTAACTGTTCCACAGCACTTCAACTTGTTTACTTCATGGAGTTTTTATTGTTTTCTGGGGAGTTCAGTTTTTCCTGATGTCTCATATTTCTTCCCTTTTGTCTTTTTTTTCTCTTTAACTTTTGGATGCCACTCTTCTCAACCTCTTACAGTGTAAATTCTTTCAGGAACACAAAGTATTCGTGTCTGCAAATTCTTATCATACGATGGGTTTCAGTGCAGACATGCTTATTCTCTGAAAATAACCCATGCTTGGCAGTGCAAGAGTTAAGAAGCCCATTCCTCTGTTTACAGCAGCATTTAAAATTTGTATTTAAAAGAAAAAATATTTGCAGCAAGGGATGCATTAACATTTAAAGGTAATTACTTAGTTGTATTTTAGAGTAACCTTGATAATGAATAGATGCCACAATAAATTACATTTATTTTTAAAAAGAGTCAAACTACTCTTCATAGGGTGATAATGGATGCCTTTAATGACAAGTCATATAACATGTACATTCACAAATGAATATTCATGCTGAAAGTGTTCACAGATACTGCTAATATTTCACTTATTCTATAAGGGAGCAAAGTAATCATGTACCACATCAAGTGAATAATCAAAAAGCAAGTAGATCAGAGACAACTCAGGAGATGAAACTTTTTCAGATAAATCATTTGTTAAACAATTACAGCTAATGAGCATATTCATAAAAATCAGTCTACTCATTGATAATATATCAAGTGACTAAAAGTCTCTGTTTGATGGCTACATTATTTGCTATGAATAGTTCATCCATCTTCAACTGCAAAGCTTTAATTTTTCTTTTAAAGTGTGAACAAATATGGCTGAAATTATCTCTGAAATTTGGCAAAACTGAGCTTTTTTTTTTCTTTTTTCGTGCCAACAGGTTTCCTACTTGACTTTGAACAAATCATTTATAGCCGGAGCCTGCTGTACTGCTCCACAATGAACAAGATATCAGCACTATTTTGACACTGTTTATGGTTTTAAAGGAGTCCAGAGGTGTGAGATATCCCTCTGTTGGCTGTGCAGGAAGCAGGGCTTGAGCTTCTTTCAGAAGAAACCTCTTTTTGAGCATGGCCAGTGCCAACTGCTTGCTAGTGCAGCTGTCAGACTTGCAGCATATCCCAGCCCTGCACCCTTCTCGGAGAGCCAGCTGACATGGGCTAGATTAGGAATCAGCAGGTAAGTAGTGTGGGAGCTCAGCAGGTTGGGGGTCCGGTCTGCGTCCTGGCCCCAAATTAAGATGGTAGCATTTGTGTGTCCTGAAATCCCAGCTTCAGCTGGAAGATGCATCCTGCTGCCTTGTACTCACCTTTAAAAGTCGTGTTCTTGTCCTCAGTTTCATCTGGTGTCTGTTAAGTGCCAGATAGAGAGCCATCCTAAGGGCCAGAGTTGAAAGCCACATTCTTCCCAGCTGCAGTGCTGCTAGCCTGTCTGCCACTTGCCTTGAAACATCCCTGCAAGCCGTTCCTTTGCACAGCAAATTAGTGGTGGACTGGGTGTAGGAACTTCTTTGGAGCCCTGGAGCCAGTGAGCATGAGGGAATAACAACAGGCAAAACTAGCAGGACAGCAGGGGCATCTGGGCACACACAGAGCCTTGGACTGAGAATCTCGAGTTGAGGAGAAATTAAATAATTAAATTCTCTGCCCTTGGGAGTGGGATTCTCTCTCCTCCTGTGTGGAAATGATTTCCAGCTGGGGGTCACTCCCTTCTTCAGGTCCTACTATAGCCTGGTTTGCAGATGTATTGCATACTTAGCATGGCAGGTGAATTGGTGGTTGTTGATTTTGAACATCTGCAGAGCTAGCTAACAGATATCAACCTCTGTAAGAAGGATGAGATATTTAATACAGGGTTGAAGTCAGGAGTGTAAAAGAGGTAAGTTTAGAACTGGAAATAAGCTCATCTGAACTGGAAACAGCATACAAAGAACACAGGGCACCTGAGCCACTGTGGTTGGATACACCACAGGTTGCAGAGTCCAGAAAGAACTGACACATGTAGCAAGGAGTTTGAATAGAATTATTGTGCATTTGGACCATATGACAAAACGGCAACAAGCACAACAAAAATATTTGAGATGTGTGTGGTGGGCGCATGGGCATTATAACAGGGTCCATGTGTTTGGCTTCCTAGGCATGGTATGTCTTTGCAGAAATGTTTGTGGGGATAATAACTAAAAGCATAAAGTAAGCAAAAATGTGATAAAATATTACTTGAATCTGCTGAAAATGTCTCACACTACACTGACTTCACAGCCTTCTTTGTTAGGGAATTGATTTTACAGATAAGAGAGACTGCATTTCCTTTGTCTTTTCTTCACTCTGATGTCATGTAGGAAGCTGTTAAACTGTAGTGTAGACGATGCAATTTTTATAGGAGAATTATAAGATCAGTAAGAAAAAAATAGAGAGGGAGCTCTAGAATGTGCTGAAAGAGCATCTATCTGGCTGTAGAGTGATTACTCCTCAAAGATCCGTCTTGAGACAGAATTCAATAAATATTTTTATTAATGACCTTGACACCAAAAATGGCAGTGTGCTAAATGTGATAACAAGCAGTTGTAAGGCACTGACAATATTCAAGAAGAGTTATAATATAATTCAGGGTACACTTCAGAATATCACTGACAACTGGAGTGGCACAAATAGGGTTCAGTACTAGAGAAGCAGGTTTAGCGATGAATAACACAAATTTCATCAATAAATTTGGAACTTGTCAACTCCTAAAAATTGATGAGGATAAAGCAATAGGAAGTCTAAGTCCATTATGGGAATATATGAGACATCAGTCTGACATACATAGCCTTAAAAGTGTATGTAAAAGCTTAAGATGTAGCATCTCCAGTACAGAAAAGAACATATTAGTGCTAATGTCTAGGGCCACGTCTGCAACATTTTGTTCTATTCTGGATGATTAGGTTTAATGAAGATGAATCCAGACTCAAACAGGTGCAGAGTAGAAGAATTAAAATGAGTGGGTAATGGAAAACTTCAGCTGAAGGAGGGGGATTAGAAGAGCAGAATTTATTTAGTTTAGAGCATATCTTACCTAGCTTAGTAAAAATAAAAAAGAGGACATGCTTGCAATTTGTGCGTAAATCAGCTAACAGGGGATGTAGAATACTGGCACAAAGGAAAAGGGTATAAACTTATAAATTGTATCTGCTTAAGTTTGATCTGGGAGTTAAAGGAGATCTGGAGAAGGTAATACTTGATTTTTGTCTGAAGTTTCTTCTGGTTTTGGAAACAGTTTCCTACACTAAAAAAAGAGTGTCATCTGGGCTAGAAGATCCCATTCCTTTGTTCCTGTGGGAAGACACAAGATGTAAAATCCTGCAAGACACCTAGTTTGGAACTGAAGAGCATCAAGATATAGTCTGGGAAGGCAAGGATTTCTCACAAGGCTTTAGGAGGGATATTTCTGTGAGGTGCTGGCAAAGCTGAATAGTGAAATCCAGCACCTGTATAGAGGTAACAACACATGGAAGGTCAGATCCTGGAAGTATGGAGAAAAACTGAGATAAGGTTGAGGAGCCGTGTTGTGTGCAACGAGGATGTCAATGAACAATCTGAAGAAAGAAAATATCTATGAACAAGAAACAAGAGGGGGGAAAGAAAGAAGGACCAAGAGAGAATAGACTGTGGCCAGTGTAGATCATTTCTCCTCAGGGCCCTGAAAGGAACCAGTGATTCCTGAATCCTGCCGTTCTTCTGTTGACACAAAATATCCATCAAACCTCCTGTTACTTCATGCTGGACTGCAGGTCTATATCTAATACTCCCTTAAACCCAGAGATCTGGGCAGTAGTTCTCATTATCCTGTCCCAAGTGGTGACCACAGCTGTCAGTACAATGCTTATGATTAAAAACACTTATCTGGGTGATACAAAATCCCAACAAAAGCTAACAGGAGACTCACACTAGAAAGTGACCCTAGAAAATCTGTAGTGACACAATGAATGGTTATTTCAGTTGCTCTGAATTCAGGATCCTCTGAAAAAATTCTAGAGGTTGCGGAAGATCAGATGTAAGAAAAATAAATGTCAGTTAATTCTGGTTTAATTAATGAACTGTGGAAAATATTGGTTTGTTCTTAACTTAGTCGTGATTATATTAGTTTAGGATAAAATATTTCCTACAAGACTGAGAGTTGGGCATTCTGATCCTATTTTGTTTTCAAAGCAAAACTCCACTAAAATTATCTAGGTTTTAGTTGCATTATTTAATGTTTAGATTTCTTGAGCACTACATTGTGTCCTTAGTTTCAGGCTCCAAAACCAATTTTAATTAAAGCCCACACAATTTTCATGGGGCAGTTAAGTTCTATAGGTGACCCAAAATGAATGAAGTCTGGCAAAGACTAAGGTTACCTGCAACTTAGCTCAGGATTGTGTATAAACCTGCTGCAACATAAAATGGCCAAGATTAAATATAAAACCCAGATAATTGGAGGGATAAAAAAATGCTGTAAAAATTCTGAACATTCAGTTTTTACTGTATTTTTATTCACTGCTTTAGAAAAATTTTGAGATTTGTAAGGAAGTTGGTTTTTTTCCCACAGGCAAGGCAATACCAGCAGGTTGGTGAATCTTCCTAAATTTCAGCATGACTATAAATAGCCACAGGAGAATTACTGAATATATCCAGTAAAATGATGAGAGTTTATCATATGTCAGCATCTACCTTCCTTACATTTTCTGTCTTGTAAAGAAACACGGAGGTTTTAGCCAGGCAAAACTGACAAATTACTTGATGGCCATTTGTCCATGGGCACTTTATCCAGCAAGGCAATTTGTGCTGTTAGAGGGCAAAAAGAAATTAACATTTTTGAGATCTAAAGGAATTCTAACATTTATGCTCAGGCAGACCAGGTTCTGATATTAAGAATCAACTTTATGTATTAATTTTCCTTTGAAGTTACTTAATCCCTTTTATAATCTGACTAGGACTTGACATCTTGCATAGAGGGTGTATTTTAAAATATTTTTATTTTACTTTTATTTCTATCTTTGCACTGTTGCCTTCCATTTTAGTAATCTTCATATACTTATGTAAGACAGTTTTAATTTTTTTAAATGATTACCTGGAGCAGAATGAGAATATCTAGTTGCCATAGGTACCCACATTACCTTTCTGTGATTAGAGAAATATTATGGATGTCCCTATTTTACATAAAAAAGGGTCTGTTGTCCTTTTCTTCTTCAAACTTTCCTTTATGGAGAGAGACACTATTTTGATACTGCTGAACACAGAGACCACACCCTGCACTTGTGTTTCTCCCGGACACCTGCTCTCATGCAGTCTTGCTAGAATGGTTTTTTCAGCCTTTGATCAAAGCAAAGTAAAACTCAGAAGATCAAAGGGCAAATCAAAACCACTGCTGCTTTTATGCACACTGAATGGAGAGACAACAGACATCTGTCATCAGGGTTAGCACAAAAAGGAATAAAGTGTGCTTGTAAGCGTGGTATTAAAGGATGACAGAATACCATAGGGTGCCCAGGGTAGTGCTTATTCCTGAAGATTGTTACCAAAGGTAGGATATCAGTGATATCCTATGAGTGGCACAAACAGAACTTGAGGCAAAATCCTGCAGATATGTCAATGAAAGGTCTTAAATATATAGAGAGGAGAGAAGAGAAAGGGTTAGGAAACCAAACAGACTTTCGATCTGTTTTTCTTTTGGAATTTGATTTTCATGCTTCTTGTCAAAAATAAGTGTGGGAAATAGAGGTGCAATGGCACAGCAAGCAGACATGCATGTGTGAGCTCTGGTTCAGGGAGTGCAGGTAATAGTAACAATATACTGTAAGGGCTTGCTCTGTGGCTTGGCAAACTAAATATAAACTTCTTGCAAAATTTAGACTTGTACTTTGCTTGCTAGCCTTTATCTTCTTTAGTGTGGCCTGTGCCAAACAGAGAGGATCTGTTTATTTGCCTTCAGCCTGAAAGCTGAATGAGAAATTGAAGAAGATTTTTTGAAGTAGCTTTCCCTGCTCTGCCCTGTCTTGCTCTGAGTATTTGTGCCTGTGTGCTAAATCCATATAGCTTGGAAATGCTGTGTAATACAGAGTTGCTTGGGTTCCTCTCTCTCCTTATTTTGTTTCTTTATGGCTATAATATTCAGTGGTTTAAGATCAGGACATTAATTGTGTTGTTGACATCACCAATGGGAACGACCAGTTCCTAAAATTTCTTATTCCTGGCACTGGGTTGTGCTGTTTTAAGCCACATCTTCCTTCTACAGTTAGATGATTAAAAAGAAAAGATACCCCTTCTGCATTTAGGTCATGAGATTCAGCATAAGTACTTACAGACAGTGCCAAAGGCACAGAAAATTGGATGGGAAGGGTATCTGGGGAACTGTCTTCTGCTCGCTGTCTGTGGCTCTGGTTCTTAGTGATTTGCTACAGCCATGATTCCTATTTTCCCTGTTTCTTGTTGTGCATTATAATTCAGGGCAAAAAAACTACCATGCCAGTGCTTTTCCCAAGGCAGGCCTAGGACATCTGATCACTGCTTTCTGAAAGAGGTGGTGTGCCCTCTTCCCTGGTACATTCCATTGCTTGTTGCACAAAATTCTAGTTATGCAATGTTACCAAAAAAACCCACAGAAAAAGCATTTAAAAATTGCTGTGTATATGATGACTGATCAGTATAAAAATTTTTATCCTAACAAGGTCATTATTGGCAAAAACTTCAATTCTAGTGATATTTATTTCTCAGTTAAAAAAACCCCTGATGTTCAGCTCAACAGGTACCAATTTCTACATAGTATTTAGACATGTCAACTGGTGAAATCCAGTACTTCAGAAGAGAAAGAATTATAGAAAAAACAGCAACAATTATGTTTTGTGTTATCATTCCTGCTGCCTAATTTTTCAACAGTGAAGGCTTTAACAAAGCCTTTTGAAAAATTAATCACTACTTCTATTCTGCACATAGATAGATGGAGTTTGGGAAAATTAAACCCTGTAAGTGTCCAGCTATTTAAAGAATGATTATTGAAAAGAATGGGATGGAATAGGTAGTCATGTCAAGGGAATACCCTTATCACTACTACTATCTTTGTAATCACATGTGGTATGGAAATGCAATTAACCATTGTGAAGTTCTGCTTATTTTTGTTAAAATTATTCTGGTTTTCCAAGAAAATAGTACAAATAAACCCCATACCTGGAATCAAAATATAAATTTCAGTGCAATGGAGGACGTTTGAGGGTAGTGATATTGAATGAGTATTTTTACTTCAATTTATTTTTAATGGTCTCATTTTCTTGCTTTTAATATTGATCTACATTTTTATGTTCTTTAACTTGAACCTAATTTCCTAATATTATATCAGAAAAAAAAAATTGTAACTTTATTAACTTTAGAAATGTTGGAGCCTATATTGTGTTGGAGATTAGACTACAAATCTAGAAGAGATCATTTGGCTTTTCTATGGGAATAAACAAGGATGTGTTAAATAAACAGAGCATCACATGCATCTGGCTGTTTAGCACAGTGCTGTTGTAAAAAGACAAAAGCTTTCAATAACTCAGTTGCTTTCAGTGCTTCTTATTCATATGAACAAACTCTTTAGTGCATGCCATGAACCATAAAAACCTGGAGACAGTAAGATTAATATTCCTGTAGAAAGTAAGCTTTAACAAAATGTTTTATATATAAATTGCAGCTTCACATGCATTCACTCTGCAACACACATCGCCAGACACCCACTGGAGTGGGACAGACTCTCAGTGTGGCTATCAGTAAAATGCCATGAAGGGCTGATTTTTAGCAGTCAAGGATCTCTTTCATTGTTCATCCAACACACATGGCCAGGTCTGACTGGAGGAAGCAGTAGTAATTCAGGAAGTTAGTGATAGAGATGGAAGGAGTCTCCCCACCCTCCTTCAGCATTTAGTGAATCTCCTCTTGACAAGTCCTGAACAGAAATAGAGCAAGGAGAGACAGGTGTGCTCACAGATACATGTTTTATAGAACCCAACTTCATCTGCAAGGGCTGGACCCTAAGCATCTTCCTCAAGACATGCCTCCAGCATGTAAAGCCTTTACAGCATTTAGCTGGACCCTTGGCTAGCTAAAAGACACACTTGAGGAAAAGAAAAATAATCTCATTTCCATCTATGCCCTCTAAGAAATGAATTCACAAAATTAATTTCTGCTGTTTCAGGCTTGAAAATAGCTTTTCAGTCCTAAATCAGTCCACAAAACAGACAGCAGATATTTTAAAACATGAGGCTCCCTATGAGATTTCACCTTTTTTCCTATGTAGCTGGTAAGCTCTGTTGGATGCTATGTCTATAAACTAAATTACTGATACTCATGCAAGTAACTTAGTAACTTAAAGAGCTGATTGAATGCATGTGTGAATGAATGAATATAAATGCAGTGGTAAATTCACCTCAACACTTCAACTCTATTTGTTTCTTGCTAGGCTGAATGCTTTTGAGAAAACTACATGACAAGCCAGTGTTGGATTAGGCATCTTCAGCTGAAGAACTCTGCAGCTTGAGAAGGCCATGATTCTCTAAGGTAAAAGGAGAAAGAAAATAATTTTCTGTAAGGAAAAAGAAATGCTGATCTAGAGTTCAGACACTACCAGTGTAGTTGCAGCTCCATGAAGTACTTCCCAATTTCAGCTGTCCACCGTAAAAAGTAATCTTCTGTTTTCATACAGTACAGTCACTGTGTTCAACTCATTCTCTCATAAACTGTGTTGTCACATATCCATGGAAAGCCATAGGGAGCATGTTATGGTCTGAGCAGAGTCTGAAGACTTTCTTTCAGCTGTCGCTTCCAAGAAGGAGATGATTCATACCCAATTAATTCAAAAGGAGTGACCACTCATTTATTTTTTACTCATAAATTTTGCCACAATTTTAATTTAAGTTGTGCTCCAGGCCAGAGCTTACAAAGTTCTACCTTGGTTTGATGGGAGTTTAGCAAGGAGCTTTTCAAGACTGCTGAAGCAATGCTTGGTTTTGGATCAGAGTCTAATTTGTTGCTGAGTCACAGGTGACTAAGGATGTCCAATTCTGTCTCACATATTTAGGTTTTATTCACTTGCTTTAATTTTTGCAAAAATTGAAAAAAGCAGCAGACAGCCAGCCCAGGCATGCTGGCGTACTTTGGTTGTGTCTCAGCACAAAATCTGGAATGATGCTTTTAACCACATGAAGGTATTTTTCTGACTATCTTTCTACAAAAGGACATAGCGCACAGTTCAGGAGGCCAATGGGCTGCAGTTTATTGCTGAAGTGGAAATAACACTGGAAGTTCAACAGCTAATTTAGCTTGCTACTGGTTAGGAGTAATACAAAGTTCTTGACCCCCTTTTTTTAGTAATTGATGTAGCATCAACAAGGTGTTTGGGCAAAATGATGGCCATCCCTACAGGAGAAAATGCATAAATGACAGGTGTTACTGAGATACATCATTACTGTTAGGTGAAAGAGCTGTCATGCTGAGGCTTTGCACAGTGCTGGGCACGAGGGGCAGCTACGAGCTCCATGTAGCAACGCAATATGAACGGCAGCAGTAATACACTTCCTTTTGGCATTAGGATTTCAGGTCCAGAATGTGAAAGAGTCCATTTATTTTCCAAGTCTAATCCTAAAGCAGAGCATCAGCAAGGCTTTCAAAAGTCCCAGTAAACTTAAGCCAATAGGGAGCATAGATAAAAAATTCTCATTTCTTATTTATATATTTGTAGCTTCATATGTCTTACTGAATAAAGTAAAAGTCACTTAAAGTATAAGCAATCCCATTCAGTATTACTGAAATACAGAATCAAGACACTGGTAGCATACCTTCAAAGTGAACTCTAATAAGTATAGAAGTTTCTGGATAAACATCAGAGCGGGGCTGAGCTTTGCTTTACTCTGAAAAGTCATCCATCTAATGGCTGTGTCTCTGAATCAGATATTTTAATCCTCTTAGAAGACTTAAAATGATCCACTCAGAGAGTTACTCTGCCATTTCTCTATTTAACTAATAGCAAAACTTTGACAGGAAATTCATTTTGTTCACAACATTCTGATCATGAAATCTCTTAATGAGAGATATTTGTCCATTTTACTGGCAACCAAGGAAAGAAGACTTCTAAAGTTTAGGTTAAGACTTTTGAAGATGAGTGATGGATTTCCCTGCCTTTGAAAAATCCAAGTGATTTGATATGGATGTAGGAGAACAAAATATAAACGTGCATGGACTTCTCATTCGGATATGCTTGACAGAGCAGGCTCCTACTTTTATAAGCTTTTTCATTTCACTGGTATTAACATGGAAGTCACAAATGCAGTAACAAATTTAGAATAATTACTATGGCGGCCAATTCCACGATCATCTTACTTTGGGCCCAGAGTCAAGTGATAACCACTAGACATAAGTAGTGCTGTCTTGCTCAGACGGATGGATTTTACTCAAGTGCCTGTGCACCCTTTGTCACGTCCACCTGGCTTGTGAACATTTACATGGGCATTTTTTTTTTGACAGAATAAACACCTGGCAAGTAGTGCAGATTCAACCTGCAATGCACAGGCAGACCTGCAACTGAAAGTTTTCTTCAGTCGCTGGTGTAATAGATCAAAATTCTTCAGAAGCATTTTCCTGGTTATACTGTCACCATGCAGACTTTACTACCACTTAAAATAGCAGTGTATGCCCGACTTCTGACCTACAAACCAGGACAGCGGTCCTTTGATTTTCCACCATTGATACAGTAATGTCATACTGTTATTTTTAAACTCCTGGAACGTACCATGCCACTCAATCTGGTATTAGCAAATCTTGCCTAGGAGATTTCTTTTCTTCTGCTGCTCCAGTGGAGCAGTTCATGCTGCTTTTCCCTGTCTTTAGCTCAGCACTAGCATTTGAGATACAATCAGGAAAAACGTGGTTTTGTTTAAAAATGTGCTTGGTTTGTAGATATTTTTTAAGTGTGATCATTAATGATTATTAGAAATAGCAGGTATCTTTACAAATATAAAAGAAACAAGGTCAACTAAGCTGAAATGAAACCAATTTTCCACTACTTAAGATAGTACCATCTTATCAATGGAAATAGTATTGCATTCAAAGAAAAATGTGTAGCTTTTTTATGTCCCTCACTGAAGCCTGAAGATGCTGCAGAGATTTTACATATCAGTCTTTGAAAATAAAGTGCGTGATCATTCAAATACAGTCCCATGATGCATTCACATAATTTGACTTAAATACCCACACAATTTCTGACTACTGATTCACAATCAGATCTGGTTAAGCTAATTTGTAGTGACTTTAGCCACAGAGCTGTAGTACACAGCCCCCTTTACCCTTCAATTAAAGAAGTCAAACAACCCCAACACCTAAAACTAATGTATGACAGCTAGGGCTAATGCTACTCCTGTTCAGTAAGCCTGACATCAGCCCTGTCTCTGGCACGAGCAGCACACTCAGCTTGGTTTCCTAAAGTGGCATCCTCAGACACACTGAGTCATCTCTGAACCTGTGGGTGAAGATGATAGTGATGACTGCTCCTGGAAACATTTCTAACTTCCCACTTGCTGAACAAAGCTCCCTGTTTTGTTTGGCATGCACTAAGCGAGGTTACACTGAACCTCAGGGGAAGAAGGCTCTGAAAGACTGACATCTTAAGCAAATATGTGTGTTTTTCTTGCCATCTCAGAGAGGTTTCAAAGCAACTCTGCCTTTTGGCCTTAAGTGACAGAATGACTCTCTTGCTTATTCAAAGTTAGTGCTACTGCTGAAAGAACTGCTGCTGCTTAGCACTGATCTATGCTCCTGTTGTGGTCTGTGAAGGGGATTTATCAGGACAAAGGTCTTCCAACCTGTTTTTATTCTTGGCCTGTACCCACCAGCACCCCACTACCCCCATTTACAGTGCTGGGAAGGCATGTCATAGCATATAGCAGCTGTTCAGGGGACCACCTTGCAGAAGGTGAAGATGGGATATCTGCATGGAACGGGGCAGATAGGCATCTCAGGAGAGGGACACATGAACTGCAGAGAGAGACCTTGTTACCCTCCTACAGTCCTCTCAAACTCATCCCTTCTCATGAAATGGGTAGAAGATCTCACTAGAAGGATCCTCAAATCACAGTAGTTGTAGATCTTTCTCCTGCTCTCTTGGTGAGTACAGCAAGTCCTGTGCAGTGGCTTTTTCTACAGCAGCAGCAGTTATGATCCTCCTGTCTTGAATTTCTGGTGATGCCTGCTGGGCTTGAGGATGGCTCTCTGATGCAGCAACCCTAGCAGCACCAGTTCCACACTTTTAAGGCATTCTTGCCAGCAATATCATGGACCTGCTTGGCTCCCTACAGCCAAAAAAGACTACAGTTTGAAAATCACCATTGTAGGTTTTAATACTGCACTCATGCCACTTGCAAACATGAGATTTCTAACTGAATCATTGGAACATGGTAAAACCTCCAGGGACTGGAGGACTCCAGGCAGGAACTGCAGCAATTTGAAAAAAAACCAACCATATTCTGTCATTTTACACTCTCTACAGTTTTTGTGACATGGCACAATACTTTAAAAGTGTTTCCCTATTTTTGTAAAGACAGACAAGCCACCGTTCTCACAGGTTTTCTTGTAACAGAGCCTCCCAATGAGAATTTTGGAATATGAATCTCTCGCATCAGCTTCACCTAAGCCATGTGTGACTCAGTTGTAAATCTTAAAGGATCAGGTCTCTTTTTAGACATCTTTCCAATAAAACAATTGAACCATATGAAAAACGCCGCAGAATTGAGGTTTAGGTCATGCATGGCTCTACCATGTCAGTAGCTTCAGTATCCATCAGTGCACTGACAATGGTTATCCAAATAAATTGATATAGAGATGTGCTCTGCCTGCTGTGACACTGAACAAAATATTCGGGGCTGTGGCTCCTCTCTCTAAAGTAGGGATCTTCTCGCACTTGGTCCTCTATTTGGTGCAGATGGAAGAATTACACAGAACACTTAGGGTAAACAGACTTATAGGGCAGCAATAATTAGGGCTCCTGAAGTAAGTGTTGATGCTTAATGCTCCATGGGAACTGCAGAAATGTAGGTTACTGCAGATAGAGTACTCTCTGATGTTATCCATTATTTGCAGAAAACCACTGGATGATAGAATTGCCACTCCACAGAGCAAAAGGGGTGGAGGACATTGTACTTAGACTCCCTTGAGAAAATATGACACGGGTATAAAATCTCACTGCTTGTGGTTTACCCACAGGGCTTAATTAGGTGTGATGAAGGTTAATAACTATGAATAGGTAAATCTCAAAGTTTACAACATCTAGATTTTATCTGAATGAGCACCTTTTACTTCAGAGGCCAATTATTCTGCTCTCCTCAATAGAGATTAATTGGGAGACCTGCTCCCAGGGCAAACAGCCTAGTGACCTCTCTGCTCAGCTTTGAAAGGGCTGTCTTCCAGGAGGCATCAGGAAATCCTTAACTCAATCTGCTGCTTTTTAGTTCTCGGAAGAAGGATTTCAACGCATTGCTATGTCTGGTGAGTGAGTTTTCTCACACACCTAGAAGATTTTAAGCATGTTATTTAGATGCCAAGGGCTGCTGTGTCCTTCTGCACCAGAATGATGAAATGGACTGTCCTTTTGTCATGCAAGAAGCTTTGCCTTTGAGCATTTTCATGAGTGTTTTCTTTTTCCAATCAAATAGCTTCTAGAAAATCTGTTTAAATTCATTTCTTCCCTTGCACATATACTGCAGAATGCCAGAAAGCAACTGGTGGCAGTAGCCTCCATTCTGGGCACTTAGTACTTTCCTCCATAAAACACCTCACACATAACAGCTATTCCTCATAATGTTCTTGTAAGCATTAGAGCTAGGTAAATAACTCACTACCAACAGTGTAAAGAATTAAAATCCTTTTTGCACGTAAACTGTTGCCAACTCACTTTGATGGATTTTTTCCCTCAAGTCCCCATCTCTCCACTGCACTGTTTGCAGAACATGTGGCACCGGGGTCTCTGGTGCTCTTCCCTAGGAGATGTGACACTATTTGATTCCCTGCCCACATATGGAAATTTCATCCATCAAAAATGGATACTTGTTCAAGTGGTTCTTGTTCAAGGTCTTCAGGAAACCTGCATCATCTTAAGCGTACAAATTTGTGGATAAGTTGAAGAATTGCACGACGTTCAGTGAGGGACTTCTCACTTCTCCCTCCCACAAACCACCCTGCTCATGGACACACATTCCCACCTCTTGTCTTGGCCGGCTCTGGTGATTGCCAGGCCTGTCTGCGAACTTCCATGGACCTCCCTGAGAGCAGAAAGCAAAAGCAGTGAACAAATCTGGCTAGCTAACTGCTGTGTTAGTTATCACCTTAAACTGACTCGTGGAAAAGAGTGAAGAGTGCCAGAGCTGGCACAAGGGGGAATGGTTGATCTGGGCAGTCAGAAGAGAGGCCAGAGAGTAAGGAAAGCAGGAAAGCAGGGCCAGTAGCCAGCAAGAAGACAATGCCCCTTCTGAGTGTGTCTCTCAGTCAGTTCTTCTTCATGGTGATGGGAAAAAATGACACTTTTCCATTGCTTCCTTTTCAGTGGTGGGGATGAGTGGTGCTAGTGTTGAAAAGAAACATGGATAAATAGGGAACTATAGTAAGAATATAAAAAAGAAAAAGTGTTTTTATAATATTTGACCAACAGAACTCTTACCTCCTTTGTTAGAAGCACGAAACTGTGTGTTGTACTTTCTCATCTATTTAAGGAAACTTTGTCATCTGCTGTTGTCCATGACCAATGAATGCCCTCAAGGCTTTGCATTACACCAACTCTGGTAGTCCTCAGACAGAAAATTCATGAATGCAAGACAGATGGGACAGTCCAGAGCTGAAGAAAGAAGCTGAAGAAGAAAGTAGTGAAGTGGATAATTTCCCAACAGCTCCTCATCATGTTGTGAATATAACTGAAAATCCAAAATGTGGTTATGCATAATGTGAGGCCAAATAGCTATCATCTATTGCTCTCTTTAGGTTTTTGCATGAAATTTTATTTACTTTTCTAGCTTATCAGCATAAATGCATGCAGAAAATAATTTTGTAAATCCTAGAGCAATTGCATGACAGAAAAAGTACTCAGTTAATTATATATTACTGGAAATATGTTGTTTTGGATTGATTGCCTTGTTTTGGAAAACACTTGTACATGAAATATTTGATGAAGAATAACAATAGGAAGCAGGCAATCCAAAACGCAAGAGAAGAAATAAATCTGAAGGAAATAGAGTGAGGCAAATAAAGCACAGAAAAAATAAAAGAGCTTTTGTCTCCAGGAAAAAGTGGTGAATATTGTTAGTCAGTTGACTCATAGTCAGATCAGGTTGTTGAGGGTTTTATTATTTGATTCAAGAAGTTGCTTAAACATGTCCCTCTGCACCTGAGTAATTCCACTGGGACTACTTACATATTTAATTCAAACCTGTATTTAAAATGCTTGCCTTCTGAAAGATATAGTACATAAAGAATGAGTAACACTTCTTGGTGTGATGCTAAAACAGCCACATGTTCTGTGCCAGATGCGATTCTTAGAATTGCCGCATCTGGTCACATGTGTATGTTCTGGGTTTTGTCTGCATTAGCAACATCTGCAAGTTTTGCTCCTTTTAGCTGGGAGTGAATCCAGTGCTCTATTTTGGGAATTACTTTGCTGCCAGAACACCCCTAGCAAACTACCTCCATTCATAACAGGAGAGCTCATAATCTGTTCTTCTAAACTTTTTCCTCATTATAAAGAGCTTAAAACTG
Organism: Eulacestoma nigropectus; assembly: GCA_013397775.1. NCBI lineage: Eukaryota > Metazoa > Chordata > Aves > Passeriformes > Eulacestoma > Eulacestoma nigropectus. The sequence goes on from VZTE01000268.1 coordinate 337,105, forward strand.
TGAATGGTACTATTAAGTCATTGAATCTCACTATTTTTTAGCTAATTACTAATATTATTTCTATTTTGGGGGGGTATATTTTCATCTTTGGAATTCAATCAGATTTTCTACTATAAAGCCAAGTTTCATCATTATTCTGTGCTAAAGGCTGAATTTTAAAGCATGCCAATACAGCTGGCATGACACTGGCCTTCCTAATTCAAGGACACAAAGGATTACCCCAAATGATACGCAGAAAAAAGTCACATTTGTTCTATTAATCAAGGTTTTGGTGGGGTTTTTAGTCAAATACGATTCATACTTGCCTCACAGCAAGGTCTCTGAGCAACTCGGTGTTTCCTGGAAGCCCTTTGGTTAGTAAGAGCTGAGCAGTGAACCATGCAGTTTGTCACCTGCCACAATATTTACAGAGCCAATGGATGGGAACAAAATAGTGCAGAGCAGAAGCTGTCAATAATTCACACTCAGTGGCTGCTGACATATAAGGTATTGGCAGGACAACTCAGCAAGTCCCATAATTTCAGTTCATAAGCAGTAACAGATTCTCTTTCTTTCAGCACTTGGTTCCTCCGCAGATTTTTCTCCAAGGATATATAAAAAAAAATTTAAAAAGAAATAAAAAGAAATAAAAAGAGATTTTTGGAAACCAGAATGCACTGCGTTCCTATAAAACTTGGAATTGTAATGGTTGGTGTGGCAGCAATGATGCAGGTCCTGCCTTCAGGAATAGAAGGAAACAATGTAACAAGCTGTTTCTTGGACAGAGGGAAAAAAAAGCCTGGCTTTCAACTTATCGTTCTTACACTCTTTCCCTCTCTCAACTCTTTGAGTCTCTGATTGCCCAAGAAAAACAAGATTGTCATTTTATTTGCCTTTTTTCCCAGTGGGAACTAACAGCCCTTTATCTTCTCACTTTGTTTTCACCAAACTCAGAGAATCTTTGTCGAATCTGATTGAAATTCAGCAATGGATTAAAAATCAGAAGACCAGCTTGTACCTACATGTGCAGAATGAGCGACAAAACAAGCCTCATTTCAGTGGGAGATCAAGCTAACATCCTCCCACTCAGTGAGATATTTCTGAAATTTTGCTCTAGAAGCCAAGGCAGTTCTGTCTGCCACACAGAAAATGTCCACAATCAAAGCAAACAGAAAACGTCAACTAAGGCAACTCTTAATTTCGTTAACTGAATATAATGAGTGTGAAAATTAGGTGGTCAGAAGACACATTGCCACATCACAGTACACAGAGTTTGTGCCATGTAGCGAATAAGCACCACTGAGCATGGCTGGGGGCAGCAGGCTCCATCCTCTAGGGTTGCCCACTGGGGATGTCTGAGTGGAGTAGGAGTGCTGGAATTGTTTGAGGCTCTGTGAAAGACCACAGCCTCACATGCTCACACAAGTCTTGCCCAGCGTCATCCTTGTTTTCTGACAGTCTTAGTTTAATAATGAATTTTAGGCAGTGCTTGAACGGAAGATGCTTTATAATATCCTGCAAAGTCCTGAGTGACTCCACTGAAGGTTTCCTGATGTCTTTGATGAAAGATCTCTGGCTATGTAAAAATCTGTCTTGATTAGTGAAGTCAGCTGCTGTTGGGATGATTTGGGTGGATTTATTTCCTCTTTTAAATTCAAATTACCTCCAAATAAGTTTTCAAGGCACTGCCTATAGATTAAAGGATAGGAGGAATGTGACACAGAATATTTCAGTAGAAGATTTTCCTCAGAAAACTAATCACTTGGGATTCTAGTTCTGTTAAATGACTTATCCGAACAGGCTCAGAAGTTTTAGCTGTAGTATGTATCTGACCCAAAAAGTTACTGAACACAGTCAACATTCCATAGAAGGCAGCTCAACATGGGCACCCTGTGCCTCACAAGGAGCATTTGGATCTTGGAAATCACATCTTTTGTGCCGTCATCCTTTACCCATGGTTCAGTTTTCCTCCTGCCCCATCCAGGAAGCCTTTTCTCATTAAGACTTGGGGAACAGGATAGTTGCAGCAGGACTTGGGAGGTCTCATAGCTGGATAGTGTGGCTGACTGCCCATCAGCAGCCCTGAGCCCCTCACTCCCAGGCACCTGTTGGGGTGGGCAACTACAGGTGTAAGTGGGAGGGCTGAGGAGATGCCTAAAACAAAGAAATGTTGGCAGATGTAAGGAAAGTGTGGTGGCAGAGGAGTGAGGGAGATACACATGTGCCAGAGTGGGAAAGAAATGAAAGGAGGGAGGCTGGCAGCTGGAGATCTGAGAGTGAGATGATCAGGCAGAGGAAGAGCAGAGGATCTCTGCAAGCACTTGAAAAGGAGAAAGCAGGTTTAAAGATTCACTTTTTCAAGGACATATATATGCAAGTCACAGGCTCATTTTGATTTTACATCTTTTTGAAATTCAGAGCTGTGAATGAATTGTTATATGACACTCTTCTAGCCTCTTGATTTATTTTGTTTAAAGGATGGGTTTAAAAAGAGGCATCTCTTTTGATAGTTTGAGAATAAAGGAGGGCTGCATTTAAAATATATCTTTTAACAGGAAGGAGGCAGTAAATAACAAACATATCCATAGGCTTGTGCTCCCTTACATAATAGAAATATTGAGTACATTTGTGTATAGGTTAAGAAAGAGTGAAATTTCTTCTATCGTAAAATTCTCTTACGCCACTTTGAACACGTTTTATGAACTAACTTTAGGGTTCTATGTAAATCTGCTCAGTATTCTGAGAAAGCAGAGGGCTATTAATCTGGAAAAAGTGTCTTTGCTTACAGCCAACTTTAGAATCTGTTTAAAATAGGAATTTTTAACAAGTGAGCAGTATTCCCTCAGTTGCCCTTAGATCAGCTTTCTTTCATAGGTACTGGGCAGAGCCAATACAATTTCACTCCTGGAAAAAAGTTTTTACATCCCTGAACAGATCTTAAACATGATCAGCATAACATCAGTGAATCTTACGAGATTCAGCCCACACAGTTTGTTCCTCCAGAGCTGACAGAGCTCTTGCTAGCCCTTATATCCAAACTAATCAGAAAGAAAGACTGAATGAGCTCCCACAACTGAAGAAAATGAAGTCAAATACTAGACAATTTTAACAAAAATAATAAGGTTTCAGTCATCAGTGAACACAGCAATTCTGCTGAAATGAAATTTCTGAGTGAGCACAGTGCAAGGCATGTTTAATTCAATATTATTGCCAAATCTTTACTGGCTATGGAGAGCCCTATCTTCAGATCTTCAAATCTAGCCTACTCCAGCTTCATGCAGGGATTCTGTCACTTGCATTACCTTGAAAATGTACCTACTTTAAAGGGTGCTGCCATTGTCAGGTTTCAATGAAAGAGTTGTCATGAATCTGAATACATGTTATACAGATTTGGTGATTTAAAATTTGAGCCTATGGATATGTCAATTTCTTTTCCATTATGGCATGGTTTTAAATGTTTGATCATTTAATTTACTTAGTGAAATTGAAGTAAATTAGCTTGATACTATTTAAGCTGGAACATAATTTTAATGGTGTAATTCATAGAAGGCAGGCAAATTAATGGCCTTTAGCTGTTCCTTTGGATCTTTGCCATTTGAGCCCATTGGTTTCTCAGTCTTGACAATCATGTTGGTAGGTCATATAGTGTTGGCTGTTGCATAATGTTGCATTTTCCTTTCAGTTTCCCCCAAGCTAAAAGGTATGCAAGAGGCAGAACCTTACCAGGTCATAGCTCACCTCCCTGCTTTTTTCAGGCCAGAGCCACCCTTATCACAAAAGTCATCATGTAGTGGGAAGGCACACAGACTTCCTATTAGCCCCAGATCTGTAAAGCCCTGTGCAGAGTCTGACAGACGGGCTTACGTTATGGACTTTCAGCACTGGCCTTAAACTTAAGCCCGATAACTCCTTTGCGTAAGGCATGTGCAAGATACTTGGGTCTGATTCCGTATGAGACACAGGTCCTTCTGTCCTTCTTCTTTATCTCCCATGCCCATGTGTGCTGGTTTTGGCTGGGATTTTGCTTGATTTTCTTCACAGTGGCTGGTATGGGGCTATGTTTTGTATTTGCGTTGATAAAATAGAGATGTTTGTGTTATTGCTGAACAGGGCTTACACAGAGCCAAGGCCTTTTTGCTTTTCGTACTTGCTGACAAGGAAGTTGTTGCTGCATGGGACGTTGGGAGGAGACATGCTCAGGACAGGTGACTCAAACTGACCAAACAGGTATTCCAGACCATATGACATCATGCCTAGCATATAAACATGGTAAGAAGAAAGAGGAAGCATGAGGATACGTTTGGAATGATGGGGTTTGTCTTCCCAAGTAATTGTACCATGTAATGGAGCCCTGCTTTCCTGGGGATGGCCGGATACCTGCCTGCCCATGGGAAGCAGTGAATTCCTTGTTTTGCTTTGTTTGTGTGTGTGGCTTTTGCTTTCCCTATTAAACTGTCTTTATCTGAACCCACAAGTTTTTTAGCTTTTACCCTTCCTGTTGTCTCCTCAGGCCCACTGGTGGGGGAGGGAGTGAGTGGCTGCGTAGTGCTTGGTGGCAGGCTGGGGTTAAACCATGACACCATGATTTCTGTGCCTTTGTAGAGCTCTCATCCTTCAGCTTCATGCTGAACCAGAGGAAACACCATAGTTTAGCCTATGTACAGCCATCGACCTCACTTTCACATAAGCATCTCATACCCATATTCAAAACTTTGCCATGCTTTCTTCTCCCAGTGTTATCGGTTTCTTCTGCTATTCTAAGACATTTCATTCAGGTATCCCTTTCTGTTCCACTACCACAGTGGTGACATCTGATACATTTATGTGTTTACTGTGTTTTGACATTTAAAGAACAGATCTTATTTTGTATTGTGTCAACTTCAGAAAATGTAAAATCTAATCACTTCTGCCCTGTGGCCCCTCTTCCTTTATCAGATCTTTAAAAAGGCTCTGACTAACATATTCCTCCTTACTGTCAAATATATCTGGATATGGCTAGTAACAGTGTTGTGTTGTCTAAGTGTTATATTTCAGAAAAACTAATTTTAAACCAGGACAGAGTGGTGCTGCATCTATTAATGTTAGCATTTCCCTTTATAATAAAATCCATTAACAGATTATAATCAAATTGTTGAAGATTTACACACTGGACATTAACTTATTTTTTTTCTCCTCTGTTCACAGTTGTAGTATGTCCCTTTATGAAGGCTAGGTCAGGTGCAGCCCCTTGGAGGGTAAAGCAGATGGTTCTTGTCTATTCAGCAGCTGGGCATACGTAGGTGGAAAAACTTTGCAAGACAGCTGAGTGTGGCACGTAGAAGAGTTATAGCAGAGAATTGGGATCCTGCAGCTCAGGAGGAGCTTCAGAAGCTCTGAAGACAGACTTCAGAGGCCGGTGGAAAAGACTTCCTAGGATGAGAGGGGATGAGTCGTTTGCAACAAACTTAGAAAGTTACTGAGTTGACCAAAAGCAAACCGGTAACTGAGGAAGACATGTTTAGGAAACCTTCTTTATTCCTAATCTATTTGAATTGGTCATTTTGTGCTTTTTCTTTTCAATTTTTTGGTGTTGGTTCAAGGTTTAATACAAATTTGCTTTCTGAGTTTCAAAGTCTTTCAGTCTTCTTTGGAGATCTCATTATAAAGAAAAGGTCTAGGCAGTTCTATTGCAAAACCTTGGCTGACTCTGGTTTCTGTCACAGGTAGTTAAGAGACACTAAATATCTCCCTTGCTCATAAGCTTCAAACTGCTGATCATAATGGGTAACTTCAGAGCAACAAAAGACAGATTTCCATGAAATTCAGTATTTGTACCATTTGCACAACTTAATGATGCTACCTTACAAGGCCCATGTGAACTGAGCTGTATTCAAAAACCTGTGAGTACCATGCTCTAGGGGACCCTGCTTGAGCAGGGAGGTTGGACTAGATGACCTCCAGTCATCCTTTCCAGTCCTACCCGTTCTGTGATTCTGTGAACAATCCGTAACTACAGCAGTACCACTTTTGGACTATTTGGTCTGTTTGGGATTTGAAAGTTTCTGCAGCTGAGGAATCTTAGTCAATAGTTTATGTTCCTGTCTAGATCACTGGCTCTTTGGGGCTGGTGGTAGCAAGCCTTGGCTGTCTTCTCCTTAATACCTAAGTGTAGGTAAACCTGATCCAGGTAGGCATTGCCTAGGTGTTGCTTCTCATGCCTTTAGACTGAAAATTTGCTCCTGACTTTGTGTTTGCTCCTTGTCCTGGATCCTGCAGCGTTGATTTAATCTCCTGGAATTTGAATGTTGGCCACTCCTTTGTCTTGCTTTTTTGTTTCATGTAGTTCTTAGTATTAGTATTCCATGCTGATGGTCCAGCCAACATCAACTCCTTCTTATTGTCATAGACACTGGTGTCTCTGCAAGGGTGTCAGGCCTTTGGCATGTCACCCCGAGCTTCACAATTCACAAGGGTAGTGGGTGATTTAAGTAAAAAGAAATAAAAAATAAAAATAAATAGCATATAGTAGAAGTCTATGTTTTGTTGAATATTACAGTGAAACTTCCTCATCTAGTCCATCATGATATTTATGAAACATACAAAGAATATTTTCAGAAATAACTCTCATTTCACTATGTACAAGGTTTCCTTCCCTCCTTGGGGCCCAAACCGAATGTGGAGTTGCTGATTCACTGGGAGAAAGATCTCATATTGAGAAATTTTCAAATTGACAAGCCATCCCCTATGGGTTGACTATCTTCTAAAGTGCTAGAGAAAAAAAGAAGTGACCAGCCCTGAAATATTTAAACCAGTTTGGTGCTCAGTCTGTCAGCAAATGATAAGAAAGGTGATCCACAGAGACTTTGTAAACATTCGGTAAAGAAAGAAATGCAATGATACGAAAACAGGAAATGATAACAACAATGAAAATATCCAGGTGGCTCATCTAAAAATGATATGTTTGCAGTTTGCTTTTATGTGAAGCAAACCTTAACAGAAGGAAAAATAATCCAAGCTAGGTATTCTGAGGAATAAAAGCAGCAAATGGGCCATGACTGGAAAGAAAACAAAACTAAACAAGTAGGCTCACCTGCAGAATAAAGAGTTGTAATTGGTGTTTAATGCATTCTGCACTCTGAGATTGATGCTGGTGGTGATAAACAGAGGAAGGAATAGATACCTCAGAAAACAAAAGGATGGACTAAAAATGGGTAGATAGAGATGAAGAGAGAGATAGGCACATACATACATGCATAGATCTTTGCTTATATGCATATATACAGGCATACATAAATACATGCAGACACATGTACATGCAGATACATCCAGCTAGATTTCTCAGTGAGACTCTGCTGTAGTGATGTGTCTATGATCTGTATTGTATGAAGAAGGTTGCACTGAGACAGATATATGTGCTGAGAAGCACAAGACTCCCTAAGTGCTTAGCTTGTAAGCATCCATATCTTTAGTTTGGAAAAACAATACTTTGTAATCTTTTCTTTGCTGTGCAAAAGTTGATGAAGAGCTGTGCTGATTCAGACCAGAATGCTAGCCTGGTATTCTGTCCCAGCAGTGGACAGGAGTTGATTCCTAGGGGAAAGAACAGGGCAAGCACGTGATATTTACCCTCATACATTCCCAGCAGTCAACTACTTGCAGCTCTGAAGATTTCATGAGATTAGTAGACTTCAGTGGAGTTTTATTCCAAATACTCATTTAGCTTCCACTTATATCCATGTAAATTTTTTGGTATCCAAAATGGATTTGTCTTTTAGAAAGAGTTTGAGTGATCTGCTGCTCTCCTTTGGTTTGTTTGCATCAGGCTTGTATCAGCTTTGTTTCATGACACCAGACACACCAGTCACACACAATAATATTATCAATGCATATATATATATATATATTACATATATATAATACAAATATATATGTGTATATATTTTTTTTTTTGCAATAGCTTTATGTTTCCATAAAAAGCCTGAACTGAGTGAAATTCCCAGGAGGAAGGGGAGTTTGCTACAGTGTTGTGGAGAACTGAAACTGTCTCTGGGGCTGAAATATTTGGGTCCACTCTGTGTGGCAGAAAAGAAGATTCAAGCACAGAGCTGGGAGCCAAGCTCTTCTGAAAAACATCCCAGGGACCAGGAGTTGCTAGGCAGATTTTGCTGCAATTCAGAGTCTCTGAGTAGTCATTGAGAGTAGGTTTGAGGAAATGACTCACCTGCAAGGACAGAGTGGGAAGGACAAGTTATTTATGAACCTTTTAATTTAATTGTTGATATTTAGACTCCATCTGGCACAGTCAATTCAGATTTTCTCTCTTCAGACAAGTTAAGGATCTTACTTAATACTACAGTAAAACCGGACTTGTCTGACTTTAAAGGCTTTTGTCTTGGAGGAAGAGTTCATTGGAGATGAAAGCCTGGACAGATCCACCTCAAAGCTGTGGTCAATATTTATTTCCTCAATTATGCTTATTAGTTGCACCCTACTTTATCAAAAATTGCCTTGTGTTCCCTACAAAGAGATCCCAAACATCTGTTGCTTAAAGCTTTTTCTTATGCCGTGTCTGTGAAAATCTCCTCATAATAAACAGGTTGTAAGCATTTATGAAGGGCCAGTGATCCTTTCTCAGTGACTACTAGGATTTTTCAAAAGGTCTTTTTTGTGCAGAGTATGCTCCCTCTTGATACTGTGCATAAATTCCCTGCACTTTCATTTCTCCATCAGTGAGTCTTAGTGCCTGATTAAAGATTTAGAAGTGTTGTTTATTTTTTTTTCTGGCTTTTTTGTCTTCCCCTTTTCTTTCATAAAATAATGCAACATTTTCATGATTTGTAGGGGCTAGCAGGCCTTTTGTGCCTAGCAGCAAAATGATCCTTCTCATCTGCAACCTACCAATTATTATAAATGTCACTGATGACATTTTAAGGTGGCACAAATATTTGAAGTGAAAAGAAACAATTAGGTGGTGCCAGCCCAACAGAAATTTTTACTGTTCAGTACCAGGCTGTTTCCAGAATGGCTTGTCTTACAAATGCAGTTTCCACATTTAATCTAGAGGAATGTGAAAGGCCAGACAAAACATATGAGAATTTAAAAGTGGAAACTCCATAAAAGATGAAAAATTCAATAAAAATTCCTGAAAATGTCTGCAACAAAAATACCCTAATATGATGCTTGCTTGTATAGATGGGGAAATACAAGGGGACTCAGTACTATTTCTATTATTGGGAATATGAATTAAGAAGTGGCTCACAAATGTTCCAGCACTAAGAGATCCAAACCAATCTGATACCAACCAATATTTTTTTTGTTTTATTTAGATGAGTTTTATCAAAGTGATACTTTTTTATATCTTTTTTTTTTCATACATTTCTATAACTTTTTCTTTATTATCAAGCTTCTGAAAGTTGAGACAGCTGTTTTCCTTTACATGGCTACTTGCTGAAACCATGGCTCTTCTTTCCATTTTTTTAGTTTGAATATCCGTGTTTGCCACCTTCTTAGCTGCCTGCTCTTCTATAAAATAGAGTGTAATTGGAATTCAGTGTAATATATGTGTTCAGCCTGAGAATTTCTGAAACAACTCCAACATTTTTGTTTTCAAGAATGTGTCTTTCCTATATGCCCCATTCACATCCACCCATTCTCAAAATAATTTCTGAAATGCATTATTGTTACATCTTTCCTCATGCCTACGTTTTCTCTCTAAACCTGCCTAAACCTCTCTAAACTTCAGCTTCAGATACCACACTCACTTGTGAGGTCTCTGGAGTGTCAAAGCTTCTAGACAGTATTCCAGACAATGGATGTGACTCTGTTTTGAACAATTTCTACAACTAACTAATGTATTTTCTTATATATGTGTGCCTTTATTCCCCTTTGGTGCTATCACTGAGGCTGTGTGGTAATGGCTTTATTTCTTTAGAGAGAGCACCTCTGCCAAATGCAGGTTCGTGCTCAGTTCTGTGGTTATCACTGTCCTCTTGACATTCCTTCTTCCAACCACTTGCAGGTTCACTTTTATTTTCCTTCTGAATATTCCTGTGTTTTGTTTTATTCTGCTTTTAAACCTAGTCCACTGTGGCACTGAGGAGTCAAAAAAAGAAGTCAAAACTTGTAATCTGATCTGAGTACATCCGGCAGGCTGGCAAATTTCAGTTTCTTAATCTGTTATGTTTAAGCTTATTTTCAGAAGTATCTTTTTATCTCTGTTCCATGTCTCTGAGGCCCACTACAATCTGATCGTACATTAGAGATTGTACAAACCCTACAAACAGCATGTCAGACTTGCCAAACTGAAGACTGCTATAAATGCCTCAATTTTTTTTTTTGATTTCACATATGAAGCCAATTATCTTGCAAACAAGTCATTCTTTCTGGGAATGGAGTATTTTCTATATCTGTACCATGGCTTGTTCTCTTTCACTAACTTTTAGGCTGGTGATTGAAACGCATGCCCTGGATCCTGGAAATATAATTTGTCTGACCCCCATATATTAGAATAGATACAGACCTTTATAGATCCTATTATCTCCCTATGCCTTTCCATAGTTTCATCTCTTTTTAGAAGAAAACAAATTCTTGCCTGAATGACTTCCAAGAGTCTGTTATGGATCTGTGGAAAATTCTAGATGCATTAGTACAATTATATGCTCTTGCATTTTGTCATTTGACAACTTTTGTCTTGCTTCATGATGCTTTTCCTCCTCCATTGAGCATACTTGCTGATAAATATTGGTGACAATTGATAAACAATCAATATCAGACTATACAACTAACATTAACTGAAGCTGGAGCTGGAGGCTGGGCTGCAGCTGCTTTGTGCATGGATTTGTGTGGATTTGTGTGTAGCTCACAAATCAGAGAGGATGGACCACTTTGTCAAAATATACTGACATCCCAAAACACACCACACTGACCTCAAGGTCACAGGCACTCATGACTGCACTACTCCATAGTCAAATACTGTGTTAAGAGCTGTCCTAGATCTGTAATTAGCTCAGTGCGAAGAGTGGACATTGAGAGCCTCATCCTATGCAAGAAACCCCAATATATCCTTATTTCAGCCAAATTTTAAGAAGGACTTCTTTTATTCTTTCTTCTTTAAAAATAAAAAAGCCAAAAAGGAATAAAAAGGGTTGTTTTTTTTTTTTTTTTTCTGAACAGCTATTAACCATTGTCTGCATAACCATGATTAGCACAATGGCTTTGATGAGACTAAGCTCACACAGCTTGTTCCTCCAGAGTACACCAAGTTTCCTGCCAGCCGTTTTGTATTTGCTACAGCCCAACCCAATAAAAAAGACTGAATGAACTCTCATGATGGATGCAAATAAAGCCAAATGCTGCTACAAAAGAAATGAGATTTCTGTCATTATCAGTCACTTTTAATACACTGAAAGGGAATACTCTCAGCAAGCCTCACACAAACTATACCTAAGCCACAACCTTTCACAACCTTTCCCTCTTTTTACATTTTTTTTTTAATAATTGCTGAGGAGATATACAGTGTTGGCATCTTTTAAAATATCCTTCATGAACTTTGTCCAGATGCCATGTGACATAAACTATTTTATAGTGTTTCCTGCTCACTGGCAGTGTGAGTATAGCCAGTTTCTTCATCTCCATGGGTGACGTTTTATCTGGATTTTCTTTATAAATTGTAACATCAATACCTAGGCATTTTAGCTGGCTCTGTACAGGTCAGCTCAGGTTCAAGCAAGGTTCATATTACCACTGGAAACTCGATCATACACTTGTGCGATTTGAGCGAAAAAAGGGCAAGGTAACTTTAGAAGCTAGAAGCCTCTAATTCAATCCCAAAGCATGCTGTCAACTTTTTTCTACTACCTTGTAGGTTTAATGTTGCACCAGAAGGATTTGACTAGAGGGAGACTAATATCTGCTAACACTGTTGCTAACATATTGCTTTACTCGTGGGTTATTTCACTTCGTATTTTATTAGCAGTGGGACAGATAGCACTGCCTACTATTAAAATTGGTGAATGTTGCCCTTGAAACTCCCCTCAGTTTCTTATAACTTTGTCTAGGTTTTAAACTACTGATGTTTAAAATTTCATGCAGATAAGGTGTCTGCATCTGTCTGCTTTTGTTGGCTTTATTTAGGTATTTATTTTCAATACATTACAGCTGTTTTAGAGAATAATGCCTGAGAAGCTTCGGTTGTTTCACACAAGTTGAAAAAAAAAATGGTACCTGATAGTCTTTTTCTTTAAGCACCAGTAATTTTTATTTTCCATTCCTCATTATCTGAAGTAGGGTCAAGAAGTTTGGTGAGGAGACACTGTTAGGACAGGGAGGTAAATCTTATATTTGTACAAGGACAAAGCTGTTTAAAAAAGACTTAAAATATGGTCATTGCAAATGGATAAAACTCCCCTAAGTTCTTATCTCCGGTGAGCACAATCCAGTGTGATGCTGTACAACATCTGGTAAATGCAACTGTAAGCAGCAGCATTCTCATCTTCATTTGGCCAACTGGACTATGAGTAATAAGGTTGTTTCAAAGCTCTCCATGCCATTATGCTGGAGCTCAGAAAAAAAAAATCTGCTTCCCCTGAGAGAGAGGGAAGAAGAAAATAAGCCTGTGGAAAAATAGGAGAGTTTGTCAAGGAGCTCCTTGGGAAAGAGGAGTGGAGGGGGTAAGCAACAGGAGAAAAAGATGCAAAGAGTGGGAAGACAAAAAAACCTGGGAATAAGAACAAACAGAGGTGGATAAAGAAGGTGAAGGGGGGCTGGAGAATAAATACAGTGAAGAAAATAGAAATTTATAAGCAAAGAAGCAGGAAAAAAAGAGCCCAGACTGCCCAACTTGAAAAACAGACCATATATGTGTGTTAAAGTGCCTCGTGATATTTGCAATATCTAGTTTTTCCAGTTTGTATGAAATTGTGAAATTGCATGATTGGGACTGGAGGATATGTTCTGAAAAGGCAAAGGAAACCAAAGATTTAAAAAAACCCCAACAAACCCAAACATTTTTCAGACTAAATTGTGAAAAAAGAAAAAAAGTGAGGTGACGTGTTTCTCATTCATAGTTCAAAAAGTTGAATATAAGTTTTGACATTTATCCCTTTAAGCATTGTTACATCATAAAATAAAAGACATCTAAAACCAGTGATTTTGACTTACAGGTATAACTGTATTATTCTGAAGCTATAATAATCTAACATTTCGTGGTTAAGAAAAAAAATTCAAAGCACTCAAGCCAGCATATTAGACAAATTTTTTTCTTTTCATTACATCACCAATTTATAAGAAAAAAATGGTCATATAGGAAAGCATCAAACTAATTTTATATTCAATTTTCAGTTTTCTGGTGGTGTGCAATTTTTTAGGAATGAGGCTTCCTTTTCTGTGGAATAGCAGTCACAGAATTTGGGAGACATGCAGAATTTGGAAGAGGTGCAGCTAATGTAAAAAGGCATCACAGAAAGAAAATGCAGAAAAAGGCATTGAAAATAATATAAAGTAGGTAATTCACAGGTGTTCTTTTTACTGTGTTTTCTTTATTTTCTGGATATCTGATTTGATACCTCAGGGTCTCATTTGAAGAAAGAGTGATAACTTTAAAATGCTGTTGAAATCCATGGAAACTGTCTTTTGATACAGTTGCTGTATACAGTAAATCCTTTGAAAAAGTAGGTTCAAGGTATTTCAAAGAGAGCAACCAGAATTAGTGGGTATTTTTTACCTTAATCTCTCTGTGTTTGGATTTCCCATCTGTAAAATGGTGATTCTGATACAGCGATGCTAATGTGTGGCAAATGCAATATCTCTCTCTTATTGCTGGAATGCTGAACTGTACAACTTCAGCAGTTTTCTTTCAATGCAAGTTTTCTTTTCTGGACTGAGCATGGAAGAATAATTGCTTTCTTTCTGTGATCATAATTCAGCAGTAGAAAGTCGTGTGAACAATCTCGAACCTCTCACAGAGGAGAACTGGAAAATATTTTTAAACTACCGAACTCAAGTCATTTAATCTTTCCTGCTTACTGCAGTGTATTGAATTTTTGAGACCAAACAGTGTAGACTTCAGCTAGCTTTATAGCCTTGGCTGTTTATAGAGCATTAATCTTAAAAAAAAAACAAAATTAAAATAGGTAACACGATGTAGGTGCTTCTTAAATTTTCTGTCAAATCAATACATTTTATGAGAATATTAAGAACAGATGTGCGAATCTATTGCATAATGGTTAATCATTCTCCATGAATAATTAACACTTATGACCTTTATTCTCCAATTAGGTGTATAGATGCAGAAAGACAAAATTGCAAGAGACCATGCAAATAAAATATTTAACTTGAATGTGAAATAAAAGCCTTCCAGATGCCTAACAATGGAAAATTAGAATCTACTCATTGAGAAAATGTAAACCTGAAACATGACAAAACATTCAGCATTGTATTTCCACCCAAATAAAGGCTTCTGTGGGTTGATAAAAATAAAGGATAACAAATGGCATTACCATAATTTTTCTTCTTATTCTACCTGTGTAATGCATTAAAACTATCAATTATTACTCTAAAATTGTAAGAAGCAAGGCTAATTTGTGTTTATCAGGATTCTCAGTTGCACAAATTGCTGAGATACAGCTTTAAACTTTTCCAGTGACAGCCCATATTTTCTGCAGGAAGCAACAAAGCTGGAGGCCTGATCGCTTCTGACTTAGCTCCCAGCCCTTATCTCTTTTGTCTGCTGTATCTTTCTGGTTGCCTTTTAAAAATCTCTTTTGGATTTGTGTCAGCACTCTTGGTATCATGTAAAAATTAGTAACAACTCAAAGCAGCTGTGTTACCTGGAGCAACAGTAAGGGCCAGCTCTTCAGCTCCCATCAGCCACGGGGGAACCATGTGGTGGCTGCACTCTACACTAAAAGTGTTTACCTCTCCCAGGAAATTGATGCTCAGTACTATTAAATAATCTCCCCATCATCTCCAGGGCTGACTAATGTTGTAGTGCAGTCACAGAGTTGCAGAGGTTGCTCATCCTTTCGCAGGTGATGGAGCTATCCTGATTCACAGAGGAGGAGGACAAGATCTATCTTGCTCAGCAGTATGTACTGCTCCCCTGGAAAAAATGCACAGGAGAGCCTGGATTTATCTGATCCACTCCTGGGTTGCTAACGCACTTTCCAAGAAATACCATTTATTACTGTTGTTTGATTTTTTATCATGTAGTTTTAGCAAGAACGCAGAAATGCAGACTCATTTGGAAAGAGGAACATCCAAAGAACATCAAAGAAAAGGCATCATTTGCAGGCAGAAAAAGCACAAAGTAATAAAATGGCTTGCGTACAGTCCCAAAATAATTTGAGGTCAGGGACAGAATCAAGGCTGTCCAACAGCCATCACTTTTTTTATCCTCCCACCACTCTACCACTGGCTGGCTTCAGAAGATTTGGATTTCTGAGTGGTTTCTTATATAAAACGATGGCAGAGCACAACAAAGACAGCTGAATAACTGTATCTGGGCACAGGATGTTAGGGCTGGCTGCTACATTGGTACAATTCCTACTGCAATTGCTGCCTGGGGAGAGTGTGTTTGCAGAGTGTGGCAGCAACAGCTTCGGCAAGACAAAATACTGCACATTTGACCGCTATGGCTGGCAGTTTTTCTGTCAAGTAAGCACTGGCAGAGAATACAGGGTGCACCTCTGAGACCCAGACTTGAGACATTTTGTTCCAGCTTCAGCAAGGGTCTGTGTTCCTCCATGAGCTGCTCAGGGAAGTCATATTGAAATTTTCTTCCATTAGGCCACCGCCTGTGCCCAGTAAAAGCAAAACACAGTGCAAGTCTCGGCTGAGAGGCAGATGAACTTTTTCAATTCACACAAGGACCCACTGTAGCATCCCAGCAGTGCTAGGGAGCTAAGAACACATTTATTTTTTCCAGGTACACTCTGAGGTCCATCACACGTGAAGCAGAACACAAACCAGCCTCAGGGCAAATGAGAATGAGGGCGATTCCCTTTGTCTCTGACAGTCCCTTTGTGAATCTCACTTCTTTGTGGAAAGTCTTCATGTACCTCAATGATTCTGGAAAAAAAAGGCGGATGCCCTGCCAAGAAGAGAAGGCTCTGTAGTCATCTCACCGTGAACAAGGAGAACTGGTTAAGACCAAGTGATTCTGGTTTTGCCCACATATTTTGGTATGGCTGAAGTAATTTCTTTGCAAAGGTGACTGGCAACCGAAGGGTTCTCTGTTGCTGGAACTCAGCTGGAGCTATTAGTAAGGTGAACCTTTATTACAGTTACAGGGAAAACTAAAAAGTGAGTGAAGCAGAGGTAGGTGAGGGAGAAACAGAGGATCCAAAACTTGCCCTCCCCTTGGCAATTTCCACCGACTAACACAAACAGCATCTGCTTCAGACCCCAGTGCTTTGTCTCTCACATGGGAGCTGCGGAGGCAGAGAGCAGAAAAAGGAGGGTATCCCAGAGCAGCAGTGGAATCAAAGTCAATCATTTCTAAGCTAGGGGCAAGTGCTGTTCTGTGAGCTGAGCTTGCCCTGGCTCAGAAATGTGCTCCTAGCACACCAGGCTCTCATTTACCCACCCTGGCATCCATTTTTCCTGTCACTGGGCTAGGATGTGTTTGGGATTCCTTTCTGAAGAGCTGCTTGTTTACGATTCTTGATGGAGCTTACTACTTCTAAGAAGAAAAGTACTGCTCATTTTTGAACAGCCTTCCATTGTAGTTTAGGTTCTTTGGTCTGTGGAACATGAGCTAAAGTTTCAGTCTCTGTAAGGACTAAAACAAATTGAGCTTATCTCCTCTCTTACAATGTAGCTGTTGTTCTGGGCTGTTCTTAACAGAATTTCAGGGGCTGATTAGGCTTCAATGGATATATTCCAACTAGGACAATGTTTCTAGACTGCCTATATATATATAAAGATCACTGAAGGTTTTTTAGCAGTTTCCAATTTTTCTGTACTGTTACTTTACCCCATCAAACTTCTATTTCTGACACTGTTCTTCTGCCTCTTTCCATCATTTTGACATGTCTAGCTACAGAAAGGAATTGAGTAGGATGCTTATCTCTGAACTAACAGCATTGCAGAGCTTTTCTAGTCAATTTTACTCTTTTACAAATGTACTTTATGGAAAACAATACAGGAAAAAGAAATATGCAGGTGTATGTTTTCTGATTCCATATGAGAAAAAAGAAGTACATTTGCATGGTATATGATTGCTGATGGATGCTTTCAGAGGAGAATACACCTGAACACAAATATTAATGATGTAGGAAAGCATGAGAAAGCATGAGTATAATTCCTTTCAGATTCTTATGGAC
>VZTE01000268.1:354398-375982 GCA_013397775.1 Eulacestoma nigropectus
CCCCCCCCCCCCCCCCCTTTAGTTCAGGCCATCTTTCTCTGCCTGCTTCTCTACATTAATACAGTTAATAATCCTGATCTCTCATTTATCTTTTGTAGAAGGGAGAGCTCAAGGCCGTGCCTGCACAGAGGCACAGCTGATTCATTAGCAGGGTTTAGCCAGAGAACTTCCCCCTGAAAAAGTTTCCTGCAGTGGTACAAGAGGAATGCTGTGTCACCTGACAGTAGCTGATTTCCTCAGAGTTTTTCTCATTTGAGCTTCCGTGCCTGGCACAGAAAAGTTAAATATTCAGCTTACAAAAGGGTTCAGACCTGGTCCTGTTTTTTAGCAATGTGAATCATGTAAACCTGAGTGCCATTACCTACCCCAGTGAAGGCTTTATTTAGTTTAATACTGACTGAAACAGTGTAGCTTTTAGAGTTAAAACAGCATTAAACACTGCGGCCTAGGTATTTTGATTATGTCACATGCCAGGGAGCAGTCCTGCCAGGGAAGAAGATTAATGTCTTTGTGGTTGTCTACTCTATGGTATAATGGCTCGCAGGTTCCTAGAGGTAGACTCAGATCCCTTCAGAAATTGGATTGAATTTAACTGAGGTCTCCTACATTCAAATTTTCTAGCTATAGAGCTGTTTTCCACAAACGTAGAGCTGCCTCACATGCCCTCTCATTTTGTACAGAGCCCAGCTGATGAGGGAGCATCAGCAGGGCAGCTCCAGGTTTGCAGACAAGACCTGCTCAGGGCATTGCTGGGGGTTTGTGGGACCTTTGCCAAGGAGAAGCTGAGCTTTCTGGGCTTCAGGTGTCTTCAGGGTGAGTTGGCAACTTAAGCAAGATGTGTGGCGCTTCAGTTACGGCTGTAGGTGCTTGGCAGACCCTTTCGTAGATTAAACAGCACCTAGACTTTGAGGGGCTCGCCCATTAGTGACACCAGTGGGATTTAGGACATGTCCTTACATTTAGGCTGTACCCCCAGGGTGGGCTGTGTCCTGCTGAGGTTGTGGGCAGTCATCATGTCAGGGCCCCTGTGTGAGTCGCAGCTCACACCCTCTGCCCAGCTGCTCTTAGGGCTGCAACATGGTGCCTCTCTGTCCAGGCAGGATGGAAACTAGGAAGCAAATCCTGAAACCAAGCAGTGCTATTGCTTAAGTTTCAGTCCTTCAAAGCTACGGTCATTGTAGCTCAGTGTATTTAATTGAGTACCTGTAGGCCTGCTCCCATGTATAAATCAGCCAGTATCAGCCAACATGGTAGATGCTGCTAGGGAATAACGTAACTCCAGACACAGTACGGATTTTAATCTCCTATCGATCCCGCGGATCGAGGCCTCCAGCTTGGCTGCACCATGAGTAACATGCAACAACAACAACAATGGCTTTCCTTTCCAGGTAATGAATGTGCAACACTTTGAACTATTTAAATCAATAATTGCATTTTCAGCTTTGTCAGATGCATCCTATGCTTCAAAGACACATCCTCACATTTTATGTTTTCCAGGAAAGTTGCTCATCAGGCAAGCTGGCCCCAGCACAGGCAACCTGTGATAGAGAAAGAGAGACCCTTTGAGCTAACTAGGACTGCGGAAAAGAAATTGAAGGCAAATCTCTGACCCAAAAGGCTCATTATGGGTGGGAAGAGAGGGTAGTTAGGCAAGAACCCCCTATTTGCACATCTCAATGCTGCAGGTGCTTTGTGGCATGTGGGGAGGAACAGCTGAGCTGGGCAGCCCGATTTTATCTGACAATGTCCAAATAGATTTCAAACAAATCCCCCACTTGTAAAAGTTGGCTCGACTTTCACTGATCTTAATAACTGCTACACAAGAACATCAAAAGAGCAGAATTTGGCCCCATGAAAAGCAAGAAATAACCCATTTGTGGGTCTTATTGTAAGGTATTAGCTGCTTAAAATTACAGTCATTGTGTGGCACAAAGAACATTCTGAACAATTCATTCCCTTATGGATGTGATTTAAAATTAATTCATTCTTCCGCCTCACTCCATTATTGCCAGCAAACCAGTGATGTGGAATTACTTACTTCTAAGCCATATGGTCTTCTGAGGACAGATACCTCCTTAGCTTACTCTAATTAAAACATTTTATGTATAAGAAGTTCACTCTGATTTTTAGGTTTTTGTTAAATAACTGAAAAAAAGGAAAAGTGAATTTTGCAATTAGAGGTTAGGGAAGCTTTCTGTTTTTCTCATTTCCTATTTATTTTAAAATCAAAGGGGATGGCATCCCAGCATGTCAGTGCTCTCTAGCAAAGTATTAGAGTATTTTGCAGGAGAGATCAAATGGCTTTAAAACCCTATATTTGATTTTCATGCTTCTACCTAAAAATGTAATTCTTTAAAAGGATTTCTTGTCACAGAGCCATTTCTGCACATGACTGTCTGAAGAGCAAGGATCTAGAATTTGCTGACTCACTTAGCAAATATTTCTTGATTTTCTTAACAGCTCAGGTTTTCATTTTGTTTTGTTGTTTGTTTCGTTTTTTTTTTCTCTCTGCTGTTTTGTTTCCTGCTGCCAAGAATGGAAAAAATCTGGTTGACTATGCTTCATCTAGTCTATAGCCAGCTGAAGAATATAGAGAAAGGAGTGGTAAGAGGGTCAAAATATTACATTAGCAAGTTCATTTGTAACCTTTTCAAAGAGCAAATTCAGTGTCTTGAATTTAGGAACATTTTAAAACTATTTCCTGCAATGTATTGTTATGTGAAAAATAATAAATCTACCTGATATTTGGGTGGAATTTTGTATTACAGTAATTGATCAGAAGTATATCCTGTTAAAATATCAGTGGATGTGTAAACTACATCAAATAGTCAAATATGAATTCACATATTCCCTTCCAAATGTATTTTTGCTACTTTTCCACTATTTTATATGTTATTGATTGAGTATTGTTTCCATCTTCCTTTTCTATGTAATTTCCCTCTATGGCAGTATATGGTTTCACAAAATACCTTTCTCTGCCGCTGGGTAGGGTTCCCATTTTGCAGGTTCTGCCTACAATTAGGGGGGGAAAATGAGAGGTCCTATTGAAACTGGAAATGGACTGCAGTCAGGATTCCCTCCACTCTTTTCTTGTGTTTAAAACAAAATCAGCTTGACATTTGTGCATATCTATAACAAATTAGAAACTGGAAGAAAAACCCTTCCATGCAATATATGTTGACCTTCACTACTAGTGAGAAATAGAAGTCGTCACAGGGCACAGGAAATATGCAGAGGTTTGAATGTGCAGACAGACATTTTGGACCTCTCCACAGTCTCGCATATATATATATATATATATATATATATATATATATTTACTTACTTCATTACTTATTTACTTACTTATTTACGTATTTTAAGGCAATCACTAGTTCTGCATGCATACAGAAATCCTTGAATTCGTCACCCATGAGAAGGCAGGAGATGTTGCTTACTGGTCGCTTCCTCTAACCTTGGCAATTGCACTGAAGAGGATTAAGAGCATCCATTCAGTCTGTTAATGCAAGTCCTCCTTGCAGCTCACAGCATCCTTCTCAGAAGCACTGGTTGCCAATATCACTACCCCTCAACCCCAAGCAGCTCTTCTGGTTAATCCCAAACCAAAAATTCTCTCTTAGTTCTGAATATGAATGCCTGCAGAGAGAGTTAAAGGAACAGAAATAATGCAAGTTAAATTTCCATTGCACCTGATAAAGGCATGACCTCCTGACATAGACATGGCCCTGTAACACATCTCTTCTTTTCCTGCCAGCCCTGTGCAAAGATTTTACACCCCGTGCCTTTTGGCTATCATGCCTGCCTCTAATAATTCATTCTCCCATGAGGTCTAAGAGAATATGGATGAACTCAGTACTAAGAAAAAAACCTGTGATACCAGAACCTGCAGGGAAAGAAATTATATAGCTTATCATGTGTTTAGATGTCCCAAATGATAGTAACTTGGTCACTCTGTTATGCTGCACACACATGCATGTTTATGTTGGTTAACATAATTCCCTTAGCTGTTTAAAGGTTACAGTTATTGCTCCACATCTCTTTACAGAATGATTTATTTCTAGCCACAAGGCAGGCTCAAGAAATAGCTGACAGCTTTCTGTATATCTGCAGCACACTTAGATCATAATCTCAATTTTAGGAAGCATCTTTACCGATCTCAGTATGTTCATAAGGATGAAATAATTATGTTAGTATTAAAATTCATCCCTTGCCAGTAACAAGCTGCAGAACTCTTGAATGCTCCCTAGGCTAAGGTTCACAATCTGTTTAAATTGGCCTTTCATTGCACAAGTAAACAGCTTTAATTATCTGGGCAAATAATCAAAGTATGCTTAGATCTGAGGGCGAGGTTATATTAATCATATCCTACCTCTAGAGAAGGTCCAATCCTATCAAGCACTTCGTGAAAAGACAGAAGTGCTTACTCCATAATAACACTTATTAGCCTTCACAGTTTATGAAAATATTATGGGTGTCATAATGTCAGTTCTGTGAAGCTGGAGCTTCTTAATAACAAATTACTGAGGGTCAGTTTATACCATCCAGCAAAAAGAATGGAATATCTATGCATACCACTTGCATTTTTCACAAATAAGAGCTGCCACTGAACAAGGTGCCTACAATATATATGTCTGTATGCACATCACATGCCAGAGGAAAGTAGAGCCTTAGCATAACTGGTTAAGTAGCTTTGGACTTAACCCGAGTCATCCGGAAAAGAGAGAGGGCGTTGCAGCACTGAGATTAATGGCTGGGACTAAAATTCCTTTCTTGATTCTCTCCCTTTGCCAGTAAATCTGCTCCAGAACCCATTTGCACAATACTTAAGTAGAGGAAATGACACTGGTCAACAGGTACTATACCAAACCTGAGATTTATTGAGGACTACCTTTATGGGTTTGCCTTGTCAAAGGCTTCCAAATACCTTATGCAGTGCTATATTTATTACATTACAAGTCTGATATAGCTTTCCAGTTACTTCTATTATGTGAACTCAGAGGAGAAATAAGGTAGAAGTAAATATACTGTCACTTTTCTAGATGAATTGCTCAAAATGCTAAACTTGCCACCTGAAATTTATGGCACTGGGAACTAAATTGCATGATAATACAAATTTGGCAACATGAGGTTTTTAACTTTGTGTATTGTGATATACTGCTTTGACTACATCCCTGTGGAGTTAAAACAATGACCATGTTGTTATATTACTTGTAACAACTTTGAAAGGAAATTAAGTGAAATGTAAATTCAGTGTGTTTGAATTAACTTGATTTATTAGGAGACACCTTTGTGGTTGATAAAAAATGGCTGGGTGAAACGTCTTTTCCCCATCACATTTTTTCTTGACTTTTCCCATGGAGACACTGTGGGACAGAGAACCTTATTTCCTTTACATTAGATTTTTCAAAGGACTTGTACTTGTTGTTAGAGGCAGATTTTCAAAGTATTTCAGAACACCTAAGCGAGAGTTGCACTTTCACAGGTGCTTCAATCTCATAGCTTCAATTGTGGTGACAGACAACTTGTGGAGATGGGAACAAGCACAGAGTTAGGAGGGCGTTGACCAGCCCCGAGGATGAACATCTTTGCTGTGCTGAGCTCTGCAGTCTGCTGCTTTTTCCTGAATTTCAAATACTCTGTCCATTGTGTGTAATAGGAGCATGCACAGCCTGCGTTTCAAGTCAGACCAATCAGGTCAGGTGTGTTTCTGGTCCATGTCACTGTTCATGAGCTACTTTCCATTTGATGGACAGTCAAATCTAACAAAGAGCACCCAGACACCTTTGGGCATCTGCTTTAGCCACAGGGCAGAGAAGTGGGAAGCAAAAAGGTTGAAATGGGTCTGGGAGGCTCATTCCCTCCCAGTGTGACCATCATGTGCCAGGAACCTGGTGGGATAACAGCCACTTTTGGGAGGGCTGGGCTGCATAGGTAGAAAGAATTGTGTGAGGTCGGTCCCACTGCTTCTGTTTCCTCGTCCACCCCAGCTTAGGTCCACAGCAACTTATGGACACAGAATGATATCAGTCTCCTTCATACCACTGGGGCAGTGGCTGGGAAGGACCTGACTCAGGCTGTCAGGGATGCCTTGTCCCCTCCTCCACTTCATTGGCTATGTCCCTGTGGCAGTGCCACACTGGCAATGGTTTCAGTCCAGAAATAAATGTTAGTGAAATTCTGAAATGTCAAATAGTCTGTCCTGCCTTCTTGAGGTTTTCTCTTATTTTTTCCTGGTAAATATCTTTTTGTTGATAAACACGTGAACATATCTTAAATATGAACCAGAAGACCAGTTTTGGACACAAAAATCTTACAATCCGGCTCAAAGCCCCCAGACAGGCAGGGTTTATTAAGATAGGCAGTCTCTCACAACAGGCCTTGTCTTACTAACTTAAGGTGTGTTATGTGCTTCATGAGGTTGCCTGTGTTCGTGATAATGCTAGCATTTCATAAAGGACCAGTAGTCACATAAGTGCCTACAAATGCCCACTTAAATATATTTTAACCCCACCCCCCCAGCCTCATTTGATTCAGATTCTCGCAATTTCAAAAGCCATCTCATGACTAATTTGAATCCGTTGGCATTTGAATGTATAGGGTTGGCACTAACTTGGGTCCTGAGCAAGGTGTCACACAAATCAATAGAAGAGATCTGGGAGTTAGAAATAATTTTACTTTAAAATGATGAGAATATAGATAGTAGATTAGTAAAAAGCAATGCCTATGTCAGACCTGGAAAACAACGACATAAAATAGATGGTTTATTGTTCATCTTCTGTCCTGTTCTAATGACTTTCCTTTGCCCAGTATCAATCCAACAGGAACCACGCTGCTACTTCTTAGTCTTAAACAGTGAACTGTCCTGAAGCAGAGGGAATAAAGAAATTGAGGCCATCTATAACACATTTCAATAAAGCATGAAGGTGGTATTGGTTCTGTCACCTGCAGATTAAAGTAGCTGGTTTCGTTATAATTTGATAGAATTTTGTTCTTGTTCTATTATTTCATTGTATTTTATTTAAAAGAGAATGAATTGAAGATATTTAAAAATACATTGCCATTGTAGAAAAAATGCAATTACATTAGCCTTCTGCTGATGTACTTCTGTCTCAATGTCAGAATTTGTCAGTTTTAAAGTAGGTTTTACTCTCCACTTAAGAGTGGGTATAGGCTTTCCTTAAATCACCTGTGGATCCTCCTCTTGTTCCTGTGTTTGCACGTTACCACCATAGGAAACTAATCTCAGAACCAATGATGAAATGCCCATTTATTTCAGTGGGACTAGAATGTCTTGTTTGGATTTAATGTTTGCTGCATGACATCCAACAAGTGTTTGAGTTTTGAGAATGGACAAAGTGGAGCATTTCTTCTTTGAAGACTAGCTGATAATTTGGTTTGGGTACTTTAAACCTCTTGAGAAATGTCACAAAGAGCCTCATTGAAAGGCCTGTTGAAATAAATGGCAAGACTCTGCCTTACATCAACAGATTTAAGCCCACCCCTCACATCTGTTAGTAGAAACAGTACTAGACCCAAATTTACAAAATCTGGCATTTCAGAACTCACTGCAGTATATCTCCAGTTACCTGAGTTGATTTGTTTCCTGTGGGGCATACGAGAAGTTGAATCAAGGTATTGCCATTATCTATTCCTGTAAATTATTGATATCTGAAATGCTGATGCTTCAGGCTGTGGTTACAGTAAGCATCAAAGCTTCCTGTAGTATTATTTTTCCTACTGGCTCTTGTCCCATATTCTGGCCTTGTTCACTTCCAGAACAAGTAGTGGTGAGCTGTGATTGACAGATCATTGTTGCTTGTGTATATATGATTATTTGCATTCATTTCAGGAATGTCAGAGAAAATGCAATGTTAAATATTGATTTCAAGCAGGAAAAGACAATGCTTTCTTTTAACCACAAACATCTTTGCAGCTACAGTTAAATTTTAAAGTAAAATTTGAAGGTGTGTGTTTAACTACCTGCACAAAGCCAGAGATGTTTTTCCTGGAGTTCAGCAGTGGCCTTCCCACTCTTTGTTTTTCTGTTGGCCCTAGAAAAGCAGCAGCTATGGCATTCAGAGGGCAGTAGGTTGGAGCTGGCTGTCCCTTTTGCTAGGAAGAGAATGGCTGCTGCAGATCAGGGAGGATCCACCCTCTCACCAAAAAGCAAACACAGCAGATCAATGATGTCAGAGCCTTTCTAAGACGTGTTGTTGACCCCATACGCCAACACCAGAGCTCTGATAGAGTGCATCAGTGCTCTTCAGTGAGGTGGAATACTGTGGGTACCTGAGAAACCTGAAAGCACAGGAGTAAATTATTATGCATAAAGCTTCTGGGACAGATTACTCAACCCTATTTTCCCAAGGAATTTTATTATCTCCTGTCAAGGAAAACATATTACAGAAATCAAGGGCTCTGTGTGTCTGCAAACCTCTTCCACAGATGTAAATACTGAAACTTTGGGGGTGGTATAGGATACTAAGCAACCCATTTCACTGTCCACATCAACAGTAATTAAGAATGTTTGGATCTCAAAAGCTTTAGATGATTTATTTGAGGTCATACTGAAGCCTGTAGGTGAATTGATCCATGATATTTTTATGGGGCTAAAGCTGGTGTTAGATTAGGCTGTTCTTTTCCTGGTAACCCATGCTTCTATGGCAGGGAGCACTGGCCCCCTCCCAGCAAAGCATTTAAACACAGTGTGGAATATGAACATAAAATCCATAAAGACAGTGCTTGACTTAATAATTCCATGGGGATTCAGGTTACATGTGAGCTTTGCTGGAATGGGCATGTGATGGGATCTCTCTGCTTCCTGGTAACAAATGCAAGGAGAGATATTTACCCTCCTAGGAGAAGGCATGAATTTGGCTCTAGAGTGCTGATAATCTCCCTGGAGGTTTTGAATGTTTTGGGGGTAGCATGTTGCCCATGCACACTCCTGAAGCACCAGCAATGTCCTTGCAAATACAGCATTACTGACTGTCTGAGGCTCTCCATATTTTCCTTGTTTGAAGCACGCTGCTGCCAGGACAGTTTGGATCCTTCCCTTGGCATCACCCTGCCTCCTGCTCTCCTGTATCTCTGTGCCATCTATCCTGATCCAGAAACCCAGTGAGCTCTATCTGTGGACTGCGGGGGAAGGGGAACATTGCTGTGGAAGTAACAACTCTTGACATTCAACTCAAGGAGTGGGAAATCTGTCACCACACCTTCTGCTAACACAGAGAAAGCTCTGAGGCTTGAATTACACCCTCTATCCTGACAGTCAGGCTTAAGCGTCCCGCAGGAGGCTGACCTGGGCTACCCCATGGTCACTGTACAGGAGGACATCTCGCAAGGCAACCATATGCTGAAGCTGATGTAGTGGCTTGTGAGACAGGCTTCTCACCAAGGAGAGTGGCAGATACCTTGAATGATGTCTAACAGTAGCCAGATTTTAACTCATTAATCTTGCAGACCACTCATGAAGTTATGTTTTGCTTTATTTGGTGTGGTGGAGTTAGCTTTTAACTAACACTGATGATGCCAGCTGTCTGTATATGCCAGTCTACTTCTTTACCACTATTTAAAGTTTTCCACGCTGTTCCTTTCCTATTCTAACTTGCTCATCCTTGCTCCTGTATATGATTATAAAAGGAATTTCCTTCATCTTCTATTCATCTTTAAACTTACAAGAGCCAAATATACTTACAAGGATCTGGGTCTTTCAGCACTAGAAAGGGGGGAAAAAAGTGATTATTATTATTTACTGCTCTTCTGATATCAGAATTAAACTGTGCCTTGCCAGGCTTGCTTAGCTGGCACTAGGAAGATTAATACACCCACATTTGGCTTACTCGAGTTACAGACTGTTTACGCTAACAATGTGGAGAAAATTACACCAGTGGTCTCCAAGAAGTGAAGTGCCAGCACAACAGATTTTAAAATCTGCAAGAAATAAAAAAAATGGGCCTCAGTAAGAAATGAAAGCCTTGAATGCTGGATTAATAAAGAGGAAACTGTTCACGGTATATAAAATACCGTATATTATATAAAATATATAAAATGTGTGTCCAGGACCTGCTTGCTAATCCAAAGCTATACCAGAGCTAAAAAGTTTGGCTTTTTCCATTGCTAGATATCTGGGAAACCCAGACACAACAGCATATTAAAATGTTCCTTTAAAATGGCATTTCCTTGTGTATATAAAGGTCTTTTTCTAATCAAATCTGCATTTAAATCCACATACTGCAAATGCTCCTGCACATATTTAATTCACCTTGTATACAGAAATTCTTCCAAGATTATGGCCTGAAAGTATAAGTTTTTCACCCTTTTAGTCCTGACCTTGCATGAGGGAAGAATAGGATTTTCAAGTGTGCTTAAGAAAGTGAGGTATGCAGCTCTCCTCATTTCTCATATTGGGGGCACGATCCTTGAAGATATCTTAAAAATTCTGACCAGAATATTTCAAGAAGGAAAAAAACATGTCTACAGCTGCAAGCCTGAAAACACACAGTTTTTAGAGAAAGGCAAATGTACTGAAGGAACCACCAAGAGAAAAATGGCTTAACAGTTGCAACTGCAAGACAGAGTGTACTTGCATAAACAGCATAATTGTACGTGCCAAGCACTCCAGTGCAGAACATTTATTTCTATATCCTTGTGAGGAGGGGAATGCGTAGTAAATGGCTCACCCTCACCACCTTACAGTCCTCAAGCTGTGTTTTCTTCTAAATTATTGTGATTGTACCAATAGTCAATAAAGAATATAGTATTTGTACATTAGAATACAACATAAATAGGAGAACTTAAAGGATAGTTATAGAAATAAAGACCTGCAGTAAGCTTTCATCAAAGCTCCAATGATCCCTTTATCAATAGTGTCCATGTCACCCATGTTTCAACATTATTTCTTATTTATGGCACAATCTTTGCCCACTGGAGACAGTGAAAAGATTTTCACTGAGAACAGCATAGGCAAGGTCAACTCCTAACCTTCCAAATCAGAGGCTGAGTTGTTTCCTAAAAGAATTTCTGGGCGGGGTTGTTGGAATAACTTTCCTCTTTGATAACTCCTAAATTCTCTCCCCAAGGTCATGAAAACCATAGAAACATGCAATAACATGCCGTAACCCTGTTTCTAGAACTTCTAAAAAAGTCACGGAAATCCACGTCTCTTCCAAAAGCCACTGAAAAGTTTTCAACTGATCCAACTTGCACTGACAGCAATTACAGTCTTGAATGTTGTCAGGCTCGTGGTGGAAACTCTCACAAACCCCTGTGACTTCCAGCTCTATCATGGTCTCAGTCACTTCTGAAAACTGCTTTCAGTGCCCCATCACTGTGCTGACCTCAGAGCAACAGTGCAGCCCAAACTGGGCATTAATTGCCCTGGGAAAATACTGCTCAGACAGAGCTACCTGGGGAAAGGGAGTCCTTAAAACAAAACAAAAGCAAACAAAAACAGTTGTCTCAATTACAATGGCACAAGCTGTGATGTTTGATGTTTACTGATAAGGTGAAATGGGGTGCTAAGTGTGGTCCTTAAAAATATGTCTCTTATCTGAGCAAGTCTAGTAAATATCAGTAAAACATTGGCTTTGTGTACCAAAGCTGGCAGAGAAGCTCAGCAAGGATATGCTGGTTAGAGTGAAGTCCTTAGCCACAGTAAAGCACCATAGGAGACAATATTTCCCTATAGCTATGACATGGTAATAGGTCATGACAAACGACCCTTAACAAGAAGCAGATATAAAAGCATAGGTCTCAGTCTCTCCCTCATGGGTTGAGGCTTTCAGGAATTTTACAGAAACAGTATTTCCAATAAACTTTAATTCAAAAAAGAGCTGCTCTTACTAATCCTCTTCTTGCTGACCCAGATAACTCATGCTGTATGAGGTGGTGGATCTTCAGGCACCAACAATCTGTTACTGTGACTTCACTTGCAGGAAACACTATCGGGAAACTATTCTCTAAAGATATGTGGTGGATAGCCAAAAGATCTGAGGTGTGACTCTTCATGTTGGCACATCTCAGCAGCAAGCAGAGCGCCCAGATGCTCTGACATCCACTGTGCAGCACAAAGAGTGCAAAGGTGACAGAAAATAAGCTCTCTTTTTGTTTAGTATGATCAAAAATAAGATACTGGATGTCTTGCAACAGCAGAAGGCATACATATCTCTCTGTTTAAACAACACCAAAGTGGAAGAGAAAACACCGAGAAAAACCCACAGCCTATCAATTTCAGAAGCATCTTACTGAAATACAAAGTTGGAGAACAGAATGAGGGCTGAATACAGAAAGAATACACATCAAGATGGGGTTTAACATGTTTTGGGAATGACTTAAATACAATCTATAAGATAAAGCAAAATGAAAGTGAAATGAAATCTTTAAGTGTATATTTATTTGGAAAAATAGGAGCCTAAAATACTCCCTCTTCCTTTGATCTGAGTGCAGATCTTTGCATTTCAATGTCTATCAGCTACTTTCACTAGCAAAAATAAAAATTGCTTTTGCTCCCGTAATAGTCTGCTAAGGCTGGGCTACATCACATATCAAGACTCATTGACTTAGCTGCAGGTATAAATTTTGCTCAATGTCACTCAGAACATAACTTGAAGACAATGGAAACTCTGCAGATATAACAAACATGCCAATTTATTCCACACAAGTTTAATTTCCTTGGTTGGAAACCATAGAAGCTGATTGAGTTTACAAGACTGGGATTTAAATCAAATAATATTAGAGCCTAAAATATAGAAATTGAGAGAAAATAAACACAGATGTCTCCCATGCCATGTTTGAGGTTGATTTTACATGTACATGAACTCCAGAGGAACAATCTTATTTATATATGTAAACACAACATAAGTGAGATGGGATATTGGCATATTTGGATGGAAGTTCTGGGGAAGAGGGAATTAATCAACATAATAATACCATATAATTTGCATCTTACATCTGAAATGAAATTTGCATTTTTTACCTGACTTCGATTTATTTAAACTTTATTCTTTCTATTGGGTTTTACCCTTCCTTCTTCAGCTTTCTTTCCTACTTCCTTCCTAAGCTATCTCAGAGCTAGCTGGTGTCCCATACCTTCAAGGTTCTTGAAGAACAGCCTTATTTTTCCTACCACCCTTTTAGTTCATTTCTAAGACAGAGACAGTGTGCTCTCTCTAGAATCAAATCCTGACAACCAGTTGCTCTGAAAGCTCTACCTGCAGTGCACATTTGATACCTTTTGAGCTTCAATCAGCCATAAGATATAGTGACAAGATGTTTGAGCAGCGAGGATGATAATGGATCAAAACAACACATGAATTCTTTGTCAGCATAATATGAAAGGCAAGAGTGATATTATCCTACACTGTCAATTTTACGAGTAAGAACTCATTGCTTCTACAGACTTTCTTGCTTGATTATGGATGCCACATTTTTTGAAACACAGACAAATTGAAGACAATTTAGAGATAGCAAAGTATCAGTAAACAGTAAAACAAGAATGTACAAGGAAAAAATCAGAGTTGGGCATGTCTGTTCAGGAAATTAGTTGATCAAAATATAATTTCTACATTAACCATGCTACAGTCATGGTTGATTAATTTAGAGAGGAAGATAAGAAACCAAAGCTTCAAGCAGAGAGGGAAAATGTAGCTTCAATATTAGGGAAAACTTTCCAGTACAAAGCAAAATTGACAAAGAATAAACTTTTAGGAAAGTCTGCATAACAGCTATCATTGTAGAAGCTCAAGGTCAGATGAGAGGCCCTCATCTCTTTAATATCACTTCAAGAGAACTGAATTATATCTACACTTTAGGAGGATGACCCAAATCTCAATCTTCTTCCAAAAAGTTCTCATCAATAATCCTAACAAGTAACTTATCTTAAGCTTCTGTCTTAATATAAGCCACAAGCTCTGTTTAGCATAGGATTAAGTATTAGGATCTGTGAGGCTTAAAAAAATTAGAATATTCCCTCTATAGGTGTTCCAGAACCAGTGACATTCAGATAAATAGAAAACTCCTAAACACTTGAAAAGAACACGCAGCAGTTAATGGACATGACCAACAGCAATTCCTGAAGTTGCTTAATGAGGTTTAACTACAGACAGCCTAGTTGATAGATCACACCTGACCATCCTTTGAGCTTTTCTAAAATGCAGATGCCTGAAAGAACATTATGAATGCTGGTGGTGCTCTCATTTACCCTTCCAACTCTGTGCATCTGGCATTAAGTTTTGATAGTTGTGTTATTTGGATGAAATCACTGCTCTGTCTTTCCTTAGCACACCAGCTGCCTATCTGGATATTTGGTTTACTGCTAGGATTCTGTCCTCCTTCAGAAGGTTATAATTCTCCTCCCAAAAAATTTTTCCTTGTTAATTATTGCCTGATTTCAATGGACTTACAGGAAAAGGATAATAGTGTCTTTATACCTGACTTCAAGTTTTCTGATTCTGCTTAAGCTACATTATCTATGCTGTATATTGCTGTCACACTTTTGAGTTTCAGATAAAACTTCTAAAAGAGGAATAGAGACAAATGTGCTCTCATTGCAGCAAAATACGTAGACAAAAATGTGATGCTACCATTTAAATACATGTAACAACTTAGAAGCACACCAACAGAGGAATTGTTTAATAGCTTTTGCATAAATTATTCACAGGACTCCAGGTATCTTTTATAATGTTACCTCTGTGCATTGAAAGCTTATTTACAATAAAAAAAAAAAAAAAAAAAAAAGCCAATCTAAACCAGCTGGCCTGTGCTTTCTTTCATTTAAACTGATGTGAACTGTTAGCTCATTAGTACAAAGTCCTCCTAGTCCTGAGGTTTATCTCTATACATCTTTCTGGAAAAGCAGAAGTCTGGCCTGTGTCAAGTTAGAGCAAAAGGCCATATGTATCCTGGATGGTGTATAGGATGGTGTATAGGATGGCTGTCCTAGCATCCTTTCTTGCCATTATGGAAAACAAGTTTCTGTCTAGCTTTTTGCTTTGCTTAGGCTTAAAACCCTGAGTCGTTCAACACGTGGTGCTTCAGGTCTGTTTAGTAACAACCAGCTACAGCAGAATGGAAAGTAAATCCTGTAAGGACAGAAGAGAATCACAAAATGTTAATGCCCCAAAGATGTATAGGCCCCCTTCCACTGAATCCTGTTGACCTTTTGAATGAAGACAGGAAGAGCAGGGGCAAGACAGGTGACGCTGAGATTTGTGATGAAGAGGAATGAATGTGGATTTGCCTAATCAGATGGCTGTGTATTTCGGCTGCAGAGATTTTTAAGAACAAGCTGTTAAAGGTTATGCAAAAAATTAACCATTTTGCAAGTTTAACTGAGGGGTAAATATTTTGTGCTGAGGAGGCATTTTCAGATTGCAAATGAATGGTTTGAAACTTAGTTGTGGTGTTGTACATCATGTGCTCAGCCTTGTTGCTCCTCCAGCACTCTGCCCACGTTTTTGGTGTTTAACCATCTTGTACCTAATGCTGTGTCAGAGTTCAGTGCTGCAGTACTCAGGACGTATTGTACATGCTGCAGGCCTGTAGATGTACATCTATAAGTAAAGTAAAAAGTTAGTGTGGTAGCACAAGACTCAGACCAACTATTCTATTTCTTCTCCAGAGAGAAAAAGGCAATTTCTCTTCAAAACTCTCAGAAATTTTCTGTTGGGTTTATAGGCTGAAATTTTTTCTTTTCCAATGTACTTTTATGAACTCCAAGGTCAAATCATGCAGGCTGAATTAAATAACAGTGTCTAGAGAGAGGATGACTCAGTTTATTTGGGTGGCACAATATGAGCTACCCATAGTCCTAAGAGTTTCTCTCAGCATGTCAGGGATTTGCAGGTGATATTTCTGCTTGTCTGTTTCCTCTTGTAGATTTTCATACTGTAAAAAAAAAAAAAAAAAAAAAAATCTAAATCATCTTCACCTGGTTTATTAGGGAATAAGTTGTGAGACTTAAGTAGTTGCTTATAATGATGGAGAGAGGTTTCTGTGTTCTGGAGATTAAAGATTTCTTTTATTTATTGTTTATTATTTAATGTGCATATTTGACACATAACCCAATACTTCAACAGTCTCATAGCATCTTTTGAGTAGTGTGAGTGTGTGATGGAGACCTTGGAATGGTACCAGAGATGGTGCCAGGCTGCAGGAGTGGATTTTGCCTTGTAGTGAGGCTCCCTTGGGCTCAGCCTTTCCAGGCAGGGGATGCAGCCCCGGCGGGTGCCCAGCCACAGAGCACCTGTCCCACACTCCAAGCTCAGGCACCAGACTTGCCAGGCTGGTGGGACCTGCTGCGCTGGTGGAGCTTGAAAAGGAAGAGCTGCATTAGTGCACAAGCAGGCTGGCATGCCTTTGGGAGAGGTGGCACTGCCCTTCAGCAGGGACACGGCAGGAGCCACCTTAGATAACAAGAACATCAACTGCATTTGCTGTAAGTAATGTCTCCTTAATGAAGGACATAATCTGCACTAAGAGTGGCTAAAGTATTTTATTCTCTTTTAGGAGTCAAACATAAGAGTTGGGGGTTTTTTGGGTTTTTTTTGTGGCTCACTGTTGCTAAATGTAGAGCAGAATTCAGCTGCCTTCTCACTCAGGCCAACCTGGAATTTCTTTTTAGCTGAACCTATTGCAATTATAGAAGCTTGCTGATGTTTTTGTTAGGAGACAAGCATCCCAATAAATAATCTGGAGAGTTGCTCTATGATAGACTGAGTCACTGTTTTCTGAAATAGGCCGAAGACCATCTAATTTATATGCCTGATCCTCCATCTGGCTGTCTTTAAAACCCTTTAAAACCTAAACCGTAAGAGAAAATATGCCTGATCTTGTCTCAGTTCTGAGCAAAGTATTTTGATTCCTGGAATTGGTTATGCCGTTAAAAAGAGCATGCGATATTTTTTTATGATGGGATCAGAACAGGTGAAAGAGGGTAGAAAATAGAGCATAAGCTCATAGTCACTTTTTTTTTTTTTTAAATCAAAAAATGCACATCTGTTGATCTGTATTCACAAGAAATCTAGCCGTGAAAAGACTAGGGGAAAAGAGAAAGCCTGGTAATTCAACAGTTTATTTGCAACAGCTTGTCAATGAGTCTTCAAAGGCCCTTTTCCACTACTGACAGTCATTTTTCTTCTGCCTGCAGTATGGTTTCCCCTTGTAAGATGAGTTAGAGTCTCAGCCTGGCTTAAAATTTTTCTGAGTCATCAGTTAGGCATCCTCTATCTCATATATTTATTGTGACCCTGTGATTGTCTTTATCCAAAAAGGTTTGTTTAGAACTGGATTTTTGTCAAAGGAATCGTTCATTAAAATTTCTCTGGACCCTTTCCTCAGAAACTTCTTTAGCCTTTCCTGTATTTCCTGCAGGAACTTCTGTGATCTTGATAGGTTTATTATGAGTGGCTACTTGTTTTGTTGGTTTTCTTTAAAAAAAAACAGCAACCCACAAGTATCGTGAGCTTTGGAAGTGTTGTGTTTGAGAAGGACACAAATAGTCTGCCATGGCTGTAATATACAAGGATCTTTCCACAACAGCCAGTTCACATCCTTCATATTTGGCTGCCATAGGGGTTTTCTAAATTCAGATATACTTTTCTTCTTTTGGAGTGGAACCCTATGAAATAAAGAAGTTTATCCTTTTTCCCATATTAGTCAACTCTATAATGCTTTGTCTTCTGAAGAATTTACTTGTCCCTTTTATTTCCCTGCTGCTTGTTTGGTTATTTAGGAATAGTAATTTAAAACTTCTTTTCATACACTTAGAAAAATAATGTTTTACTTATAAAATCCTGAAAATCAAACTGAAAGAACCATTACCATGAAATCAGCAAGTTGTGCTGCATTAATAACGGGTGTGCTACATTAACAGGAATTAATGCAGTGATATCTTACTGCTTCCTAGATCTTCCATGGAAAACTTTAGCCCTTTTCAGGTAAGCAATTTTCACATTTTTAGATCATTTTGAGGGTGGTGTTCAAGTTACAGAAAAACCTACACCTTTTCTGAACTCCTTAGAAGGTAATCAGAGAACTGAGTTTTTACTTCCAGAAGAAAGTCAGTAAAAAACCTGATAGGCATGAGCTTTGAACGATGATGGCTGTTCTCTCAGTTTGACTCTATGGCTTTCTGATCTGTGCAGTATGGTCAACTTCTCTCTACAGGAAACAGAGGGATGCAACTTCTATAATTTTGTTCACTTTAGCTCCTGATTAAATGAACATAAAAATATCCCACAACACCTGAGAAAGCCAACCAAGGAACAGATATCATAAAATGTGCCCAAAATATAATAAAACCCAGAAATTTAATGCCTAATAGTACCTTTATAGAAACAAGAAGACCTCTACGTCTTGTTTTGCCCATTTTCTTACTATAGAAATTAGACAAAATGGATTTACTGGAACATGTGTCTGATGTATTTGTAATCAAAATCTAGGAACTCATCTCTTAAAAAAAAAGGGGGGGGGGGGGGGGGAAATCTCTGCTAAAACAGTGTTTAGAGGGTTACCTGTCAGCTCTGTGGCTCTTCTGTACTTCCTTCTTTCCTTGACTTACTGAAGAAATGGATGCTCCATGATAGTTTATTTCTCATGCTGGCAACACAAACTTTTTGTTGTAACTTAAACAAGTACTCTTTCTGTGTTTTAATGGGGGTAAAGTTTGCTTCAAGGCTTATAAACTAAATTGACATCTCCCTCCCTTGTTAAATGCATTATAGGTTTAAAATTGGATTTGTTTTACTCAAGTGGTTAAAAATGTCATTCTCAAAACTTGAATAAACTGTGTTTTAAATAAATTACAGTTAAATGTACTGCCCAGTTTACCTGTGAATACAACACTCTTCTGGAAACTAGCTACTTTAAAATGTAGGTTAGGATTATGTTAGATTTTCTTCACTACAGTTGTCCAAGTAATGCTTCTGAATAGAAGTGGTATCCAATTATGAAGCAGCCTATGGCAATTTGCATCATGGAACTCAAAACATGTATAATCTGGAAGAAGAAAATGAGGAAAATAGGAAGGAGTTTCTTCTTAAATACTGAATTTTGAAGTGTATACCATTAGCACTTTCCAAAATTGCAAAGTAGAATAAAACCAGATTTTAAACAAACTGATCTATTATGCCAAAAATACATCTGACCTAGTTTTACAACTTTTCCTTTTTTTTCTATAGTTCTGCAGTGTCAGAACACCAGCACAAGCCAGTAAAATGATTAAAGCGCTCTCTAAATTTCAGAGGATGACGGAGGTATACCGCAGCTGTGATGGACAGGAATGATTTGT
Organism: Eulacestoma nigropectus; assembly: GCA_013397775.1. Taxonomy (NCBI): domain Eukaryota; kingdom Metazoa; phylum Chordata; class Aves; order Passeriformes; genus Eulacestoma; species Eulacestoma nigropectus. The sequence continues at coordinate 373,690 of VZTE01000268.1, forward strand.
ACCAGCTGTGATAAGCTTGATGCGAAACTGGCAGGCCACACTTTCACTGGTTGAAATAAACCCAGAAAAGATCTTTGACAATACTAGTGTGGTCCTGAATGACAGAATAGGATGTTTTTTCCCATCTTTGTAATTAGGAAGAATATTTTCTATGAAAACTAGCACAGAAATGTGGTATGTAGAAGAAAAAAATACTTTGGCACTGAATCTTTTAAAGTTAAGATTCCTTTCCCTCATGCCATGCAGACATTTTATACACTGAGAAAGTCTTCTCTTTCCTGTTACTGGCAGAGCTGATGCACTGTGTAACACCATCTTTTAATTCCTCTTGGTAAGCTTAGAACTCTTTTTATGAAGGATCCACAATGCAGTGCAAACAAAAGTGTACACCATAATCTTACGAGAAAATGAAACTGAGAATGAACTAAAACAGATTATCAGTGTTTGCATTGATCTGTATGTTTAGTGCAACCTCAAGCAGTTAATACTAGAATACTCCTCCTGAATTTCAATGACAGTTTGCATCTCTGTTACATTGTTTTAAAAATTGACTTGGTCAGTTGCATAAGCAGTCAAGACATGGACTAGCAAAATAAATATCCAGTGATATGTTCCATAGACTTTTTTTTCCCCTTGAAGTGAGTTAATTGAAAACAGTATATAGGTATTGACTGGGACACCTGGCCACCATATGTTTTAACAGAGCCCATAAAACCAATCATGATTAAGTTTAATAGATCAATATGAAATTTACTAAAGCTCTGTTAAACTTTAAGCAGTTAAAATCAATAGATAACCTACTGCAAACAGATACAGAGAGGCCCTTGATTGCCAACAGAGTTAAACATCTTGTGAAGCAGTGGAGGGTGGTGGTGGAATAGAAAGCCCTTGTACGTCAGCAGACTTGTCAGTGTCATTGCTGTTCCTGGAGCTCTTCTTAGGGAGAAATGCATTTGGGAACTACTATGCTGACTTGGTTTTACAACAAAAGCATATACAAAGCTGTGGTCATCACCTTCATTTTTCGGGTTCAACCCCAGATGTTTCACCCTGTCCACTACTTGGTGTTCACAGGTGTACGGCTTCTCTCACACTGTGGCTGCAGGCCTCTGCTCAGCTCCCCGAGCCCTCACTTCTGGGTCTTCAAGCTGAACCATATCCCAGAGTGACATGCCATCAGAATTTGAGAGGGTATGGACTTGGATTTGAGCATAGTAACTTAAGCACATATCTATAATTTGTGCTGTTGGGGTTTTTTAAAAATTATTATTATTATTATTAATTTCCAGACCATTTTTTATGTTTAACGCCCTAAACACTTGGAAATGCTCACAGAATAAAGCACTGTTAAAGTTGCACTTTTTCATATATTGCCAGCTGCTGTACCTGGGCAGTTGTGAAAGGTGCTGTGTGCCCACAACCTAGTTTTAAACTAGGGTGGATGCCTGTAACACTGCAGGTCTCATCCCAGGATTCGCTGTGGTCTCCAAAGAAAGCTCTGAACTCTGTGCTGCCACTATTACACCAATACTGGTGCCTGATCTCCCGAGGTTTTTTCTGGGCTGGTATAAAAGGCTTGCAGGAGTTTCCTCCACAGGTTGCAAACTGACTATGTCCGTACTAGCAATTTAAGTTTTCACTGATTACACCCATAAATCATAACTGGTGATTATTATCATGATTCCATAATCACAAATACTGTCTTGGTTGCTCAGATTTTTTTTTTTACAGCATTTTTAGTATTTTCTATGTTTCCTGATGTCTATTGGTTAAGAAACTGCCAAGCAACTGCTTCTGTATTGCTAAAAGGTAGGCTTGGCTCAAAGCAATAAATTAATTAGAGTCCCTAGTTCTAAAATCTGCTCAGTGTTGGTGGATGTTTATGGAGACCTGCATGTTTCCCTGTGGGTACTGATCTGTGTGCAAGGTAAAGGGATTAAAATAATACTGAGGCATTGGCTGGATCTATACAACACTGAAGAAGAATGGGAAGGCAAGAGATGCAGTGCCTGAAATAGGTACAGTGGTGATTCTGTTCATCGCTGAAGAACATCTAACTCCAGTTGGATGAAATAACACACTCAGAGAATTGGCCACTTAAAGCCAGAAGGGCAGCTCAGATTGGCACAGCCAAACCAAGGGTGCAGTGCACCTGCTTGGGGTAATCAAGTGTCTGCCATGCTGAACAGCTTCATAATTCATGGAAATACCATCTATAAGAATAAAGGTGATTTAATATGGGTGTTTCACTTGGGGCCAGCAATGATTTTTTTGGTTTTTTTTTTTTTTTTTT